>CCBP010000115.1:33809-50414 GCA_000765035.1 Trametes cinnabarina | reverse complement strand
CCCTCAGCTTCTCCTCTCGCCCTCGCCCTCGCCCGCGCCCTCGCCCTCGCCCTCGCCCTCGCCCTCGCCCTCGCCCTCGTTCTCGCTTTCCCATTCCGCGCAATCTCAGCCCCTTCAGGGATACGGCCTCCGTGGTGCCTCCGCCTCTCATACCGCCATCTTTGTGCAAAAATGTTCCGGCACCAGCATATACAATACCTTGGACCGGTCTCGTCTCAAGTCTTCACGGGTAAGCATCTCGATCGCTGTGCTCAACGCTACCCTGCGTACCCTTCGTAAGTTCGTATACTCGCTTCCTCGATCTCTGCCTTCATCCCCACATCCCACTCTCTTGCACCCTGTCGACGACGTCTCTGCCATTTCCTTGACCTCTCTCTTTCGCCTCTCTCTCCTGTGATTACTTGCAGGCCTCCGGCCATCGCTCATGTACAATCGTTTATCCTACCCCATTCTTATGCTGTCGTCACCTGCTCTGTAATCTCATTCATACATCTGCTTTATACCAGTCGTTTCGCATGGAGTCTGAACTCGACACGTTTAGTCACAATGTGCGTCGCCTCCGTGGCCTGCTTCTGTTCAGCCGCTGCATAATATTCGGTTGTTGTCTACTGCCTGGTCAACATTGGTCTTGAACCCTCCTTGACCTTCGACTCCTTTCTCCAACTCCACCGCACCTGTGCGCTGGTATGGTTTTGTAGTACTTAGCTGGTCGAACTTTCCCCACTATTTCAATCTCGGATGCCCCTGTTCAATAGATTGCCCCTATGTTGTTTCAACCAACAGCTGAATAGCATCAACCTCATCTCATGAGTTTCAAGCCTAGTCCACTCCATGTGAGCTAACTGCTCCGCATACTGTACGCCGTGTGCACACTTTCAAACATTTGTCTGCAAGATATCCCTTTCTTGCCGGATTGAGGATATGTAATGGCATGCATACAAATTAGACCTCTCAATCAATATTGATCCACAGTCCTCAATCTCATTCATCATGCCTCGCGCGTGCCATCCTTGCCATCCCTTCGAATTTAATTACTGCACAAATTACGGCGACCCTATCACCAGGACGCACGGCATAAATAACGTGACTGCCACCTCTGAGATGTGAGTTTCTGACACCTTCAATCTCGCAGACCCTCAAACGCCGAAGCGAAGCGAGGCAGGGCTTGTAGATACTACCAATTGTACCCCGACTCCCACCCAGCCTGAGGCTACTAGCCATCATATGTCCCAGCGTAAGACTTTATGTATTGTGCCTCAGGACATTTGACTACTAGGCACATAGTTATATGAATCCCTTTTTTCAAATCCTGCTTGTGCAGGCCATGAACAAGCCACTGTTCATCGAGCAAGCCGTTCCAAAGCTGACACCGGGCGCACTGCCCCCTCGAATTTGCGGGCCTCTTGGCTCTGGTACGACCTCCATAAATATTGCTATGCCCCAGCCAGCATGTAACATATTGGGGAGCAGGCATATATTACAGCGCATATTCTAGCAAGATGTCATTGATGACACCTGGCAGTATATGGTGGCACCAGTACATACAGTGTGCAGGTGGTTGGCTTGGCACCTCTGCAAGTATGTACTTACAGTCTTGTGCCATGCAAAAAGCGCCCATTAAGTGGCATTGATGCCGTGTACAGTATAGTCCAGGTCCAAGTGAAAACCTGGGAGTTGAAGCACACTTTTGATCTTGCAATCCAAAATACACAGAATAATTCGAAGTCAAAGCGTTGATCTGAGTGCATAATTCCAAACCCAAGTTTTCGCCGGAAGCGCAAATACTTTTGCATTTGCACAGACCCCTAGGGAAGCTTTCGGGTAATCTTCTGCAAGGCCAGGATGCCTTCACATTCATGACTGGTCACCCACAAGCAAGCCCGCACCGCACTGGTAACAGGCTCCTGGCTGTTGAATGGCTGCATATGAACCCATCTAACACAGGCAATTCCTCAAGCCTCAAGATGTCAAACGCCTCTTAGCGAACGGAGACTGGGCATGTCAGTATATGTCAAACAAAGCTATGTGAATCCTTCGCACCCATATGGACTTGGCAGCAAGTGGAGCACGACCTTTTTGCTCATACTCTGATCGGCCCTGCTAGCACCGACAGTACTCATACACACCGTTATCATTTTTCTACGAACGTGCGCGCAGAAGTTCACACACCGTGATAAACAACGGAACTGTACACAATGGAACGGAGGGAGGCGCATCGGCATGTGCCGTATCTCCCAAAATAGTTATTGACGCACGAAGTTGACGCACTCCGAAAGCCAAGGTACAGTAGACGACTAAGAATCGGTCTGACCCCTACTCCCACTCCACCTCTACAAGCCCATTTCAGCGACCTGGTGGTACCTATAGGTCTCAAGAAAAGTGTATGGCACCCACCCCGCCCTGCCTTGCTGATGACAGTACTTATGTGTTTGGCCTTGACGTCATGACCGAAGAAAAACCCCGTCCGGCCTTCAACGTGCCTACTAGGCGCAAATCATCGAGGGATCTTGAGACTTTTCGATTCACCTCAGCGACATGGCTGAGTCACAGATCTCTGCGTCGAATACGTCGGTCGGGACTTGGCCAGCAATCCTGACGCTCGTTCTCTTCTTCATAGCAAGTAAGTCTCGTATGCTCCACAATATGTATTCTCTGATTATGCCGGACTCTGCCCCCTAGATATCGCGGTCATTTTCCCTGTACGACTTCCAATACCATTCACCGTGGTCAGAGCTACCCGCCGAATCCTCACAGTAGTGCCAATACTTCCCGAGGGCTCAGACTCGGATCCTCAACTCGCCAAGCGGACTTACCTGCACCTAAACTTCATTACAATCCCATTCATCTCAGTGTTGATTCTGCTCGCAGCGGGCGTTTTTGGTGCCGGAACGCTAAGGGATGGAATCGTCGGTACCGGCGGTGTAAGGCCACTCAACATCATGGGGTTGTTCATATCTCTGGTGGGTAACCGCATGCCACGGATGGAACGTCACGGGTCGAGTACGGGTGACTTTGGGGTCCCTCATACTCGACCTGGTCATGGGCCGCCGCACATAAGACGGTGTATGCTTGAGGATGAGTTTATTGACACCTTCAAGGACATGCATGCTAACTGAATTGAACAGGCATATATCTCTATATCCCTAGACGCGACGGGGCTGTTCCGCTTCCTGGCCTTCTGGGTCGCCAGCAGAGGCGGATCATCTGGCCGCAAGCTATTCACATATCTCTACCTCTTCTTCTCGCTTTGCGGAATCGTTGTGGGAAATGTCAGTACACAGCGTCCTTGGCGGTGTGGCGTGGTGACCCACTCTCCCATGCCTTGTAGGACCCGGTCATCCTCGTGGGCACCCCCTTTCTCGCATACTTCACGAGGGTAGCAGGGTGAGTTTCATGACCGCTTGGCAGGATGAAATGATCCCGACTGACGATACGTAGCATCAACCCGCCGACGGCATGGATATTCTCGCACTTCGCGGTTGCAAACATGGGTCGGTTGTTCTGGGTCGCCTTCAAACGTGAATTACGCTTACAGCATTTACGTCTCGGTAGCGTCCGTCGTACTGGTGTCCGCCAACCTCACCAACCTCGTGCTCTCGGAAGCGTTCTCACTTTCATTCATAGCCTACGCCGCACATGTCGTCCTCCCATTTCTGGCCGCAGCCGTCTGCGTCTTCCCGGTGCTCCTATTCGTCCTCTTCCGGTCCCCTACCCTCGTGCCCCGACGCATCGATATCGGACTGGAACCTGAAGAGGTGCACGCAACGCTTGTCGATCGCAAGGGCGCGATCTTTGGTGGCGCATTGCTGGTAGCGACGCTCGCCGTCCTCGTCGGCGTCAGCACAATCGGTGTTCCGGTGTGGATGGTCACTGTCCCGCCCGCGGTGATCATGCTCGTGCGCGACATTTGGTATGACTGGTCCCGGCGTCACCTTCGACAGAACCCTCGGTCGCCCACGCCTTTGGACGGCACCTCTACCCTGCCGTCCGCGGCCTCAGGTGTGATACGAGAAGATGTTGTGATCTCTGAGAAGACACCGAGCTGCCACGAGCTGCGTGAGCTCCACGGATCAAATGAAGCCGTCTCCAGTCCGCCTAGTCCGCTCGACTCAGGCCCTCTACCCGCCGTGCAACCATCCCATAAAACACGTCCGCGCGCCGCGCTGCTGCCCCGTCTTCTCGCGACCCGCGCTGCACTGTCCGCAACGTTCCCAACCGTCACATACGTCGCTGCGCGGCTCCCTGTCGCGCTCCTCCCCTTCGCGTTCCTCATGTTCATCCTCGTGCAGGGGCTTGCAGCGCAAGGCTGGGTGCAGGTCTTCGCGCGCTGGTGGGACGCGTGGGTCAGGCGCACGGGCACGCTCGGCGCGGTGGGCGGGATGGGCTTCCTGACGTGCGTGTTGTGTAACGTACGTGCTTCGCGCAGACTCGGACGTGCGTCGCGTTTGGACACGATGCTGACCAGCCCACGCTTTGCAGTTCTGCGGGACAAACATCGGCGCGACGATCCTGCTCGCGCGTGTCCTTCAAGAGTGGACGTCCTCGTCCTCAGCCGCCGTGAATCCGCGCACGCGCGACGGGGCGATATACGCGGTCGCTATAGGGTCGAATTTCGGCGCGCCCACGCTCACGTTCTCCGCCTCGCTCGCTGGGCTCCTGTGGCTTCAAATAAATCGGCAGAAAGGCATTCAGGTCCGAGGCTTGCAATTTCTTGTGTTGAACCTCCCGATTTCCTTTGTGGCGATGCTCGCTGCGAGCGTCGTGCTCGTGGGACAGGTGTACGTCGAGCACCCGAGCATATAGTGCCACGCAAGCGGTCATAGCGTAAGTCCGGAATATCAGTAAATACAACATCAGGACCAGGGAAGGATCAGCAAGCCTGTAGATACACCACACCATGCGTAGACTAGGGTCCTTACATACAGTAGATACCGAGAGTGCTATGAGCGGTCATACATTCCACCCACCAAAATATTCCCAATTGTGACGAACGAAGTCAAGCATGTAATCGACGGTGGTGCGCCCCTCATCTTCCTCGTCTTCGCCCTCCTGCGCCTCAAGGACATCTTCCGCGGCAGCGTGCTCCTCCTGAATATCCGGGGTATCCAAGTGGTCTTCCGGGTTATCGGTGGGCTCGGCCTCGGTTTGCAACACCTCGTCTTCTACAATTTCGCCGGTCCGATTATTGCGAGGGGTGTTGGTACCACCCGGACCTCCGATCGTCTCAAAGTCCTGCGCGTCCTCGCTCACAAGCTGCATCTCCTCGCGTGCCGCGATCTGCGCGGCCTGCGCGTCCTCGGCATCTTCAAATTCGCCCAGGGCACGGGTGAGCGCATTCTCATGCCCTTCAACGAACAGAGAGCGCCAGTCGAACTCGCCCTTCTGGATGACGAGGTCGTCCAAGGAGCGCTTCTGGTTCGCTTTCCGGAGGAGCGCCTCCTCGACAGTGTGCTGCGAGATGAAACGGTAGATGTGCACATCGCGAATTTGACCGATGCGGTGAGCTCTGCGGGAGAGGAGTGAGTTACTGGCTATGAAGTGGAGTAGACGCGTGATGACATACCTGTCCTCGCACTGACGATCCATCTGGGGGTTGAAGTCACTGTCATAGAAGATGACGGTATCCGCACCAGTAAGACTGAGCACAAGATGTGAGCCGCGAACACAACGCTTCAAAACGGGGAACACTCACTTGATTCCCACCCCCCCAGACCGTGAAGATGAGATGAAGCAGAATATGCGGGGATCGGAGTTGAATCGTTCCGTGATGTACTGTCTATCCTCGATCTTGGTAGCACCGTCCAGTCGCAGGTATAGGTAACCGTGCAGGTTGAGGAAGGTCTCCAAGATGTCCAGGATCCTCGTCATCTGCGTGAAGATGAGGACACGGTGGCCCCCTGCCTTGCGCTCCCGCAGAAGACGTGCAAGAACCTGCAGCTTGCCGCAGTCGAATTGGAGAAGAGACGGGTCAGGGAACGCGATTTGCAGTTTGACGGCAGCACGATGCAAGGGAGAGTCGATTTCTGGCTTCTTGAGGTTTTCCACGAGCTCCGCAGGAAGTTCGGCAAGCGCGAGACTGGGGATGTCGCGAGCGACAACTGAAGGCGCCGCAAAAGCGAAGCGATCGATAGTAGAGGCCATATCCTGAGCCCGAGCGTCATATGACTTGACCGCAGAACGTACGCTCTCCGGGGTCGACAAGGAGTCACTCGGCGGCGTTGGAACGTCAAGTGGCAGGAGTGGCTTGTAGAAGCGTCGGCATAGAGTCAAAGTTGCGGCACCGTAGACGGGTATTTGGCTCGTTCGCAGACGGTTCAAGTACGCGATCTGTGTCCACCTTGCTATGGTCGTAGCACGTTGCTGCCAAGCCCTATACCTCCTATAACCCGTGATAGTGCGAGTGTCTGCCGGCGGTGGTTCTCCGGGGAGTTCGCCAACCATGGGAAGATAGGCCGTACCGTCCAAGCGCCGTGTCTCCCTCGCAGCGATCTCAGAATTTCCTAGGTAATCAACGAACTGGAGACCAAGCAAGCCCAAGTTGAGGTGATTCTCGTCGGAATCAGCGAGCAGGCGTCGACGAATGAGTAGCTCCTTGATCTCGAAGTCGGCAACAGCAGATCGTTGCATCGCAAAAGAGGTGACGATCGGCCTGACTTCGAATAGGTCAGGATGATTGACGACCTTGCGAAGCTGCATGAGGATGTTCGCGATCTTCTGGTAGACACCGGACTGCAGGTCGTGGCGCGTCTCCGCTCGAGACATGAACTCGTCGTACAGAAACCGCTGCCGTTTGGACAAGGGGCACATGACAATGTGTTCGTACTTCTGGGGAAGCTCCTTCTCGACATCTCGCTTGAGACGACGGAGAAGATACGGCCGAAGCACCGTGTGGAGCTTAGTGACGCGCTGCTGTGTCTCATCGTCAATCGCGCCGAGCTCGATAGCTTTTTCCAAAGGATCTATGGACAATCATTAACAACGTTCGCATTCACGATGAATGGGTGAGTCATACTTACTGGCAAACCATTCCCCGAACTCCTTCAGGTTGGCAAAATCCGTCCCAGACATCAGAAACTGCAACAGCGCCCAAAGCTCTGTTAGGTTGTTCTGCAACGGAGTTCCGGTGAGCAAGAGGCGGCGGAAAGAGCGAAACATCAAAAGCGTGTTCCAGCGCTGCGACTTGAAGTTCTTGATCATATGTGCCTCGTCGAGGATCATATAGTACCACCGCTTTCTCTTGAAGACATGCGCGTCACGACTTGCGAGCGCGTACGAGGTTACACAAACGTTGAAGTGGTACTTGTTGTTCCAGCCTTGCCGCAGCTCCTTGCGCTGCTTCGTGTTCCCGTGGTAGCTGAGCACCTTGAAGCCGGGCAGGAACTTCTTGAACTCCATTTCCCAATTCAAGAGAACACTCGTCGGGACAATGATCAGATGCGGGCCCCAGATGCCGCGGTCGCAAGCCAAGTGAGCCAACAGTGCAATGGTCTGGATTGTCTTTCTGTGAAATCAGGGGTTGATTGTAACGTCACTATGCGTGATGGGAGAGACATACCCAAGACCCATCTCATCCGCAAGGATGCCGTTCAGGTTCCTACTATGTATGCTCGCAAGCCACTCAAGTCCAGCCTGCTGATACGGTCGGAGGTTCCCCCTTAGGAGGAAGGGTGGCTTGATCCTAGATTGCGAATCCCATTCAACCGGAGCGACGGCGTATGGACGAAGGTAGTACGGGATGTTCAAGTTTTGCTCCATGTCGTCTTCCAACGTCTCCTCTTGAACATCGTCAGGCCCAAGTGTCCCAAAAATCGCGCGAGTCGCGAAATTTGCGGGGGTCACTTCGCTGCTCTTGTGAGAAGGGATAGAGATCACGGTGCGGGTCAGCTCTCGCAGTTCAACCTCTGCGTCGGGGCGAAGCGGAGAGGCCTTCGTCATTGCTGCCGCAGGCATGACGGGCTCTTCCGAGAGTGGGCTTGGAGTACGACTTGTGCTGGTATGCTGTGACGCTGCGCCGTCCTTGTAGCTCGTGAGCACGTGTGTTACGTTATCGTTGAGTCGTGGAGGCAGCGTATCATCTGACAACGAATGGAAGGGGAAGATGTTTTCGAAATTGTCGTCGGCCCCAGTCAATTCCATCGAGGTTTCCCATCTCACACCGTAAGTAGCCGAAGGTAGAGTGCCCATTGGTGGCTTAGACGAAACCCCTCTGTCGCTGATTCCGTCTTCAATGATGTCCCGCGGGGAACCAGAATCGTATTCGACGACGCCGTTCAGATGGAATCCGGGATCGGAGGACGGCAGTTCTTGAAGTTCCTCTGCGACCTCTTCGTCACTATCGTCGCGAGCATCGTCTTCCTCCGGGACAGGTGTCGCAGTACTGGCTTCCATGCTTTCGCTCCGAGCCTCTCGCTCTGCAAGGTCCCTGAGATCGTCTTCCGGAAGCAGCATGCTGATACCTCCGTCGAGTTCGACGGCGTCTTCATCCTCTGATGACGAGCTTTCCTGAACATCCCCATCCTCCTTATCAGAGCCCCGCGTACCCTCCGACCCCTCGCCATCGGACGTCCGGCTCCAGTCATGCGCAGCGGGTGTCGAAAGGCTCCGCGACCGACTACGGGAATTCCGATCGCTGTCCTTCGCCAGATCGTGCAGCTGCACTTCGAGTATTTGCCCCGACTGGTTCAAGATCGCGTCGAGGTGCTTCTGACCGAGGCGCCGCTCCTGCTCTTCTCGTTCCTGCCTTTGCTGCTGTCGAACATGCTACGGTCCAGTCTTGTCAGTATGATGCGCAGGCGACCCGGGAGAGAACACTCACGTAGACAGCCTTTTTCCACTCTTCAATGACCAAGTCCAACGTATTCCGCGCAAGAGCTTTGAGGCGCTTCTTTTCCTTGTCACTTGCAACGCTGAAGTGCGCCTTGACTCTAGACGCTACATTGGCCGCCCCGCGCCGCGTGTTCACCAGCTTGGCGCCAGGCTGTTCGATCTCGCGTACTACGTGACCCCAAGGATCGTCCCACTGTGCAGGTCGATATTCGAAGGGAGAAGGTTGGCCCACCATCCGTCCCTCTTTTCTGAGTTTGTCAACGCGTTTCCACAAGGCCAACTCGTTCGAGAGCTCTTCATCAAGCTGTTCTCGGGTAACTTCGTCGTGGAGGCGATACATGAACGAGTTCAACAACGCTTCAACAGAACCGCCGAAGGGTGGTGGCTTTGGCCGATGAGCTGGATGGGTGTACACGGGCGCCGGCTTACGGACGATGAGCTTGACGCGTTGGATGGGATGTTTGACAGGAGACAGTGGCGGGTCCACAACAGGCAAAGCGTTTGCGCCATTGGCGGGATGAGAAAGGCTCGAGCCGCTGGACTGGTCTAGCAAGTTTGGAGACGCATCCTGTACGGTGGCAGTAGAACGGAGAGAGCGGCGCGTTGAAGGCCCGGGTACAGCCTCCGGATTGCTAACAGAAGGGCCGATACGCCGCCTCTTTCGGAGCGGAGGTGCAAGGCCATCCTCGCGGGAGGCGTCGGGCGGGGGCGACTGTCTTTCTCCATTGGTCGCCACTCCAGCACCCACGGGAGACGTAGTTCTCTGCGCTGCTATGCGACGGGAGGTGATCTCGACCACAGCCATCGGCTGCTTTCCTTTCGAAGAAATAGACGCAGACGGTGCAGGGTGCTGACTCTCGCTGCGCGGTTGCTTACCCTTCGTCTTCACTTCCGCCTTGATGTTCCAAAAAGCTGCGGCTGGACTCTCCTCCTCTTGTCGCCGTTTCTTGGGGGGTGGCGGAGACTGCGTGGCAATTGCGGGATGTACCTTCAGAGTTTGCAGACGCTCCGTGTGGGCACTCCTCGTGGTGCGTCGGGAGGGTCCAGCGGACGATGTGTGGTCGACTAGATCATACTGGGATTGGAACTGCCAAAGTGCCAGTCGGGATAAGACAACGCCAGACACGCGGACAAAGGTCACTCACTCTCTGGAACACGTCCGAGCGATCTTGCTTTGCAACCTGCAAACATAGATCTCCAATGAGCCATGCAAGCTCAAGGATAACAAACGCAAGAGAACGTGACGGAAGACGGAAAGTTGTATGGCCTAAAAGCACGAGTCTTACATTCCACCTTGAACGATGTGGATATCGCACCCACCTTCGGGTCATACGTGAGCAATGAAACAAACTTCTCCAGGTGGAAGGCCTCTCGTATCTAAGGATATTCAGAGATTGAAAGGCCAATCCAGCATGAAGAGCACATACTAAAGTGTCATGAGCATCGAAGACCCTGTCCAACTCCTCGCGTCTGTCCTCTATCCATTGCGTCCTGATGTCCTCCGCACTGGCATTATTCTGCAACCTATTCGTAGGCACTTGCGCAGCTCTCTCTACGGCCGGTGACGATGCATTGGGTGCCACGCGTCGTGTAGACTTGCGCCTTGCGCTCATGTCGCCTCCTGGCCGAGCCCAGCGCTCGTGGGGACAACCACGTTGACCGATCTCTCCAGATACTACACGGTTTGACGAGATTCTTTCACTTCCAGACACCTAGAACGCCGCCAAATGCATACCAGACCAGCAGAAAGAATGAACGGAAACGAGATGATGAGTGTGCAGGGTCGAGCATGTCGGGTACCGTCGTCTGTGAGACTGAGTTGCGTGTTTGGTCGGAACAAACAATGCACCGCAAGCATCTTGCGTATTGCCTTTCCTGGTATGCCTAGCAAACGCCGACATCTCTGCCCTTCACGTTACTGTATGCATGCTGTAGTCGACATCTTCACCATCATCTTTGCTGAAATACGTCATACCACGTAGCAAATGAAACGTCCTACAGTGTTTGCTCACTTACCACATGGTACCAGTCGTCAATGTTTTGGAAATTGACGCGCCTACAACACGCACGGTAATTCTAGTGTTGATCTCTTGCAGAAGACTGAAACAGTCATGGTAAAAGAGGCTACAACCAGGCACGATAGCGAAGTACATAGTAGGTGTGAAAAACACATAGAACGCATAAATTCACAAACAGGTGTCCGAATGGACTGCAATATCCTCAGCCATACGAGCGAACCGCCAATCCTGGTCGAACGGCGACATGTCTGCAAGGTGAGCAGCAGCGTTCGGATAATCCCGAAGTTGTCCAAGGCGTTGCGCTGGGAAAAGTAGTAGGCATCGTCGTCGTCACGTCGGTTGTGAGTCGGAAGGCCGAGGAGTTAA
Source organism: Trametes cinnabarina (assembly GCA_000765035.1). NCBI lineage: Eukaryota > Fungi > Basidiomycota > Agaricomycetes > Polyporales > Polyporaceae > Trametes > Trametes cinnabarina. The sequence continues at coordinate 39,204 of CCBP010000115.1, read as the reverse complement.
GTCGATGTGGGTTGGTACAGTCACGGCCAAAATGAACGCACCACTTGCCATTCCTGGCGAAACTCAGCCTGTAGCTTACCTGTATCTGGCTTGCTTCCAATACTAGTTATATATGCCAGTAGTGTGTCTTCTGTTGATTGCATATGCTGTGTTCCCATGGCTGGCCATTCAGATTTTGCATGGATATTGGCTAAAATTGCTGGACACCTTCAGTGACACATCAAAGGAATGACTATTCTGAAGGGTAAAAGGCTACAACAAGTCTATGAATCCCCACTAAGACCCTTCCTTGCCTTCACTGTCTTCACCCGTCCAGGCAAGGAACGGTAAAGTCCCTGAATAAATGACTTATCCATCCCGTACCATAACTTCTGCACGACCCTCCATAATTCTTCTGTGTTGCGCGGACGGGGCCGATATGTCTCGAGACGCTTCTTGATCTCAGCCCAAACATTTTCAATGATGTTGAGGTCAGGAGAAGAGGGAGGCCAGGGAAGAACGAGGAGGTTTTGATGTTCGAGCCACTCTTGAACGAGGCGAGCCGTGTGCTTCGGGTCGTTATCGTGCTGGAAGATGATGGTGCTTGGGCCAAGCCGATGGTCATGGAGTGTACCCAGGAGGGAGTCCTCGAGGATGTGACGGTACATCTTGGCGTCCATGGTGCCCTCAATCCGGTGGAGGCGTCCGACCCCACGAGAGGTGATGCATCCCCAGACAGTGACTTTTCCTCCGCCTCCCGTAACACGAGGAATGATGTTCTGAGCGAAGTGAGCCTCGCCTTTTCTTCTTCGACACCATTGCCGTCCAGGGGTAGGGAAGAGCGAGAACTGGGACTCATCGGAGAAGACAACCAGCTGCCAGTGCTTAACCCCCCATCCCTCCACATCCTTCACCCAAACTCTCCGCTGCGCCAAACTTGACTTCTTGAGGAGTGGCTTCCGCCGTCGCACCCGTCCAGGCAGGCCGATCTCTGCTAACCGTCTGCGCACTGTTCGGGCACTGGCATGCGGAGTGAGCTGTCGTTGGGCATCGGTTGCGTTGAGCGCTCGGCCACGATCGATGGCGAGTACGAGTTCTCGGAGGTCTTGCTTAGAGAGAATGCGAGGCCGGCCCTTGGGACGTATATCGTAGTCAAGCTTGCCTGATGAGCTGACCCGCTGTAACACTCGCCGGACTGTGCTGCGATCACAGTGGACGTGACGAGCAATGTCGCTTAAGGAGAGGGGTTCGCCATTGACAGGTTGGTAGAGGTCGAGTATCTTCTGACGCTTTGCAGTAGATAGGCGAGTCATAGTAGGAATAGATAGAGAAGAAAGAGTAGAATGAGAATGTGCAGAGAACTATGAACAGTGACTGAATGGGAGTGAATTAAGAAGCATTGAAGGGAGAAGAGCATGATGCGCTGGCAGGCGCCAAAATAAGCGCTCGCATTTCTCGCGCCCATTTCTGCCCAGCAACGCCTACAGACATATTAGATTGAAATGTTCTGGCAGGCAGCATATATTCATAGTACCCGTAGGAACAGGCGATGGTAGGGTATAAGGGATATTGGTAAATAGGGGGGGTGGTGTGTTCATTTTGGCCGTGACTGTATATATTAGATTATATGATTTCAAAACTAAATCAGGTAAATAATGCTCTGCCAGCGCCAGTACTAGTGTGCCATTCTTTCAATTTCTTTTGAAGGCCGAGTCCGGATTCGGAGCGGCGACATTGCTGAATTGGCGAATACCACTAGTACTGCCGGGGCAACCTCTTGCAACACCTCCAGCTTCAAGCCTCCAATCACTGCGTCTGACAACGCCTTTCTTTGGCTCTAGATGCTGCATCGACTAGGCATCAATGTTTCTGCGGGTTGCGCTCGTTCTCCATCTTGATCTGGTTTTCGCTGGGCCTGCTCGTACTATGTACGTGGTGGCCGTCCGATGGTTGTGTACTCTCTGCTGTCATGAGCGATCCTTACACTTTTCGTTCTACCTTTCTAGATGTCTGCATACGAGGGCATGCAGAATGCAGGGACCCAGCCTAAGTCTCCTTTGTGTCCTATACAGTAGTATTCATTCCGTTCGGCTTGCGCCGTATAATTGGTCTCCGAGGAGCTATGTGCATTAACCAATGTTCCCTATAATGTGGAAGCCAATATATCTGCTTCTCGTCAGCTTGGACAAAGGTCCACGTATCGGTGTTTTGCACGATACAGCCGTCGTGACCTCCCGTGCAGACCACGAGATCCCAGGGGCATGATAGTGGGTGAGCACCCCACACTCCCAGTCCTCCTCTCCAACATGCCACGCCTTCAATCATCCTCGTTGGTATTTAGGATCATTGCTGAAGACAGATATCGAGTGTGTGTCTTCGAGCGTCTCTGGCAGACATTCCAGGTGATTGGGCTTCTGGTAATTCTTCGAGATCTGAAGAGTTGCGCTTTCACAGTAGATGACTTATTGCGATGACGAGGTCATCCGGCTCGACCCTGGCTCACTCTGGACACCTTGGTACCGCATACCGGGGATGTCATTCGCTCATACTAGAGGGATGTTCGCGTGGCGCTTGTATCGTCTCACTCCGCACACTCGCGACTCTTCAGACTAACTAGAGCCGGTCTTGCTGCAGCGCATCCACGCTTTCATCAAGCCTGTCGGTCGCGTCGTGCGCTATGCGGAGGTCAACCTTGAATGGCCACCTATCGCAACATCTGACTTTGGCTCCCTCGCTTTTCCAGATGGTACCACGTCGTATGCAAACCTGCCAACCTATGCGAACCAGCAGATCTCTCGCAATCGTCGGTACCCGCATCCACGCATGGCCCAGAGTCTCTCCTCAACAAATTCGATCTCGGCAAGCGTTGGTCATGCAGGTGGAACTGGGAAACATCGCCGGTCCAGACATTTGGCAGGATCGGTCGTGTCAAACACACGCAAGACAAGGCCGTCAGTGAGCCCTGGACGAAGCGGACTGGTACGTACTACTGGAAGTGGGCTGGCCGAGCTCCGGACGAGATCGTAGACGGCGAGAATCAAGCCGGCGAGTATGGATGGGACTCTGCATCAAAGTCGGCGGGATGACCCTTGCGCGTGGGATAACGACTCGGGAACATGAAATGCCTACGTATTCAAAGGCTTCTTCTCTCAGCACAGCAGAGCATCTCAACCAGGCCGAGGTCATGAATCCGGATCGTTTTCCCATTATGCACGCCACAGTCAACCACGAAGTCGCAGATGACCTCAACAAGCTAGAGGAGGTTGCTTTGTATCCCCGCAAGCATGCCAAAGTTTTCTCGGACGAGCAAGAGCTTATCCTCGATCGCATTTTACAGACACCCTGCCATGATAAGACTGAGGCGCATCCCGATGCCATTCCCACGTACGCCGTCGGAGTCAACCCTGTCTAAGAAGTGGACGACATCCTATACCCTGCGCGAATAGCGGGTGCATATCCATCCTCCTCTTCGCCCTCATCCTCGCCATCCTCACCAACTCAACCCGTATTGCATCCAGGGGAAGAGGCCAAGAGGCCAAGCAGAAGCATGAGCGCTTTACCGGTCGGGAGCGAGGGTAATGTCGCTCATCTCGCATGCTCCCTCCTCGTCGAGCAACACAGCTCTACCAACAGGACCCCTGCCTCATCGAGGTGACATGGAACTCGGCGTCGAGCCACCTAGCGACAACTGCTCACATCCGCTCCTTGGTCCTACAAATGGGCATCTCGGGATTTTAGCCTTCACTTTGGAGTCTGTCGCCCTGCCAGGAGCCGAGTTGCTCGCGCATACACCGCCAGAAGATCCGGACGAGGCCCAGCTGGAAAAACCGCTGCACGGGGCGGAAGCCTACCGCGTGCCGACAGCGTCAGTGCGCCGAGTGCGTGGACATTGGGCCGAGGGCGCATGCCCTGGCGACGGAGCTGAAGTGAAAATTGCGGACGCCGATGCTCGCGGTACGTGAACCACCCGGTACCTACTACTCAGGCGGGAGCTGCTCGAGCTTTGATCTGACGTAGTCAGGGTTAGCATTCGTCGCCGTGTCTAAGCCTTCGAATCGGGATCCTTTCATTCGTCCAATATGTCCAGGCTAGCGTTCGTATGCGTGCGGGAGTAGAGCGGGAGTGTGCGTGCGCGCGCCTCTGGCAGGAGGACTCGGAGGAGCACAGCGATTGGTGGCGGAAGCGCCGCTGGACCGCGCGGATGCGGACACAAAAGGCGTAACATCCTGTATCACACTGTGTTCCCCCACTGCACCTGCATGAAGCATTCGAGTCTCTGTAGCACATCAGAGGTTTATCCGTATCCGGGTAACTGGCCAGCTGCAGGCGTATTTTCTACGGCAGAATCCGCGCTGGCAGGTCTCTGACCGCCGCTGAGCATCCGCGTCGGATGATGCGTAGCTCCGGGGTTTCGTAGTGGCCGATCTCTGTTGCAAAGGATGCAAGAGGAGGGAATCCTCGGACCGGATCCTAGGAGGACATACTTACGGCTCAGGGACGCGAGCGAGCGACATGTGCCAGTAGCGATGCGCGCGCTACACGTGCACGCCAGTCGTCCGGACATGCGTGAACGAGGGGAAACTGCGAAATCGTTGAAGCCCAATGAATGGTGACAATCCATGCCTGGCAGGGGTACCAAGTTCGCTTGTTTATTGTCAACGTGGATATCAAATTCTTGCTGCGAACAATGCGAAGGGATATACTACTGTACAGGTACAAACAACATGTCCGTAAATGGAGAGCGACTGCTACACGATACAGCGACGACGGCGACACACGACGCGGCACGAAAACCAGCTCGAGGTGACTGCCCTGCGGCCACCCACGCGACAACCGAGACAGAGCGAGGAGGTATCACGGGTATCATGGGGTCCGGGTCATGAGCTGGTATACTCAAAGTCGGGGAAGCGGTCGCCGTAGGGGTCGGAGGTCATCTCCCCATACTGCGCTGCGGCGTTGTCTTCGGGGTATCGCTCGAAGCTGCATGGACAGAGTTGAGTCATCGAGCCGTAAGGCAAGAGTCAAGGACAAGAGAGACTCACGCGCTGGCATCACCGTCGCCCGCTATACGGGGCAGGTATGGTGCCGTGATCTCCCTGTTCAGGAGCTTGCTCCAGTCGACCTCTCGGAACCACGGATGCGCGAAGACGTCGCCGGCGCCGTGCTGGAGGTTGCCGAACCGCTTTGACGGATCGCGCTCCATGAACTTTAGTATCAGGTCGGTCGCGTTCGGGTGGAACGCGGGCCATTTGATGCATGACGGGCCCTGTGCGATCTTCTCGTAGAGCACGACGGGCGAGATGTCCGGCTCGTGGAACGGAGGGAGGCCGGAGAGCATCTCGAAGATGAGCACGCCGAGGGCGTACCAGTCCACGCTCTTGTTATAGCGCGCGTTACCGATGATCTTTACATGGGT
>CCBP010000115.1:2004-15827 GCA_000765035.1 Trametes cinnabarina | reverse complement strand
AGTATTTCCAGAGTCGAAGCCGTGTATTTGCACCATATTGTCGATGTATAATTCAAGTCGTCGAGGGCGATGGTGGCGGAGCGCAAGCACGACGAGGCGCCGTCGACGCGCACCGCGTCTTTGTCGAGTTGAATCGAGCTCTCTGGTGGCAGCTGCAGCTGCAGTACTCTGAATTTTCTTTTTGCCTTGCTTCACTTGCCTCCATGGCCAGCACACCGAGCACAGCGCTGGTGTTGTTCAGCTCGCCTGAAGTCCTTCTTTGACGCTATGATTCGACAAGTCGCCCTGTCGAAAGCACATAGCCCCGCACGCTTGCAGCGCGTCAGTGACCGTCAACCATAGTCAACCAGGCAGTACCAGGACTCCCACCGCGCAGCATACACAACCACGCGTCTTATGTATCACGCATCTCTTGCGATACAACTCATCGTTGCCTCGGCTGGACTGGATGCGTAGGCACCGGCGCAGCGCGCGCACTCACAGCAAGTCCGCAGCCAGACCATGTGCAGTCCGTGTCGGCGCGAACGCGGAGGAGCGCGGCTCGCGACTGAACTCGTTGCAATTGCGCATGCGCAGCCCTCGTCAGAGGCTTTCTTCCTGACCTCGACCGCCACCGCCGCTCCTCACCGCACCAGTTGCGGACCGTTTACCGCCTGTGGCGGAGTCGATTGCTGATGATTGAGCCATGATTCTCCTCGACGATACGCCTGAGTCGCCCGCAAAGGCTCGTGCGGCACTGCCAGGCCCTGCCGAATCAGTGGACGAAGACTACGTCGCACCTCCCCCGGCATATCCTGGCAACCCCTCCTCCTCTCAACCGCCAGTTATTGAAGCACAAGCTGGTGCATCCCAAATACCCCTCAACCGGCCAGAACTCCACGTCGAGCGGGTCGAGCGCACCCCCAAACGGTTCCTCAAAGCTCTAGGCATAGCCATCCTTATCTGGATTGGGGTCGGGTTCCTTGTGCGTAGCGCCTTTGCCGTCGTCCACTGGAGCAAATATCCTTTCCCTGGCGTGAGTGCCGTCCGAGATTATAGCTTGCTGTCCGCTCATGCATCTGCCCGCCCAGGGACAGGTGGGTGACCACGACCGGACCCACGGCGGTTTACCGCTTCCCCGTCCAATTGATGGGAAAGTGGAGCGCTGCGTCCGAGCGTCGTCGTCTCTCCAACTGCTTAACTCGATGGCCGAGTCCGTCATCTCCTTCGAGCTCCCCATGTCCGCGGACGCGTTGTACATCTTTGGACGAGGCGCACTGAGCCGCGGATCCATCAACTTCATGCCTGATGAGGGCGAGCGTCCGACTTCCGGCAGTCGGCAGGACAAAGTGAAGGTGGACATCAGGACGACCTATGAGGCGCGATTCGCGTTGGAATCGGTGAACCTCTGCCTCTTTGAACGCACACCCGGACAGCACGGCATCGGAATTCTGGTATGTGTTTGCGGTGTTGGGATGGCAACGCTTTCGAACTCACGAGTGAACGGCACCTAGACGCCGTCCGGAGAAGACCACGACCTTGATCTGTTGAACTTCAAGATAGACGTCCGGTTCCCTCTTCCTCGACTTGGTGCGAGCCCTCGTCGGGTCAAGTCGTTCGAGACCAACCTGCCGCTGTTCCAGCATAACATGCGCGACCTGACGGGAATCACGGAGTTTGACTCGATCTCCCTCATTTCCCGAAATATGCCCATAATCGTCGACGTAGGTACCCGCTACAGTTGTCCGCGATGAACGATGTGCTCATGGGGCCCGATAGCACCTGGTGGCTAAGTCGGCTACCGTAACGACAAGCAATGCCGTGATCAGAGGGAGCTACAACATCTCGCGCTCGCTCTTCATTCAGTCCTCAAACGAGCTTGTCGACGCAAGTGTCGCGCTGTTCAACGATGGGTCGACGTGGAGCAACCTTACACTCCTCAATAAAAACGGGTCAGTATCCCTTTAACCCCCTTCCGCCTCGCGTTTTGACTTCCCATTTGCGCCTCAATAGTCCGATCAACTCGCATCTCTCGCTCCACTCCCGATATCGCTTGCACGCGTTCTACGACGTCGTCGCGCACACGGAGAACGGCTACCTGTCGCTCCCCATCACCTCCGCACCCAACACGCCCTATGTCCACAACCCCAAACACCCACAGCCCCTGCCCAGCTCACACACGCTCTACGTCGATGCACGCACGTCCAACTCGCCCGCATCCGTCGAGCTCCCGCTCACGTTCGAGGGCGACGTCGATGCGCAGACGTCCAATTCTCAGGCGAAGGTCGAGTGTGACCCGGGCGCCAAGGACCCGACTGGTCTGAACAGGGCGCATCGGTGCCAGATCGTGCGGAGAAGCCCGGAGCGCGTGAAGGGATCCATAGACTGGGGTGTCGCGGGCATGAGACGGGGGAATGTGAGGGTGGTGAGCTGGAACTCGCCCGCGAGCATCTTGTCGGGATGAGCGGCAGGCGTGTTTGATCATCACTATGGAGTTGGAGGTAGCAGAAAGTCGTATAAGTTTATGCGTATGTACAGTACTAGTAGTTCGGCTGTGATTGCTGCGAGATATGTACGAGTATCCACATTGGTCCTGATCACGCCTCTCTGCCAGTCCTGGTCAGTCCAGTCTGCCCCTGTGTTCATCGGTCATGGTCATTAATAATGACCATGATCTGATGATTCTGATCGGTCGGCTTTGTCATATAACCCTGCGGTGCGTCGACTTCCTGACCTTAAGTTGAAGGACAAATGGAGAACTCCGAGTCACAACACTCGCTATCCATGCATAACCCACTAGGCACCGGCGCAGCGTACGCGCAGCAACTTGACCGGTACCATGCGCAGTCGTGCGCGTTGATCAGATGTTACGAGCCGCATCGCACGCGTGAAAACTCACAATGAGGACACGGTCTCGAGCGGCTTCGGAGAAAGACTAGTGAATTGATGGCAGCCAGAGTGTATCACCCGACGCGCGATGTCATTCAGCTTCTTGCAATTGCGCAGTGCTGGATGACCAGACGGTTTCTTCCGGACCTCCACTCCGCCCCTCCTCAACGCCTGCTGCGGAGTCGATTAGTGGCAATTGAGCCATGATTCTGCTCGACGATACGCCCGAGTCGCTCGCAAAGTCTCGACTGCCAACGCGCCGTTCTGAATCGGTGGACGAAGAATATGCTGCGCCTCCCCCTGCATATCCTGGCAGTTTCTCCTCCTCTCAGCCGCCAGATGTCGAAGCACATGCTGGTGCACTTCATCCATCCATCGGCCATCCTAGACACGACGCTGAGCGGCGCAAGCATGCCCCTCGACGGTACTTGAAGGCTCTAGGCATAGGCGCGCTCATTTGGGTCGGCATTGGGTTTCTGGTGCGCAGCGCGTTTGCCGTCGTACACTGGAACAGATCCACATTTTCCCAGGTGAGTCCGGTACCCGCAAGAGACGTGGAGCTATTTGACCGGTGGTTGTTAACCCATTCATTCACGCAGGGACAGACGGCGGACCACCTCGACCGGCCACATCGCATTTCGACGCTGCCTCGCCCGATAGATGGGAAAGTAGAGCGTTGCGTATCGGCGTCATCCGTCATCCAGCTCCTGGACTCGAGGGCGGAGTCCGTCGTATCTTTTGACCTCCCACTATACGCAGATGTGCTGTACATCTTCGGGCGAGGTGCTTTGAGCCGTGGGACCATCACCTTCATGCCCATGGAGGGCGAACGTCCGAGATCCGGTTTCCCAGATCGGGTAGTGAAAGTCGACATCACGACCACGTACCAGGCCAAATTCGCGTTGGACGCGGTGAACTTCTGCCTCTTGGAGCGGCTCGCTGGCCAACACGGCATCGGCATCCTGGTGAGGCGTTCCCCGGATTGTATAGCTGTCTGCTGCCGGCTCACGGTGATCATCCATAGACACCATCTGGAGAGGACCACGACCTTGATCTGTTGGACTTCAAGATCGACGTTCGCTTTCCCCTCCCGGCGCAAGGTCTCTGGCCGAGCCCCGTCAACTCGTTCGAGACCAACTTGCCGCTATTCAGGCACAACATGCACGACTTGAATGGCATTGTGAAATTCGACTCCGTCTCCTTCATCTCTCGAAATGCGCCGATGCATATTGAGGTGAGGACATGGCATTTTGAATCCATGCGCTTTCGCGATGCTCGTTGATGTGCTGACCGAACCCATGCTAGTACCTGGTAGCCAACGAGGCAACGGTGACCACAAGCAACGCCGTGATAAAGGGCAGCTTCAACGTCACGCGGTCGCTCTTCGTGCAGACGTCGAATCAGGACATCGACGCGGCGGTCGAGCTCGGAAACCGCGGGTGGGATGCTACCAAACTTACACTCCTCAACCAGAACGGGTCAGTGCACTTTCACCGGACTCCGTTTTGGCGTCGAGCATTCATCTCGGTGTGATTTTGATCACTTCGATAGCGCCATCGACGCGCGGCTCTCCCTAGTCTCGCAACACATGGGGCGCGGGAATGAGTACGACGTCGTCGCACGCACCGAGAATGGCCGCCTGTCCCTTCCCATCTCCTCCCAGCCCGTCTACAGCAAACTGCTCGTCGACGCACACACCTCGAACGCGCCGGCATCCGTCAAAGTTCCCATCACGTTCGAGGGCCGGATCGAGGCGCGCACTTCGAATGCGGACGCGACCGTCGGATGCGACCCGCTTGCAAAGGACCCTACAGGAAACCGGAGGCTGCATGAGTGCATGTTTGAGCAGCGCAGTGTGGAGAGCGTGAATGGGTCTGTCAGATGGCCTCAGCTCTACGGGAACGTGGGTGGGAAGGTGAGCGTGGTGAGCTCAAATTCGCCTGTGAGCGTCACGTCGGGATGAAACGACAGTCATATGCATGCGGTGTTTGCTGTCACGAGGGGTCATGTACATTACTAGTGGGTGGTCTGAGTCTTCCTTGGGGTATGTACCAGTATATGCGTTGTTGCTAATGGATATTGCTAATGGCTATGATACATCGTCGAGGGAATGCATTCGCCTACCCGGTGGTCTTACAAGTTCCGAAAAGCGAGGCAGCATCCCCGCTAATTTGTACATTCTGACAGGAGAACTGCGGGGTGCCGTACTTTGAAGGCGGCCTACAAAACGTAAGGGTCAATAGCAAGCCAAGGGGGACACTCCCCTTGAATCAAGGCAATATCCAGCTGTACTCACGTCACATTGATGTCGTTCACGTTGATATCACTGCAGCGCCCATCCGGAGAGCACGACAGACTCGCGACGACCGCTTTCTCCTTCCCAGAAGATGTGCCGGAAATACTGCGAGGACGCGTCCAGTCAGCCCGTGATGGCTCTCGAGAGGAACCAAAGCCGAGAACTGGGGGTCAAGGCTCACTTGTTGAACCACACGTCCTGAATGTACGTGTTAGAGGGGTACTTCGCGCAATCGTCCGCGCTCGTTTCGTAGCACTGGTCAATGATAATGGGGTTGTCCACGTTCGTTTCCACGAAGCCGGAGAAGGTGATGTTCTTAACGAGCCCGGATCCGACGCCTTTGCCCGCCCATGCTTTGATGCGCGCGCCATTCTGCGCGTTGGACATGTGGATGTTCCTAGAAGAGGCCACAAATGGGACAGGCAGATGAGGGAGATGCAGAACGATGACGTACGTTGCAAGGACATTTTGGACGATGTCGTACTCGCCCTCGTACTGGCCCAGAGAACCTACGGATATACCGCTATGCGAGTAGCGCGTTAGGCACTTACAGAGTGTTACGAGTGGAGTGACCGCCTACTGGGAGCCATTGCAAGAGAGGTTGGACACGAGTATGTTAGTCGCATCTGGCAGGGGTTTTGCTCAGCATCAAACCGATAGACTGCCACGGAGCGCCACATAAGTGAGCCACGCACTGGGTTTGAAGCTGACACAGTCGTCCCCATTGTTTATGTTCGAGTCCTCGATGACAACGTCATCGCTCCGGAAGATATCCCATCCGTCCGTATTCTTCGCGGCGTTTTTGGACGTCGACACGGCAGAGATCGTGATATTGCGGAATGTGATGTGCTGGCCTTCGTTGACCTGCAAATGGTGAGCCCTGAATTAGATGCGTCAGACAGGCCATATACTCACGAAGTTGATCCACTCGGGACCGTCGATCATACGGATGTTTTGCACAGTGACGTTGGTCGCCTGGAAGAGCGTCAGGAGAATGGGCCGCAGGGTAGAGCTGTCCTTTGCACTGTAGCCAAGGTCCATAAGCAGGATGCCCCTTCCACGCTCAGCAGATGTACTTACAACGCGTCGTACCAGGCTTGGCCGGAGCCGTCAATGGTACCTCCGCCATCGAGGACGATGTTCTTCCCGCCAAGAAGCCAGAAAGCGGCCTGATCCTGGAAGTCGAAGGTGAACGCGTTGTCCGTCCAGTAGTCGATGTCCGGATTAAACTTGATGGTCCCTTGCAGATTCTGTAGCAGAGCAAGATCAGTTGGGCGGGATACGGTCAAGGCATCAAGCGGGAGGCTCACAATATGCTTGTTCAATGTCCCTGTCATATTCAACTTTGACTGGATGGAGAGCGTCGTGCTGGTAGGGATCGTGACGGTAGAGCAAGCAGAGTCCGCGGCGGCCTTCAGAAGAGCAGGCGCATCGTCAGACCCGCTGGACGAGAGAGTGCATGTCCCCGACGCTGATGGGGACGTCGGAGACGGTATGGCACGCGGGATCAGAACGTAGACAGTCAGTAAACCTAGAACGTTCACGGTAGACCGACGCATGGTGGGATTATTGCTATGCAAACATCGAGACTCACGAACGCTTTATACGCATGCTTTCGGTCGGGTACACGAAGCCATGGTGGAGCGGCAGAAAGAACCGTGCAGCACACCGTATGCTGCAAGTCCTTCTGACCTCTCCTTCTCATAGATTATACCACGGACCGACGGAAAGGACGTGCCGTTCAAATACAATGCCTCCGAAATTAGCCAAGAACCAGGTCAAGCTGTGTTTCTCCGGTAGCTGTGAAAGCAAGAAGGGCATGTTTGTCGGTTCCGCACATGCCCACATGACCTGTTGCCCACCCATGCGGGGTAACTCCAGGACCACATACGATCCTATGGCATGTTCTCAAGCATCATTGTATTGATCTTAGGATAGAGAGTACTGGTCATGAAGACCACTCAGAGGAAAGTAACTGCGGGAAAGATCTGGATGAAGAACTCAGTCCGAACATTACACTCGAGATTCATGTACTGAAGTTAACCTTGCCTATGTATGTAAGCCGATTCTATAGGCAACTCCCTGGAGTGTAATCAGGCCTGGGTATGGGCTGACTCACAGCTGCACTCCAGAAAAGTACGACATACAAGCGGTGTGACTGCGCTACTTTGGGCCAGTTATTTCTGAAAGGCCATGTAAAGACGCACCATAAGTTTGTGCCTGTCAACCTAGCATCATACAAACATTAGACCGATGAGGTGCAAGTGCAACCACTCACGCTCAGGCTCCTTCGACACACCAGCGCTTCGCTCTTCCAAAGCGGACCACTCTACGGCCCGACTAATCCCGGGAGGGCATGGGCGCTTGATAATTCCTTGCGTGGTCGTGAGGTTTGTTGGGCTTGGAGGCTGCTTCGACACGTCGCCCGCGACCTGCCTCTCGTCGCTATCCATCGTCAACCGCGCCGCTGGATTCGAGCAGAATAACCTGCGAGATAAATATGGCGTCACTGGCAAGCCGTTTGAAGGCATTCCAGCTCCCGCGCCTCGGCTCTCGGTCCCTGCAGTCTCAAGGTATCAGTCTTGAGAACGCGAAGCCCGTGTACGATTGCGGGAAACTAGCATGGTGGGCGAGGTGGACATATTTCTTGGTTATAACCGATTTGGTGGTGACGTGAGTTGGATGTTTGATCTTGTGGGGATAACCTCTAAAGTGCTCACCGGACACCTCCCTAGCGCTGCTTTTTGTGAACTCTCACTGAACCATTGGACGACGTGGGAAGAATTGCCAAAGGATACCTCTAACCCGATATCCTCCGGAGAGCAACCGGGAAACACAACCGAACCCGTGGGTCACTACGTCAAACGACCGCTGTGGCAGCGCGGCCTCTTCACGGCCACGAACTTCGCTGGAGGGGTTGGTGTCGCCGCTGTACTCCTTGGTGGCCGCTCTCGGATCGTACGACGAATGTTCATCATCCCCGCCGCTGCCGCGGGAGCCTCCGGTAAATCAGTCTCGGAGCGATTTCTTGTCATACAGTCACCGCTGCACATAAGAGCGCAAGGCGTAGTGACGCCGATCCGTAGGGCACGACTCCTGCATGGCGCCAACAAGACGGAGATGATGATTGGGATAAAGGGCCGTCGCGGGCACTACTCGGTGGGGTTGCAAGGTGCAGAGGTCGAAGGACAAAAGCTGTCGCCATTGGATGCGATGAAGAGATTATACACAATATGGTATGGCGAGAGGAAGGGCATACAGATGATGCTGGACAGCGCGAAGGTGCAAGACGAAAATCCATGATGTTCTTCGTGTCTGCCTGGCAATGACCGGCCCAATCCCGTCGGGCAAGGTGCTGCTGTACACTGCCTGCCCAAAAACTGGTGCTCTGTCTACATGCATGATATTCATAGGGTACGTAATTTTGTTGGTTTCCTTCCTCTGCAACGCCAGGTGCTTATCGCTAGCGTCACAGGCTGCATGTACATGTATCCTTGCAAATTCGTGGCATATGGCGACGGGGCACACACCCGCTTCAAGACATCGATTTAAGCCACACCAATTCGTCCAACCGTTCAAACTGTGTAGTATGTACGCTGAAAGGATGTCACTTTGCGATCTACATAGCGTCCGGTAGTACCTCGCAAGCTGTCTTGCGCGGTCACCACATGCCAAGATGTATCTTGACACTTCCAGTCAATGCAGAGTTCACTCCCCCTCGAACAGCTCTTTACCCCACTCGAGGTGGTGCAGTTCGACGAACTCGCGCCTGCCGCCATCATCGAGACTGACGTTTGGTGAGAGACCGAGCAAACCTTGCTGAACGCAACGGCTACCTGCGGACAGGCAAGCACGTCCAAGCATATCCGTGAGTTTTCCACCCCAACCCGCCTTTTGGGCACCAGGCAAGTGCTGAACATGTACCAGTATGTAGATGGGAGCAATCCAGTCAATATCACAGTTGTTTCTTATTTCTTCTAGTCGGCCTAACTACCGACAAGCTTAGCACAAGAAAGCGCCAAATGACCGCTCCTTGCGCACGAACCTGGCTTGCACGAACCTGGCTTGCACGGCGTTCTGCAATTCGCTTGACCTGCAGTGGATGAGTGTGTATCTGACAGTCGGCCCTTTCGTAGATTCCACAGAGTCCATATACCGCACAGACGCCAGGTACAAATATTGAGAGCACGCATGCATGTTCTCTGGCGCTCACGCAATATGATTGGGAACATACTCTACCGCAGCAATCTGGAGTCGGTTCCGAACCCTCGACGAGTGCCTTGAGTTCTCCGTCTCCCCGCTCTACGCCGGTGGAATCATTCTCGTCCATATGTTTGTGCTGCGCATCATGAGACAGTTCATCACGACGGTGGCTGCGCAGTCATTCTTGTGTCTGCGCACAATCCTACGCGAGGTCATTTGCCCGTAGGACATGTCGCGCATCGATGACGGCGAAGTACGTCGTGTGTTACCCAGCGCAGGCCGCGGCTGCGGTGAGTTCGTCTGCTTACTCGCCGCAGCGGACATGATTCCTCGGGCGGCTGATGCTATGGTATTCCTTGTGTGTACAGGTCGTGTTAGAGCTGTGTACAAAAGGCCGCCCGACCCAGTCTAACAGCTCGCTGTCCATCGATCACTCACTCACCATGTATCCTGACCTCCAGAACGCAAACGCCTCGGCGGCCTACCCCGTGGAATCGGAGAAGGAGACGACTGAGCCGCTTTTGGCGCAGACCGCCTCCGAGGACGTTCCCACGGAGTACTATGCCATGTATGTACCCTTCGAGGACCAGCAGGAGGTTAGGTTGGGCCGGCCCAGGAAGGGCTGCAGGCACCGTCTCTGGTACATCATTGTCTGCATCCTCTTCCTGCTCATTTTTCTCCGCCCCATCGTCCACATCATTGCATACATCTTCGTGAAGGTCAGTCACCACGGCGCTCGCTGGTTTATGGAATATCATCACTGAAGTCGACGTTCAGGCGACGACTCCACAGGATTGGGCTCCGGAGAGCGATCCCTGGCATCTCCACGACCCGGTCGGCGACGTCTCTGAGTGCGGCGACATCGTCAGATGGACCATCGACGCAGACGCGAGCCGCCCACAGTGGCCCCTCCACGCCACAACATCCGTGTCGCTTCCTATCGATGCCGAGGAGCTCTTCTTCCACGCAAAGGGTGCCTTCGCATACGGCACCTTCGAGATCGTCCAGTTCGACGAGCCTGGCCCCAACGCCATCGTTGAAGTCGATGTCTGGTACAAGACCGAGCAGGCGCTGCTGGACGCGACCGTGTGCAGCATCCGCCCTGCGACAGGCAGGCATGGTCTTGGCATCTTTGTCAGTGTTTCGAACCCATGTTACCTCTGCTACGCCCCAGTCGATCTCTGAACGCAGTCCACCACCACTCACAGACGCCACCATGGGAGCACCCGAGCCGCGACAGCAAGCTGCACTTCCATGTTCGCCTTCGGCTTCCGTTATCTGGGTCCCGCACGCCGCTGGCTATCAACAAGCTCAGCACGAACCTCCCGCTGTTCGCGCACCACTTCCCTGAGCTAGCTGACACAGCGTTATTCAAGTCGCTCGACATCCGCTCGACGAACGCGCCTATGAAAGCTGACGTACGCACTGACTCATTGGCTCGGCATCTATGTGCTCGTGATGACGCCGCGTGTTTCATAGTCGTTGGCCGTAGACGTCGCCGCACTGCGAGCGCTGAACGGCAGGATTGAAGGCAATTTCGCTGCGACCAGCTTGCTGGAGTTGGTCACCGAGAATGCTGCGATCTACGCTCAGGTGAACCTCGTCAACAAGGATGAGGCCAAGGGCACGATCCTGCGGATGAACAGCAAAAACGGGTAAGCACACCTTGGCTTGCTGCTCACATACCGCTCCTCACGGTCTACGCAGCGCGATCGATGCGAACGTAGGCCTTCACGTCCCGCAGAAGTCCGAACCCAGCGGGGGTGCATTCCGCGTGAACGCGATGACCTTCAACGCCCCGGTGGACATCGCATTCACGCACGCCCCGTCCCACTCCCTGCTCAATGCCACTGCGGTCAGCTCGAACGCTCCAGTCAAGATCACTGCCCACCCGACTTTCGAAGGCACTTTTGACCTGCACTCGTCGTGGTACACACCGCCTACCTACGTCCAGAATCGCACGATCGAGGACCCGCTCGGCTGGGGACGCCGCCGTGACGTGCAGCTCGACCCCTTCAGGACGAAGAAGGGCGCAATCTGTGGCAAGGCTGTGTGGAAGCCCGAGCACCCGCTGGCGAAGAATGGGCACATCAATTTGGAGACGACCAATGCACGCAGCCTCCTCATCATTTGAATCATATCGAGCTCAGGCTATTGTCAGTCTTTGAGTTGTCCGCTACTGGCATGCTTAGTCGCTGTTGTGGTTGCTATCGAGTTGCGGTCTCCTACTATCTATCGCGCCTTGACAGCGCTGTTTTTCAATCGCGTCTTGACGGCGCTGTACAACGTCTGGTACCTAGTTGACATCTTTCTTAGAGTTTCTACGCGTTATGAACGCCAGTCCCATCCGTCTGGATGAGTGTACTGTTTTGATTTTCATCAGACGGCCTCAGGCTGGCAGTGAAGTTCAGGGGCACGGCTAAGACTGGTGTCAACTCCGTAGGTCCGAGAAGTTGAACTCAAACTATCAGCCCGAGCCTCGCGTGCCACCGTCCCATCCGACAAGACGTCGAACTTGAACTTTGAAATCGCTTGGCCGAAAAAGGAACGACACATTTGCACCATTGGTTTGAGGTATGACGTCAGAACGGATCGCCACCATCGTCGCGATTGCACCACATTAACCATTTCTCACCGGGTTTCGCGTCTCATATCTCAGCATATCTCAGAGTTTGATGTGCATATGTATGGCTCCCATTGACAAGCAGTGTGTTGCTTCATACGCGCCTGCCAGAGTCCGAATGCCAGTGGCTGCGGCGCTGCGCACGCAGTCTGCGGGGCCGTCGGTACACTAATGTTCACGATCTTTCTCTGCTCGAGCGCAGTGATACAACGGAGATTTGATGACCTCGTGTGCCTAAACACCAGCGGCGGACTCACTATCTTTGCGCAAGGTGCTGCGGCGGCGCTGGCATCCAGAGAGCCTCCGGAGTCCGCAGTGATTACGGAATCGCGAGCGCTCTTGGGTCATCTGGCAAGGGCACAGATCCTAGTACTCGTATATAAAACGTCACTGAGTTTCTGCTTACAGCACGCCTCTTTCTATCTTCACTTCGATGGATCCCCACGTTCAGCGTCCAATTTCTGCTGCAGCCCAAGCTGTGGATGAAGAGAAGGGCTCTACCCCGGGATTCCCTATATCGCACGTCGCTCCTCCGAGCAACCAGTCTGTCTATGTGCCTATAGATGGACTGGAAGTCGGCATGGAGGATCGCCGCAGGCGTGTTCGCCGGAGACGCTTCTGGCATTTCGTCACCTGCGCACTTCTCTTCCTGGTCTTCTGGCGGCCTCTTGTATACGGCGTGGCTAGCTTCTTTGCAAAAGTGAGCTGTCTTATATCCCCTCGTGCGTTGCGATTGGAAGCTAATGACGCACTGCCTTGTTCTTGTTAGTTCACCGACAAACACTCGGCCCCTGACATCGATTGTCAGCTCCCTCTCGTCCGCCAGCCGATGGTTCGCCCGTCCGATTGCGAGACCGTCTTGAACTGGACTACCGATGCCAAGAGCAACATCGAGCCTTGGTCACTGCACGCCCATACTAGCTTGACGTTGCCAGTCGATGCGGACGAGCTCTTCTTTCTGTCTCAGGGTCAACATGCGCACGGAACGTTCAAAGTCTCCCAGTCGGGGGACTCTGCAAGCGACGCGCTCGTGAAGATCGACTTCTGGTATGCTCCCGCGGCTGAAAATGTGCTCGGAAACAGCACGATTTGCTATCTTCACCCTTCAGAGGGCCAGCATGGGCTTGGTATTTTCGTAAGTGCAACTCGTTTGCCCGGATCCCAGAGTACGGACCTGACGATCACTCTCGCAAGACGCCTCATTGGCCTAGCCACAGTATGGAGGACCGGCTGCACTTTTACGTACACCTGATTCTGCCGAAGTCCAACTCTGGTGCACCGCTCGCCGTCAATAAGCTCAGCACGAACATGCCGTTGTTCGCTCATCGCCTTCCGGACCTCGCGGACACAGCGTTCTTCAAGTCTCTCGTCCTCACCTCCACTAACGCTCCGCTGCTGGTCGATGTAAGTCTTTGTTGAGCACTGTCGGAGCCACAGACTGTTTCTGACTATGCACAGTCGGTGAACGCAGATGCTGCAGCTCTTCGCTCGCTGAACGGCCACATCGAGGGTTCATTTGTGACGAACCGCTCTCTCGAGCTTACAACCAGCAACGCTCCGATAATTGTCAACGTCTCTCTCCTAAACAGAGACGAGCGCAACGCCACTGTACTCTTGATGAGCACCAAGAACGGGTGTGTACACGTGCGTACGGTGGACACGGTCAGAAGCTGACCAGTTCACAGCGCGATCAACGCAAAAGTGAGTCTGAATCCCGAACACCTAACCACGCCCGGCGGCGCTTTCCGGGTCAATGCGCGGACGTATAACGCGCCCATCGACCTCGCCTTCACCGACGCCCCGCCGACCTACCTCCTCGACGACGTCTGCGGT
>CCBP010000114.1:193936-228390 GCA_000765035.1 Trametes cinnabarina | reverse complement strand
GCTTGCACCCGAGGAACGCGTACGTACGCATCGCCAGGATCGCCTCTGCGTCCGCGAGACAACGAAGCAGCTTTCAGCAAGCGGATCGGATGTTGAGACGCGAAGCAACTCACCGGAACCGAGAGTGACCCACATGCAGGTCGCCGCGATAAGGTAATGGAGAGTTTTACATTGCGCGACCGTGAAGTTGGCGTTGAACAGCCAGAGGTTGAGTGCAAAAGCCAATAAACCTGAGGACTGGCGTGAGCGGCCTGTCTGTGATGGAGAAGGTACCACGCGTTACCGTAATATCTCGTCCACAGATACAAGAGCTTTATCGGTCGCCAGCGAGCTTTCCAAATGACGTCGTATTCAACTGAGGGTTTCTCGGTGAGTACTAGGGGGATGATGGGTGGTCAAGGGTGGTACTCACGTTTTAAGCACACTAACCAGTCCCAGACGGCGACGGCCATCATGGAGGAGGTGTACACCTGCAGAACATGGAGGAGACCGAAGGCAGTCGCAATTGCCTCAGTAGTGATAGGATCGGCGCCTATTGAGGCGGCGGCGATCTTGTTGACCTCGTCCATGCCCGACATGTTGACCGATGTGGCTTTCGCTGAGCGGACTTGGGCTGGAGTGCGGGTCGGAGGATTAGGGGGAGAAAGAAGAGGGAAGGAGAAGAGACCACACTTTGAGCGCGGAGCGAGCGCAGTAGTATGCGAGGAGCCAAGTCCACAGCCGGCGTTTGGCTCTGATCAATGATGTTCTTGGAATTCTGTCTGTAACGGGGGGGAGGCAGTCTGAGTCGGGGCCTTGCTCAGGGTCGGAAAGCGGCGTGATGAACTTCTGAGACTAGTCAATGTCTTGTTGTCCAATCCGCCGCCGCCAAATCCGCGCTCCCCATCCCTTGGGGCGGGCGTCGCGGGAGAGGGTATTGGCTGTTGCCCGCCGAGCCCTCCCAGGCTCTCCCTCGCTGCCCTCGTCACCGTGCTCGCTGGCTCTGCGCCGCTAGAGACCGTTTTCCCGCCGGCGCTAGATTCAGCGCCCATCGCGCTGCCGGCTGTGGCTGTGCTGCTCATTTGCTTCCGTCTATGGGCCTAAAACGGCACGTGGTGCGAACCTGGAACTTTGTCTGACACGGCAAACATCCCCCGATTCCAGGGGTCCTGACAACACCGAGAATGGATTGGCATGTTTTCCCGTCAGAATCGTGTCAGTGCATTCCCTTTGTTTTCGCTCTGACAGGAAAAGTTCCCAACTACTTCTAATACATGTCAAGGATTGTGGAAAAAGGGATGTTTGCCGTGTGAGCGCGCTCCGCCTCCTCCCCCTTTCGCACCTGCTTGCATTTTTCTCTCTGTTCCTCAGCCCCCCGCACGACCATTTCTCCCACTCCATGCCACACTTGCTTTCTCCACCGTCACTGCGGGTCTGGGCCTTGCAAGTCTCTCCCAAGTCCGAAAGCCGGAAAATAGCTCACCACCATAGAGACGTCCTCGCGTCGCAAGGGCGGAGCCGGGAGAGAGGAAGAGGGCATTTTGTTATATGAGCTTGGGCGATCGGGCGTCGGGCCATTTCGCGGCTAATCTGATACCTTGGATATACGTAGATCGCTATCATCACTGATCATGGTCGAATCATTATCGTGCACGAGGGTCTCGTGGGCCCCACCAAGGAACAGCAGCATTGCGATGGTCGGAGAGTCCTTTCACAGGCTCTCACCTTTCACAAAAAACTGCCAAGGATGTGCTAGCGCGGTTCACGATAGCGAGATTCGGTACGCATACTTACTCTGACTCTGAGAAGTAAACCCTCCAACAGCTGCGGTTGTCCCCCTTCTTTTCTTCACCTCCGGTGTCTTTGAGACTTTTTCCAAGTTCCACCGCTCTCAACGCTCACGTCTCTCGCCGTCTTTGAGTGAATTGGATAGCAATGTCTAAGAAGCTGATCGCAGTCACCGGCGCAACCGGACAGTGTGTATTATCCCCGCCTGTGCTTTATCCTATCCTCTTCTGAGCCCGTCCATCCGAACCTGCCAGGCAGGGCTCCTCCGTCGTCGATTTCCTCCTCAAAGAGCCTGAGACCTTCGCTGTGCGCGCCATCACGCGCGATCCCACTTCGCCTGCGGCCCAAGCGCTTGTCGCGCGCGGCGTCGAGGTCGTCAAAGCCGACTTGTCCTCCCTCGAAGAAACGACTGCCGCGTTCACCGACGCGTGGGGCGTGTTTGGCCTCACACAGTTCTATGTGCACGGGTTCGAGGGCGAGCAGCTTCACGGCAAGAACATCGTCGATGCGGCGGTCAAGGCGGGCGTGAAGCATCTCGTGTGGAGCACCGTCGAAGGGCGCGAGGGCGAGTGCGCGGCGATCTCTTGGCGTAGCAAGGCCCTCATCGAAGACCGCGTCATCGCGAGCGGGATCCCCCATACCTTCGTGTATATCCCGATGTATTACGGTACGTCCACGGTCGCGCCCTGCGCGCACCCGCCTATCAAAGGCCGGTTCACGCTCGTGATACTGATGGTGCGTGCTGCAGAGAACTTCTGGACGGACTTCTTCGCGCCGAGCTATGACGAGGAGAAGGGCTTCAACTGGACGGTCGGCTTCCTCCCCGATGTCCCCATCTTCGCGTTCAGCGTTACCGACCTGGGCGGGCTCGTCGTCCCGGCATTCCGCGAGCCAGAGAAGTACACCGGTAAGTCCGAAGACTCTCTCCCCAGCCATGCAGGCAGCCGCGCGCAGCATTCGATTCTACTCCATTCTGCGCGCCCTCCAACATGCGTGCGATCGGACCCGCACGCGCAGTTGCTTATGCCTCCCTCCATGCAGGCGCAAAGATCAAGACCGTTGTGGAATGGCTCACGCTCCGCGACATTGCGTCGCAGTTCAGCGAGGTCACGGGCGAGAAGGCTTCCTTGGCGGTCGAGCTCACGCCCGAAGCATTCGAGGCTTCGCGTCACGCAGACCATCCCGCGGCGGAGCTGATGTACCTCTCATGGGAGTTCGTCAAGAGGGCGGGCCCCGAGAGCGGTTACAGGGTGCGTTATCTTCTCTCTTGTGTGGGGTCGGCGCGTAGTTGACGTTGATGGCGATGTTGGTTCTCTTGCGCGATATAGGACAAGCAACAGACGCTGTCGATCTACCCGCAAGCGAAGACCTACCGCCAGTGGCTGAAGGACAGCCCGATCGTCAAGGAGCGCGTTCAGCGTCTCAAAGCCGAGGCTGAGGCAAAGAAGAAGGAACACAAGCAGGAGGTTAAGGCTGCTTGAACAGGGCCAGGGATATTGTGAGGCAATGCGCTCAGAGAATCGCCAAGGTCAGGCAGGACAACGGGGGCAAACTTGACACTGCACGATGTTTAGAGGCCCCAGAGAGGGGCGAAGTGAAATATACCCATGTTTCTGCTCTTCGTTCGGATCTAGAAGATGGTGTGTGTTGCGTCCCATCGAATTACTGAACAGATCATGTGCGAGGGACAAGCACAAGGCACGTACTCATAACTGTCGCCCAGGCTTGTGTTCTGATATCAAAGCAGGCCGCCGCAGGCTCGTTCAGTACCAGCGATCTCGGCTTGTCACTCCCGCCGCAATAAAAGCCCTGCTGCTGAGCGATCTGAACTTTTCAAGGCATCTTTTGCTGACAACATCATGGACGAGATGCCATCATCGATAACCTTCACAGGCCGCCGACGCATCTCGCAGGCCGCCGAGCGCTGGCCATGTTCGGTCTACCATTCAGTGTACGGTAGATCAGTAGGTCTTGCAGAAGGTGTCGCCCCAACCACTGTTCACGTGTGTGGATCTCGAAGTCGACAATGCCAGCGGGTAGTGACATGACTGCCAAACATGCACCTCGCGGTAGGTCTGTTTAAATCTTGCGAACATCGTGCTCCCAGACTTACTGATATGTACCCTTGCAGCGTGTGTGCACAGGCTGTCAAGTCGCCGCCGTCTTGGGGTGATATGAACAGACGTGAAGGAACAGGACGGCGGCCGTTCCTCCAACATCAGCTTTGAATGCACGCGAGTACCCCCATCTGCGCGCGAATCACTCCTGGACGTACCTGTTCTATTGTCATTCGAACTTTTTAGGCATGTCTGGAGGTTTTCGCACAGCAGGTCGCCAAGTTCCATAAAACCCGGTGACTCGCATGTCGAAGTAGTCGTGCTCTTCCTGCTATGCCTTCAATCGCTGCGCCCGCCGCGGTGCTCGTAACTGGAGCCAACGGCTTCATTGGCCAATGGGTTGTCCTGGAGCTCCTCTCCCGTGGTTACACCGTACACGGCACTGTCCGTACCGCCGACAAGGTCGCCACACTTTCCGACCTCGTCGCGCGAAAGTCTCCCGAGGGAAAAGTCCGATTCAAGGGCTTTGTCGTTCCAGACATCACGGCGGTGCGTGCCACTCCTGCGGCCGCACCCTTCATGACGTGCTCAGCGGGCCTCTCTTCTCAGGACGGCGCTTTCGACGAGGCCGTGCAGGGTGTCGACGGTGTCATCCACCTGGCTTCGCCGACGTCTATCCATCTGGAAGACCCACAAGCAGCCATCAAGCCCGCTGTGAAAGGTACCACCAGTATCCTGCATAGCGCGCTCAAGTAAGTCCTTTTCATACCGCGTCCCCCGGAGGCGTGACTCTCGTTCCTATAGAGCGCGCACCGTCAAGCGCATGGTGATCGCCTCGTCCATCTCCGCCATCGCGAGCGGGTCGATCTGCCCTCCACGTGTGTACACAGAAGAGGACTGGAACGATCGGGCTGTCCAGGTCACAGAGAACGAGGGCAGGAACGCCCCAGGTCTTATCAAGTACGAGGCGAGCAAAACGCTGGCTGAACGAGGTGCGTTGGTATACGCATTGGTCTACTGCGGCCTCATGGCTCCTGCGCAGCTGCTTGGGAGTTTATGGAGAAGCACAGGGCAGGCGTGTGCTTTGATTTATGCGTCATCAACCCCTCTCTAGTCTTCGGAGTAAGTCCCGCCTTTCTCGTTGTTCCCATTCATTTGTAGCTCAGCGATTCCTCTGTGGCAGCCCATGGTAGACGACACGCTGCCATCTCCCGACGCTCTCCCCGTCACACCCGCGATGGTCTACAAGGCGCTCTTTGCACGCCCCAGTCCCGCGGAATGCACTTCGGCGTGCTTCAACTGCGTGGATGTGCGCGACATCACGGAGATGTTCGTCAAGGCACTCGAAACCGAGGAAGCTGGCGGAGAGAGGATCGTCGGTAACGCTCGTACGTTCTGCCTGGGCTCCGTCTGCAAAAGGACGAGCGCTTGCTGACCGCGCTTGCAGAGGCGTGTACCTGGGATGACTGGCGTGAGCATCTCTCCTCATGTTCGGTTTTGTGATCCTCACATGACGCACCTATTCGAACAGTGCTCGCGAACGAGCACCTCGGACTGCTCCCAGGCCTAGACAGGGTCACCCAGCACAAGGCACACGAGCCTCGTCTGCCGCACCCGTTCTTCGCAAACGACAAGTCCAAGCGGATCTTCGGCATCACGTACAAGGGAGTCTCGGACACGCTGAGAGATACGGTGGCAGACTTCAACGTGCGGGGGTGGTTGAAACACCTCGAGGGGTGAGCATATCGGCATGTTTTGCTGCTATCTGTGTTCCGTTGATAGTCTGTGAAATCGTCAGGAAGACACCGCAACGAGCGGCGCTCGCAAGTCACCCATACCCCGTACAGAATGAGCGTGCTTCTTGAATCGTACGTCGGAGGCTTCGCGCTTCATCGACATCCTTCACGGCTCTGTCCAGAGGCTGCGGAGACGAACGAGAAGTATGTTGACATACCAACGTAGACTACTAACATGAGTACAATAGGATAGACGCAACTTATCACAACAACACGACCATCCCAGCTATACAGACTCGGCCCGCGAGTCAGTGTCCGTCGTCAGCACGTGTATGAACCCGTCAGAGCACCCGCTTCAACTGGTCGCGCATCTTCCTATCGAACTCGCGGTACCGCAACTTGGACTCCTTGACGTTCGCCGCCTTCGCGATCGCCGCCCCCGCCTCGCTGCCTAGGATCTGCATCGACTTCATCTGCGACGCCATCTGGCGCTGGCGACGGCGGACATGCTTTCGACGGAGCGAGCTCGTGACGCTCCCGGTGATACTGAGGCTGCCGGGCGAGCTGTCGGACAACCACGACTTGGCAGAGCGGGGCGTCTTGGGGGACCGCTGCCAGCTTGTGGAACTCCTCCCACTTTTGGTGCTCCAGGGGCTCGCGCCAGGCGTCGTAGGCGCGGACGTGCATCGGCCTCTGCCAGGTGTCTTCGGCGCCGGCGCCACTCCTGGACTTGCCTGCCCGGACGTCCCTGCGCCCTCGAACCCCGCTTCGTCATCCTCCCAGTCCATGGCGTGCTCGTCGCCAAAAGGGTCTTCGCTGTGCTCGTCAGGCACGACGCTACCGAGCGTCGCCCGCACCGCGTGCCTGGGTACCTTCGACGGTTTGCGCCTGTGCAGTCTCTGGAAGAGCGCGCCTATCTTGCGGCGCGCCTTACTGGCAGCGGCCTTGGTGGGAGAGCTCGAGCGGACGAGAGGGACGTCCTCGTCCTCACCCTCATCGATGGGCGCAGGCTCGCACAGGGACAGGGTGCCGATGTTGAGATGTGAGAACGAAGATCGGCGTCGGCGTCCTTGCGCATCTGCGGACTGTTCTGCAGGAGAGCGGTCCGTAGCGTCTGGCGACTGCGTGTCGCAGTCGATATCTGGGCTGACTGCGTTGATGGACGGTGGGAGAGCGGAGAGCGCGGATTCACATTCGTCGAATGCACTGAACCTGTCGAGAGCTGAATGGTAAGAGAACGAGGATGGCGCCGAGTCCATGTTATTCGTGAAAGCTGCAGCGAGGCGTCCTGCGCCAATACAAATATGGGAGGGTCGGTTGAGTGGGATGTCCGCCAAGTGCTTGCCATACAGCAGGACCTTATATGCAGGAGAGCTAGAAAGAGCCGTTGGTGAATGCGATTCGCGAGCGTCGTTCTTTGTCTTCCTTCGCTGGTGGCGGAGTGGGGTAGCACCATCCCCCGAGCCACTCATGCCACTCGGCTGAGTGGCTTACAATGGAATCAACTACATTTACTTGTCGACGCCGCCACCGATATGACCGCTCGGTGAGCTGATGGATCGCGGCACACGCTAGGGAGCAGCTTGAGAAACATGTCGAGCTCGGTTCACGGTTATATTGAGAGAAATCCTCATATGATACGGTTAGCCAGATTGTGACTTGAAAGGGCCCAAAAGATACTGTACATGTATCCGGATCGACGTCATAAAACGCCAAATCGGGCACGAAGATTCCCCCGTTTCTGTCAAAAAGCTGGCGTCGGAGTCTGGACCTTGAGCGCTTCAGCCGGAAGTCTGGGCACTTATACAGCTGTACCGTACCCACCAACGGCAACTTCTGCATGCTTTCCGAGAACCATGGAGCGTCATATCATTATGTAGTAAAGGTCTGCCTGGCGAGACTACTAGTCATATCATGGTTCAAAAGCGGGTGTTCCATCGTTCTGGCATGCGATACTCACACTGGCAGTCGACGGTTTGTCCCTCACTTACCCGAGGCGTATGCGTACCAGAGCTAACAACATACCGATAGGGGCAATGCTGCATTGCAACAAGGGGGCACGTCGCGGAACCGCCCGCGCTCTCGACCTCCCTGGAACGGCGACTAATACAAATGGTCAGCTGGCCCCGCAGGTGTCAGGTGGCGAGGTCGCGGCATGGAGTGGTCGCTCTCAGGCCAAGGCTATTCTAGCTCTGCTCCAGAGGGGTCTTTGCCCGCATCGCACCGCCCATCGTTCGATTCACTGGGGTGCTTGTTGACTACATAACGCCCGCCGCCTGCACCTTCATCTTCCGCACAACCACCATCGGTCTCCCACAACATTCAAACAAGCCCTCCAAATCACCCTCAGACCGCCTCGGACTCTATCGACATGTCTTCGCTCGCTAGGACTTCTCCGGCTTCCCTCCGTGTCGCGCTCAGGCGCACCCCCAAGCAAGTTCGCGGATTTGGGCTTCATCCTCTCAAAGAGCACGCTGCCCACCACGTACGTCTTCTGCATCGCCTGTGTGGCCTTATTGCCCGTGCCCAGGATGTTCATGTCCGCTCGTGACCCCAGAACATGCCCTTCACCTACGATAACCGGCGCAAGTTCGCCGTGCGCTACGCCGGCGCCGCTGCCACCTTCTTCGCGATCCCTTTCGTCGCCGTTGCCTACCAGCTGTGAGTGTCTCTACCGTCCATCACAGGAGACGAAACGCCGGAGCTGATGTAGATCGACCATGTCAGGCGCAAGTCTGGTGGCGCGGCTTGAGGCATTCATCTCAGAATACTGCGAGTGTACGTTACGACAGAGGCCGAGGGTATGAACTCTGGGGCCCGTGGGGTGGTCCGTGTGGATAGTTCCTTTGCTTGTATCATAGAATTCCTCCTCAACACAGTGCTTCGTTTCTCGATGCTTTCGTTCGCGCACCGGTGGCCGAATGGGCGTTGTCTGGTTGGTCTTCGTCTGGCGAACAGGAGATCGTGGATTATCGTGTGTCCCCCTGATTGTGCTTACTATTGCCGCGCTCACGGTCCCCCCATGTCTAGCAAGGTCATGCCGTTAACCTAATACCTGATCAGCCTTCTGTACCGATACCAAGTCTTCTCAACGATCGCAGAGATGCGCGACTTCGACTGTTGGTGATCCAAGTCTACGCAAGTACAGTATTGCGCACGCCGCACGACTCCTGAACGATTTCTCCGGTTCGAGAAACCCACGCTCGCTCGCTGCCACGCTGTCTTCCGTGTTGAGCCAGATGTCAGGAATGATTGCTACCAAGCGCATGGGCACATCCGCGCGAATCCGCAGCGTGAACGGGATCCGCGGGTGACGTTGACATGTTATAATGCAGGTTCGGGTCTTTCCACATACATTATTCGCAATGTAAGCAACACGCTGCGTACATACATCGTGACTTGTCCCTACCGTGCAGTGCGGATCCAAACCAAGCCTCGCCTCTGGGAGCCGGAGCACCGTCAAACAGGCACCCGCTGCATCCGCCAATATTACAGCGCACGGTAATAGATTGCAACGCTTTCAGAGTACTGTAAATCGACCGTTGACGGAGGCGGTTACTTCTGGATTTGGGCATTTTGGCATACCATTCCGGAGAATGCCGCGCGCGGCTGCACAGGCGCCCGACCACAGTCGGACCACTACAGTATCCTAGGTCCTCTTCGACGAGTACTCTCACTCGTGATGCATGATCAGTCTGGCATTAGTAAATTACAGGCAGGCCTCTCTCGACGGCGCAGCAAGCCGAGCGCGAACCTGGTCTTGCCATAGTAGCACAATTTGTGTATGGACACAAGTGACCGGTGGTCTCTGGTATCATAAGTCACCAGTCGTCGATGTCTTGCCCAGGAGTCAGTGTCTTTCTTTTAGCATTGCGAACCCCAAGCGACCATACGATGTCATCAACCGCAATCGGATCGATATTCTCCGGAGTTACTTGGGCAAAGCGCTCTCTACAAGCGCGTTCGATGCTACCACGCGCTCGGTCGGGGGAGCGTATCGGTATCACGCGGTTCAGCACATCCCGAGCGTGTGCATACAGAGGCAGCCTTCCTTTCCTCGTGCACACGCTGATCAGTGCAGGAAGCGTTTGTCATGATCACGCTCATAGCGAAAACATATGGACGGCAGTCTCACCTGCCCCGGCGTGCTGACATGTCAAGATAGCTTCTTGCAACACAGCGGAGTGCGGAGGAATGTCTCTGACCCGGAGCGTTGTAGTTGGTATTCGACAGAAGTACAGCGAAGCTCAAGGGAAGGGTTCGTAGATTGTATGTCGTACAACAGTTTCCCTCCGGTGCCTTCTATCACTGAACTGATCGTTTCTAGCAGGGCAAGCCGCAGCGCCCAGAATGGGTACGCAGGTTGCCTACTGCCGGTGGCTGTAGCATGAGCCACTCTACATTTCAGGCAATCGAATATCGTGGCGCGGCGTGGCTCCTCCACTAGAAATGCACTGATCCGGGATACCCTACGCACACCAAGTTCTTCTCCCCACCGCCGACCCTGCGGAGGTCGCTAAGACGACGGCGCTCGAATAGCGCGACATCTGAGCAAAAACGAGGCATGCAAATCAATACCTCTGGCCAGTCAGACGACGAGCAGCATCTGCTTGAGCTCCACGGACCTTCTCAGATGACTCGTCGACGAGTTGGTCTACTTCTGGTCGAACACTATTTTCATGCGCGTCCACGGAAAATTCTTGGGGTCATCGGTGTCGAGCATATGCTCCCAACCTGTCCACGGAGACACCAGGTCCTGTCTTAGGTAGGTTATCGATAACCGCGGATGCAAAGCACATTGGCTCACCCCGTCCTGGCTTACCGCGTTCTTCGTCTCCATCCGGTTTCTGCGCCGCTCTCGACCATCCGGAGGAGGCACTTTCCATTCTGTCGTCTCTTGAAAACATCTACCGTGTGGCCTGCGAGGGCCTGCGGCGTCACGCACGGTCTTCATCCGCGTTGGCGATGGGTCTAGCACCATGTGCCTTGCTTCGCGTAAGGTACCATGAGATGCTTCCGCTGCCGTCCACTCTCCCTCGGTAGTAATCCCGACGAGGGTCGTCGCCGGCTCCGTATGCTACGCGAAGCGTGGACCTCTATCGGCGCCATTCTTTTCCATTTTTCCTGCGTACGGAGCAGGGGTATAAAGTCTGCTGCGTCGAGGAGGCTATAGATGTCGTGAGCTGCATCCCTCTTATCTCCCCGAGGCCTCCCAGCTTGCACCGTGATACTTCTCTTCTCTCCTACCCGGCTCTAGCACCATCATGTTCGCCTCGCGCACCACCTTAACTGTGGCGTGTCTTGTCGCC
This sequence comes from Trametes cinnabarina, assembly GCA_000765035.1. Classification (NCBI taxonomy): domain Eukaryota; kingdom Fungi; phylum Basidiomycota; class Agaricomycetes; order Polyporales; family Polyporaceae; genus Trametes; species Trametes cinnabarina. The sequence goes on along the minus strand of CCBP010000114.1, from coordinate 217,521 downwards.
TCCGTTTTCGGCGCGACCTACCAACAGACCGACAGCCACCAGGGCAGCGGTTTCCTCAAGTCGTTCACCCACCAGGCTATCGCCGACCCCACGCACGGCCGAGTGTAAGTGTCTGTTCTTCATGGCCTCCCGGGGACGCTGCGGGAACTGACTCTCGGCTTGATCCGTTAGGAACTACGTTGATCAGGCTACCGCCCTCGCCCAGAACCTCACGTACTATTCTGGGGACCACTTCGTCATCCGCGCCGACGACAAGACGGTGCTCAGTCCCAGCGGCCCGGGACGCAACTCCGTCCGGCTGCAGAGCAACAAGCAGTACACCACGCACGTCACCGTGTAAGGATCGGCCTTCGCCGCGGCTCTCGTCATCCCGTATCAGCACCGAACACTCACGCCGCCTTCTTGACCAGATGGAACATCCGTCACATGCCTCAGGGATGCTCGTGCGTAGCGACCGACCCATTTTCGTCAATAGAGCCCATTCTGACATCTCTCAACAGGACGTGGCCAGCTCTGTGGGAGGTCGGCGCGGACTGGCCCAACCAAGGTCGGTTCCGAGTCTCACGCGAAGCCATCGGAAGCCCGTGATTCTGACTTCTGCTGCTTCTCCCGTCTCCGCATAGGCGAAATCGACGTGCTCGAGGGCGTCAATGACCAGGCGCCGAACCAGTCCACTCTGCACACAAGTTCTGGTAAGCACCCCGCATATGTCGCCGCCCATCGCTATCTTTGGTTCTGACCCCGGCGGATGTGACGCCAGGCTGCACGATGCCCGCATCGCGTTCGCAGACTGGGTGAGTTACGCCGCTTAGAGATGAGATATGTCCGGACCTGACGCGTGCTTGCGCGACAGAACCTCCACGGGCAACAACTGTGATGTGGCTGCGACGAACAACGCTGGCTGCGGCGTACAGGCGCCCAGCGCAAACAGCTACGGCCCAGCCTTCAACAATGCCGGGGGAGGCTGGTGCGCACTTTCCACACATGGCCCACATCCCGCCGCGGCCCTGATCGCGTGCATTTTCGCAGGTATGCAATGGAGCGCACGAGCTCCTTCATCAAGGTCTGGTTTTGGTCCCGCAACGACGGGTCGGTGCCCAGCGACGTCAAGAACGGCGCGACGTCCATCAACACCGACAACTGGGTAGGCCACCTCCCCCACGAGGTCACTCTTCCGGAAACACATTGGGCTAACGCATCTTCCTCCGTGCGTCATAGGGCACTCCGTACGCCTATTTCCCGAGCCAGTCGTGCGACCTGAACGCACACTTTGGCGCGCACAACATCATCATCAACCTCACGCTCTGTGCGTCCCTTCCGAAGATATCATAACCCTCGGACTTTGACTGACTGTTCTCAGGCGGTGACTGGGCTGGCGCCGTATTTGACGCCGACGGGTGCCCCGGTGACTGTGCGAGTACGTGATCACCCATGCGTTGCATGCAAGTCTGCATTCTGACCCGCCGGCGCTCTCGTTATCAGCTTACGTGAACAACAACCCCTCCGCGTTCACCAACGCCTACTTCGACATCCAGTGGCTCAAGATTTACGGGTGAATCTGGACACGTTCTTTTCTGGCCGCTGCAGCTGCGCTCCCGCGGTCATCACTTACTAGTACGATGAACGAACCGACGTCGGAAGGGGTTCGACTGCCATTCCTTCTTTCCTTCGCATATGTATACTTCTAGAGTGTCGATGTATGAGTATGCTGTGTTGCACGATAAATTCCAAATATGAATCTGCTCGATAACCAATGCATGAAAATTCGACAATGGGCACATCAACGCGAGGGTCGAAATGAACCCAGATGGGGAGAAAAAGGGCCTGGCCGGGAATTGAACCCGGAACCGCCTCCACACTGAAAAAAAGCTAAGAAGGAATCATACTACTAGACCACCAGGCCTTTTATGGGAAACAATTTTTTGCATATATTATGTACGTGCCTCACAACCCTGGCTTGGCCGTCATCCACGATCGCACGGCATTATTGCGAGTTTGCACCGGACCATAATGCCGTTCAGGTTCATAGAGGATCAATCTCTTGGTTGACCATTGACCCTGGAAAGGCCGCTAGTGGCTGGCTGATCTAGGTACGCCTACTCCGGTTGTGATGGCTCTAGACCCTGACAGCAGTCTGGTATACAGGACAACCCCCAGTCATGTCATTCAGCACCGAACCAGATGCGAGCTCTCGATATCCAACCTTCCAGGATGCCTTGGCCAGGCGGATCCTTGCGCACCCTGGCATAGGAGACCATCAATCAGATTCACAGGAGGACGCAGATGCGCTAGACGACTTCGCGTCCTACCTCGCACGAGAGCTGTGGTCTTTTCTCCCGCCGGTTCTGCGGGAAGCACCATACGAGGATCGAGCCTCGGTCCCAGATGTCGAAGATCTCTCCCTTGAGAACATCCCCACATCTTTCACGGATTCCCTCATTTCTTACGGACTAGTGGAAGACGAGGAGTCTGCGGTCGTGTTCCTGAGACGCGTTCTCCGTGACTACGTCGCCGACGCATGCGCCCCGCCCCCTGTCTGGTCCAAGACTCGGACGAAGGAATGCGAGATCTGTGAGCGCGAGGTGCCGCTTACCTACCATCACCTCATTCCGCGGGAAGTACACGATAAGGTCCGCAAGAAAAAGTGGCACCCCGAGTCCATGCTCAACTCAGTCGCGTGGCTGTGCAGGTAGGTAGTAGACGAACTCTTACGTCTGTCGCAACGCCGCCTTATCTCCTTCACGGCGTAGTGGATTTTGTCTTACGTCCTTGCGCCCAGACCATGCCATTCTGCGGTTCATCATTCTGCGGATAACGAGACTCTCGCCAGGGCCTACTACACGGTCGATCTCCTGCTCGCTCGGGAGGACATCCAGAAGTGGCGGAAATATGCGGCGAAGCAACGCTTTGGCGTTCGACGCGGATGATCAGGCGCAGTTGGCTGCGATTCAATATATTGCACCACTGGGACTTCATGACTATGCGGGCCAGTTATGTCGCCTCGAGTGCCAGTCGCACATTGATTATGGACACTTCAGCCTGTAGCCTCTCCCTATATCAGATCATCACGGAAATTGGTCACCTTAAACTCATGTGGTGCTTCTCAGGAACCTGTGAGTGACTGACTTCACACCAGTATTCAGCGCTAAAGGCAACGAGGTAGTGACGAGATCTGCCATGATAACCCTGCAGGCCTCCACAAAGTCATACTCACCATCGACGAACCCCTGATCAAGGCTTCTGTCGGCTCCTCCGGTCCCGCGGCGCGGTGGAGGTCAGCGGGTGGCTTGCCTTGGGCCGACCGCTGAAGTGTCGATTCTGTATCCTGAAAGCGCGCGTGATAAGATTGCGTATTCGGTGCGTTGTGCCTGAAAGAAGCACATCATCCTTGGCCGATCAGTGCATTTCTACCACTTCTCCTAGCGCGTCTTCAGGTGCGGGATGCATGCTCATATAAGGCCATTGATGTGCATCGCCATGTACTGTCCACGCTGATCTCTGCGTCGACTCTCCACGGACAGCCTTGGTTGTTCTCGCTCATTTCGTCAGGCCATCTCGACAATGTCTTCCCCGGGTTCTAAGCGCTCGCTTGACAAAGCTATCGAGTCCGATGCAGGTTCTCTAACAGATAAGGCAAGCCCGCTTGAGAAGGGCCCCATTCAAGACGATTCCAGCAGCGATGAGGGGAACGTTGGCTTGCACGAGTTCGATGTTGCCAGGCAATCTGGGCTGCGGGTCACTCCGGAGCAGAACCGCAGGTGTGTGCAAGAGTTCCGGCTGTATCATTTTCGTGGATGACGAACATGTCGTGCTGCAGGATCGCACGGAAGATAGACTTCTTCATTCTTCCCATGGTAGGTGGACGCACTCTCGTGCTCTGGTTCAGGAAGATGATCACGTTGTCTATGCGCTGCAGCTCTGCATGGCTCAGGGCCTCAGCATTTGTGAGTGACATCTTGCAGTTGAGGTCATATGCACCCATGCTCAGATACCCTTGCAGTGGATAAGACCGCGTACGTATGACGTGTGATTGAGGGCAATTGGCGAAGTGGACTAGCTAATCTCTCCTTCAGTTTAAATTACGGTAACCTGTACGGCATGAAGAAAGCTCTGCATGTTTCTGGAAGCCAGTTCAGTTGGTTCGCCAGCAGTGAGTCTTTATATCGTTGATTCGAATTCGTATAGCTGTCTTGACGGGACTCCGGCAAAGTCTTTTAGTGAGCGCTGAGACCTTTGACCGTGCGGCATCCTCTGACTGCTTTTATGTGACGCAGCCTAGGGTACCTTGTCGGGAACTATCCAGACAGCTGGCTGCTGCAGCACTACCCTACGGGCAAGGTTCTCGCTATCAGTGAGTTTTCTCCCAAGAATCGATGCGGTGGAACTTATCTCAGCCTGTTTGATAGCAACGCTGTTGTGGGCGACAGTTGTCATAACGTACGATATGTGCCCACCGCCCATTCGCTATTCAACTGACTAGAATCACAGCACTCCTGCATGTACGGGCTTCGCGGGCACCATGGCCAACCGGTACGTCCTCCGTCGTCATCTATTTCAGTTCACGCTGACCTTCACCGCAACTACAGGTTTTTCCTCGGTTTGCTTGAGGCCATTGTCACTCCTGGAATGGCGCTCTTGACGTCGATCTGGTATGCGCAATCCGAAGTCCCCTTCCGATCCCTCATTTGGTATTCGTTCAATGGATGGGCTGGTATATTTGGCGGTTTCGTCGCTTATGGCGTGAGTGCAGTATCTAGTATCTAGCATCAGCTCCACTCATCGTTCTGGTTGCTTGAAGATCGGCCACATCGAAAACCCGAAGATCGCACTGTGGAAATATATCTTCCTCATCTTGGGAGGAATGAGCGCCGTTTGTGAGTGCCTTATTACTTCCGCCTCCCGTTGATACGCTTAGCCGGCTCTAGTTGCTGTGATTCTCTGGTTTTTCTTCCCAGATTCCCCCGTCGATGCTCGGTTCTTCACCCCTGAGGAGAAGGTCCTTGCAGTCAAGCGCGTCGCTGAGGCGAAATTAGGAGTGAAGAATACAAAGTTCAAATGGTACCAGGTGCGTTCTTGTCATACTTCACCGGCAAGCATTGATGCATAACGCGTTGACCGGACAGATTAAGCAAGCCCTAGTGGATCCAAAGACGTGGTTGCTGTTCGTCGCTTCCATCGCCGCTCAGATTCCCAATGGGTGCGTCCTGAGGCTCTCTGTCCAGCCATGTCGACGTCGCTCATGTCGTTGTCCTCAGCATTGTCTCCAATTTTTCGACTATCATAATCAAGGTGCGAACGTCGAGTGTCCGCTGAAACTCGAACGGCTGCTCATACGTATAAATTGCAGGGGATGGGATTCACTACGCTGCAGAGTACATTGCTCGATGCAGCCTCTTCCGGTGTTCAGATCGCGAGCCTCTTGCTTGCCGGGTACGTCCTCACAAGCAATCTCAGCAGCAGACAACTGATCGTCGTCCGTATACAAGGTGGATTTGCATGCGCTTCAAGAATAGTGAGTACACCTTGTTTATCGGAGAGACTGGGTAACCTCTCTAACAATCTTGCAACGCCTAGTGCGCGTGATCACTATGGCGGCCGGGAATATTACCTGCATCATCGCTGCGGCTTGTGTGACCTATCTCCCCTCCGACCAAAAGTGGAACCGCCTCATCGCTTACTGGTTCACGTCTTTCCAAGTGAGTATTCCTGTCTCGCTGGACCTGGATTCGTTGGTAACCACGTTCACAGTCCGTTGGTTTCTCCCTGTCGTTAGTCATGATCTCGAACAACGTAAGCCGACCTATTCAACGCCTGCACGACCTCAGATTTACTGTTTTGGTCCGTCATCGTAGATCGGAGGTTTCACGAAGAAGACGTTCACGACTGCGGTCACCTTCGTCGGCGTATGTTTCTCATCTCACAGTTATCAAGGAGGCACCGCAGCCTTACTCACTATCTCTAGTACTGCGTTGGCAACATTATAGGGTACGTCCATCCGCATATGTCAGCATGTCCACCAATTGACACTTCGATTAGGCCTCACTTTCTCATAGTGAGTCCACGCAGTCGCAATCGTACGGTACGGTAAGGTCTCTAAAGCCTTGAATAGGATAGCGAGGCTCCGAAGTACACTACGGGAACGGTATGGGCCACGTCATGCATAGCAAGCGTTGCACTAACTCCACGACCTCTACCCAGAAAGCGATGTTTATCGGTACGTTCTAATTCCCGCAACTCTTGCATGGTTGCAATGACCGTACACTGGTCCACGGTACGCAGGATATGTCATAAAGACTGGTAAGATTGCTCCACTACGTCGGCGTATGTAAACTCGTCTGACATTCGATGTTAGTCTGCCACCTCGCTCTAGGCGCTTACATGCTGTGGAGCAACATCAAGGTGGATGTTTTCTATCACTCGATTCTGACGAGTTCTCACGTAGCCATGCAGCGCGACCGTGAAGAAGGCAAAGTCACGTCGTATGACGATCAGCTGAAAGGAGAAGGTAAGGTCATCGCGTGTTATTCGTTCAACGCTTGCTCATGTAGCTTCAGACGCGGGCATGCACGACTTGACGGAATTTGAGAACCGCTACCATAGGTGAAATCCCCATCAGCGACCTCTCCCGCTTCCAGTTCTGACAATTCATTCCATAGATATGTACTTTGAAGTGTGTACTTGTAGATGTCGAATTCGTCCTATGCCAGTGAACCCACTGTCGCATTTGGCGCGAAATGTCTTCACTCGCTTTACCCAACATTAGACGTAGTTGGCCGTATTGAGCTGTTTACCGGAGGTGGAAGCGTCGGCGCGCAGATCTAGAGCGATTCTTCAGTAGCTACCCATACACGAGACAACGTGATCACATTCACGCCAGGCAGGGAAACGTTCGGCGGAGGGCCCAGGCAGAAGAAACGAAGCGGTGAGGAGCAACAGTCCGCATCGGTCATGCATCGTACGCCAACGCATGAGTTGGGGACGCATTCCTGCAGTGTCACAGGAGTATGGGTGGTTTGCCGCAAACAACTGGTCAGGGACAACACTGTTATTGAGTAGCTCTGCGACATACGAAGCGCGAGTCGTCCAGTGGGTCAATGCAGATGCACTCGGAGCTGCATGGTTTCCCGTTCCCTGGACATGCGAGTCCACTGCATATTTCAGATTGGCGAGGACTCAGGAAGAGGGCGGGAGGGGTTGCGAGTACGAGGCGGGTCACGGATATCACAGCCGACGTGACCAAGCAGCGATAGTATCCGTAGCTGAGCTGCATGGCAGGAATTGCAGGTGTCGCGCAGGTTATCGGTAAACTGCAGCTTGCGGGGCGGGGCAGCTGCTTTATATGACGGGCTGTCTGCTGCGCCATCATAAGATACGTACATAGGCTGCCACTATCTCTGCGTATATCTCTCACCGCGAGTCACAAGCACGACGCGGCACCGTCCTGTTCAACGAAATCTTCCATCATCTGATTGGGAACCACTGACATCCAATAATTGAGATCCAGCGCAGCCGGCAGGTGTGAGCAAAATAGTCTTCGTGCGTGACAATCGGGTCGCATTGGCCTGCAAAAAACCGGCGATGTGCAGTGGACCTCTCGCAGAGACATTGGGTGTCTTAACAATGTGTATGCAAGTCAAAGGACATATCTGCGCGGCCAACGGGAGTGGTCAGGGTTGTGAAGACGGGGATACATGTTGTAGAAATTTAAACCTGTGGTAGCGATTCTCCAGTTCCGTCAAGTCGTGCATTCCCGCCTCTGCGATCACGATGAGTGAGAGCGCCGAAAGAAAGGTACAAAGCAGTCTTACCTTCTCCCATCAGCTGATCCTCGTACGATGTGACTTTCCCATACACACGGTCGCGCTGTACGATTGTGAGGGGTCTGCCGAGAAGAGTTATAACATACATTACCTTGACATTCCTCCACAACATGTATGCGCCAAGCGCGAGGTGACAGACTAAGCATGCTCTGAGGAAAATAATGTTGAAACATGCTAAGGGTACCGACCAGTCCTGATGACGTAGCCTTGATTCCGAAGGCGGTCATCGAAGCTACCCAAAAGCAGAGGAAATGGTACGCACTGATTAACATCGCTTTCTAACGTCACATCAGCTTGGAAGGAGAAGGCGTACGAGCCCAAACTTCAGATATCATACCTTCCCTGTCGGATACATCGGGGCCTCACTGGCCTGCACATTGGATAAGTGCCTTGACAGACGACAACATAGTATATGCTTACAATGATAAAGTGGGGTCTATTCAATGCATGAGATGACAGCCATGAGGACGGTGCATCAAAAGGTAATCAGACGCACCCAATGATGTTACCGACGCAATACTGTCAAAATTTCGTTAAACTGTTAAAACCCTTTGTTACGGTAGACACGAAACGAGAACACGACCAACCGCTATGAATGTCAGAGCAGTTGTGAATGTCTTCTTTGTGAAGCCTCCGATCTGGGGAAGCAAGCGGTTCTGATGCCAGATAGCCACAGCATCCGCCCTATCCCACTTACGTTGTTCGCGACCATGACAAGAGATAGGGCAAACCCGACCGTCTGCGAAAAGAATGTCACCAATACTCGCAAAGAAGAAAATTCAATTACTCACTTCGAAGGAGGTGAACCAATACGAGACGAGGTGGTTCCACCTCTGATCGGAAGGAAGGTATACCAGAGAAGCGGCGGCGATGATACAGGTGACATTGCATGCCGTCATGGTGATGATACGCACTGCAGTGAGGGCGCGTCAACGACACCGAGATTCGAAGCCAAAACGAAGACATTCTGACTGTTTTTGAAACGCATACAAATCCATCTACAAGAAATTTAGATCATTGTGACAGCTGGCGAGATTTGTAGCGACTTACCCGGCAATGAGCATGCTGACAATCTGCACAGCAGACGATACTGTGTTCAGCAACGTGCTCTGCAGGGTCGTAAATCCCAGTCCCTACCGATCTGCTGAACATCGAGCTTTGTACTGGCGAATGCATGATACTTACCTTAATGAGAACGGTTGAAAAGTTGGTGATGATGCTGGAAGTGGCACCGTAAAGTAATCCGGGTAAGCAAGTCCCGGCGAATTGATGGCGTACCCATTAGGAATCTGAGTGGCAATGGTTGCGACGAACAGTATCCACGTTGTCGGGTCCACCAGCGCGTGCTTCACCTGGAGAAGCAACATGTGACACTGACCGTCCACGGACGAGTAGAAGAAAAGCCCACCTGATACCACTTGAATTGCGTGTTCTTCACGCCTACCTTGGCCTCAGCGACGCGCTTGACAGCAAGGATTTTCTCTTCGTTTGTCAAAAAGCGAGCCTTGACAGGGGAGTCCGGGAAGAAAAACCAGAGAATGACAGCGACTACCGTTGCGGTCAGCGTTGAGATAGGCCCAATCGTGCACATGTCTTACAAACAACACACATCCCTCCCAGGATCAGGAAAATGTACTTCCACAGCGCGATCTGAGGATGCTCGATATGGCCGACCTAACATAAACGTGACCAGGCTCCGTGGTTATCGTACCACAGATTGAAGAGATTTTGCACTCACGCCATAAGCCAGGAAGCCGCCAAAAATGCCGGCCCAGCCGTTAAACGAATACCAGGCGAGGTGTCTGAATGGAACCTCTGACTGGGCATACCATATAGACGTCATAAGGGTCATCCCAGGGGTGATGATAGCCTCAAGGACGCCGAGGAAGAACCTGAAGAAAGTGTCGAACTCGGCGTATAGGTGATGTAGATTGGGCTTACCGATTGGCCATGATACTCGCAAAATTAGTGCAGGCCGGGGTGCTGCGAACACGACTTTAATCATTCGCACCATGTACTGAGCGATGGAAGGTAGCCTACGTTATCATGATCGTAGCCCATAGCAGTGTCGCTGCAAAAAGGTTGAAGATCTTTTATCACAGTGTGCAGGGCACTCACTGATAGAAAGAACCTTTCCTGCAGGGTAGCGCTGCAGTAACCAGCTGTCCGGATAGTTCCCGACAAGGTATCCCAGACTGCGTTGGCATCACCGGTAACCTCAGGACATGACTGCTCATGCGAATGGCTGGCAAGACTTACTAGAATGCTGTGTCGAGGGTGCGTCGACTCAGTGTCGGTTCTTTGATACCGCGATTAGTAGACTCACCACTTGCCAACCAACTGAACTGGTTCCCGGATATATGAAGAGTCTTTGTCATGCCGTATAGGTTGCCGTAGTTTACCCTGTGAGCCAATCAGCCGGCGACTTCCCTGAATGTGGGTGATGACGCGCCGCTACGCACGCCGTTTTGTCCACTGCGAGGGCGATCAGCACGCATGCGCTGAGTTATGCTATATTCACTTACCAAAGCCGAGGCCCTGGGCGATGCAAAACTGCGACCAATGCTGGTTGATCGTCCGACCAGTAGGCACAAATAAGTCCCACTAACCATGGGAAGAAGGAACAGGTCGATCTTTTTCGCAATCCTGTGTCCTATGGCATGAGGGACTGATAATCAGATATGGAGTATCCGTGGTAAGCGTACCTGCGGTTCTGCTCCGGAGTGACTCGAACACCAGATTGCTTGGCGATGTCGAACTCGTGCAGGCCGACATTGGCATCGTCGCTACTTGCCGCACTATAGGCAGAGACTGTTGCGAGTCCAATGACCTTCTCTTGGAGAGAGCCAGCCTCGGGCTCGAAGGCTTTGTCGTCGAGCGAGCGCTGTGAGTCCGGGAACGTCATGTCAGAGCTAGTGGTGCAAGCCGGGATGGGGTCGCCAGGCAACTGGATGCCGCATGGGAGCTCTATTTGCTCTTATGAAGTACGCATCTCGCACCTAAACATGCGCAGGCTTCGTAGAGGGACGGTGATGAGAGCGCAAATTCCCACAGGACGCGCCACCAAACGGGATCTAGTCAATTTAGGACTTCGAACGGCGGATTCATGAGACTCAAGCACTCCGGTGCCTGTTGCCGAAACAAATCGTTGGCTATTGATTACAACAATAGTCGCGTAGAAGTGCCGTGGCATTCCAGGGTTGTTATGACATGCGCAGGGCTAGCGAAGATTAGGGAAAACGTTAGGTAGGGGCTGAACATGCAAGGTCTACACAATACGCACCGAAAGGGTCCCTGGTAGTCTGACCCCCCAAGCTCGCTCATTAAGCGAATCAGCAAACCAACAAAGTATGTCCGCATGTAGTATCCAAACCGTACCAACCAGAGTCCTATGACGATCGCTTAAAATATCGTATCACTCTACAATCTTCTCCTTCCCCTTCTCCGCCTTCGACGGGGTAACGGATTCCGCTTTTCCCTGAGCAGCGTACGCATATAACCGTCGCTTCTCCCTGCGACGCATGTACCACGTGAACACGGTCATGGTCCCGCAAGACATGATGATCCACGCCACGATGACGGCGATATTCCTGCCCAGGTGGGAGTTTGTATCGAACATAATCGTTCGCAGTGCCTGTGAGCTACCGCCGCACGCCTAGTTAGTAGTCTGCTGTTTTCGACCACGATCCTACACTCACAGGTTCCTAAAATACGGCTCGTTAGCCAAATGTAGATCATGTGGCAGAACGGACGCACCAAATAGGGAAGCCGCTGCCATAGGTATAGATAGCGGGCTGGAGCTCATCCGGCAGCACTACCGGAGAGACATTATACAATATCTAGCACGAACAATGTCAGATGCGAAACGAGCGCGAATGGATGATTTTGATACCGACTAGTGTGAATAGGAAGAACGGGGTAAATCGAGGGGTCAGGATGGTAATCATGGCTTCTATTGACAGCCCAAGCGCGGCCATGCCGAGATAGACGTAGACCCAGAATATCATGAAACCAGCGCCTTGCCCGAACCTGCTGAAGTTTCAATGTCCAGTCTACGATTCATTGGAAAGAGGTGCTTACTTGGTGTTTATCGGTAGGTCGAAAGCAAGGTTGATAAGAGCATAACTCAGGCTCAACGGAAAATACGCAAGGAGCGGAACGATCAAGCGGAGCGCAAGATATGGCATAAAGGCCATGTGCGGGCTCACGATAGCTCTTGCTGTAGAATTAGCCATAGTCTACAATATTCGTCAATAATGAAGGAGACCACGCGCGTGACCAGCACGACTCACGATCATAAAGCTAAGAGATATGATGTCAGATAGCTATTCAGACCAAAATCTCAGGCAGGACTCACGCAAAGATGCAGAGGAATATATTGCCAACTAACGTGACCGCTTGCGCTGCAGGTGCCCTGAGAGTGCGATTGATAAACATGTGCGCTACATGCATACTCGGAATGGCAAAACCCACTGGTAGGGACGCAGGTTGACCATGGTCCAACTGATCGCCGGAGAGATGGTCTGCGGAGCATTTGCGATCATCTGTAGTGCAGTCGAGTTGGGCTGACCATTTGAGTTGATTTGTGCAAATACTCGTTGGGCAGTGGAGGTTGCGTATGCAGATGTCGTAGCCTGCAACACTTGAGTGGTGATCGGTACAACATAGTTGCCTGTCGCTATCTCGTTGCGAGCCTGTGATGCAGGTCAAACTTTCGAACACTTGACGATTTGGAATATGGGTCACCTGGGAGTAATACACCTTGATTGCAGTTGAGGGATCGTAGGTATGATCGCCGTTCATACGCGCCGTCGCAAGCCTGAATGTCGCGTTGGGTTGAACTTGGGAGGGTAGATAGGCGCCCAGAATGTAGTCAATTGAAGTCGATGATACTTACTGACCACCGCCACCCATATCTGCTCTTGCAAAACCATACGAATGATGTCTGAGTCATCGCTGAGGTTCGTGGCCTTGATGAACCGCCAGTTCAGATTAGGACCTGGCGCCGAGTACTTTTGAACAGCCTGCGTCAGGCCTTGTCCGATACGGGAGCCATCACGATCGATGAACAGGGCGTCCAGGTTTCCAACTAACTTGGCAGAGCTGGCAAGTGCACCCCAGTAGCTGCAAACACTAGTAAGCACTGATCATGGACTCGGGCAAGACATGATCACATTCAAAGGTGAGTCGTTTCCAGACGCACGGCAGCATCCGGCACCTATGCAACGTGTTTCCGCGGTGCTAAGAAGACGGAGCGCCCACCCTCTTGAGGAGCACACAGCGCCGAAACGTGAATTCGTCCGGCGATACTCACACAGGGAGGCAGGCCCACATAAGCATAATAATGAGCAGGGTTGCTCGCCCGAGTATGATGAAATATCTGCGCCGCAGAGGGGCGAACATTGGTGAGAAAACTAGGAAGTCGGGTCAGAGCGGGTTTCGGAACATGGGGGATGAGTTAATGGCCCACAACGACCGTAGACAGGCGCGAAAGGTTCGTGCGTCACCTGTTCGGCGACGAAGGAAGATTTGCGGCTTGGCTTGTTCTCATCCTCGAAGTCGATTTGCACGATGCCGCTCGAGACTTGGAACGTTTCCGCCTGTGCCGTGGACTCGGCATGCCGATCTGCCGATGACCCGCGACCAATGGGATGCGTGGCTGGCATCTGGTCAACGGCATCTTCCCGGCTCGACTGTGCAGACAGGTCCATAACCAATGGCCGAGGGCGAGGACAAGGGCTTCGCGGTGTCGTCGGGGTCGTCGTAGTCGACGGCGAACGAGCGACACGGTCAATAGCCTACACTGACCATGGTCGGTCCGATCACTCGCAATGTGCCTGACCCTCAAAAATATATTGTATATATACTAATGTGTGTGAACACAAGGCAGTCCGATATGGTGTAGTGGCTAACATTATCGCCTCTCACGCGATAGCCCGGGGTTCGATTCCCCGTGTCGGAACTCTTTACTTCCCCACCTTTTTGTCAATCCCATGCAGGTGCAGCAGGTCCCATATCAACAAATTACAAAATGGTCGTATCAGCCGCTTGTCATGTGGGGGCTGCTGTCAGAAACAAGACCAGTACCACGAAAATAGTCGTGGATACAAAGATTCCAAACATGATCATAAGTGCATAGATGCGTCCGTTACAGTACAAGATGCAAGCAAGCCAAACCTACAGTACAATGGTATCCATGGCCAAACGATACATACACGACCAAAGAAAAAGGTCGACCCATGGTATCCGAGAATTCCGAGAGACGACGAGCGTGGGCTGTAGCGCGCCAAAACTGCGGACCACAGCGAGGACAGCGCGATGAGCTCACAGCCTCGCCGCAACCGCCCTCTCGAACTCGCCCTCGCCGCCCAAGCTCTTCTCGCCGACCTCGCGCCACCACCGCTCCGCCTCGCGATCCGCGTCGTACGCGAACTGCGCCTCGTTCTTCTTCCGGTCCGCCCACTGGTTCGGGCTGCCCTCGAGCGTGACCTCGCCCGGGGCCACGCCCTCGCGCATCACGCGCAGCTCGAGCTCCATCGCCTGCCGCATCTGCGCGTCGCGCGCCTCCTGCTCTGGCCCGTCGGGGAGGTGGAATATCTTCTGGTTCAGGCGAGACTGCCGCTGCGTCTCGGCCGTGCGCGGGAGCCGGAGGTCTTCGTAAGCCTGCAGGAGGGGCTTGAGCTGCGAAGGGTCATTCAGCCGCGAGAGCAGGTTTCCGAGCACAGCCGCGTCTTCAATCGCCATGGCGGCGCCTTGTGCGCGGTACGGCTGTGGTAGATGCGTTAGCGTGGGTGTACGAGACTTCTGGAGCCTGATAACGTACCAGCATCGGATGGCAGGCGTCGCCTAGGAGGATGACCTTGTACGACGAGTGAATCCACTTTTTCAGCGGCTGACGGTCCATGAGCCGCCATTTGAGCGTCGACTTAACGAAGCCGAGCAGCTTCCGGATCCTGGCAGTGGCGTAGAGGCGGCGCAGTCAGCCACGATCAGCATGTGAGCATGCAGCGCGCCCGATGGCAAACGTACCGGGGCTCGAAATCGGCGAAGTCGGCGCGCATCTTGTCTGCGCTGCCTTCCGCCGTCCAGGACTCGACGGACCCGTCGTCGGGGTGCGCGAGCACGATGTTGAATTCCTTCTTCGCGCGCTGTGGTGGTCGATCGTAAGTCGCGCGCAACGCTTCTCGCAGACACCGACGGCACTCACGATGTTATACGCCATGATGTGCCGCCCGGGGCCCATCCAGCCGGTCATCTCGGGGTGGTCGACGAACGGCTTTAACTCCGGATCTTTCAGCAGGTAATCGGTGGGGATGATGGCGCGGTAAACTGCGTCGCCGGTGGGCTCCGCGGGGTTCGTGTGTCCGAGCACGACCCGCTGAATCATGCTCTTCACGCCGTCTGCGCCTACGATTAGGTCGCCGTGGACGACCTCGCCCGAGGCGAGCGTCACAGAAGGCGCCTCCGGGTCCACGCTCACCACCGTGGACTTGAGTCGGAGCGTCATGAACGGCGCGGCGAGGTCGAAGAGGAGCTTGTGCAGGTCGGCACGGTGGATGTGGTAGTACGGCGCGCCGTACTGCTCTTCCATATCTGACCAGCGGGTGTACGCGACCCGCTCACCGGTGTTATACTTGCGGAGCACGATAGCCTCTGGTCGGACGGCGACGGCCTCGAGTTTCTCGCCGACGCCCCATCGCCTCAACAAGCGAGATACGTTGGGGGTGACTTGGATGCCGGCACCGACCTCCCCGATGGCGGCGGCAGACTCGAAGAGGGTGACCTTGTGTCCCGCCTGACCGAGACAATGTGCGGCTGCGAGGCCGCCCATGCCACAGCCGACGACGAGGACGTGCAGTCGATGGGCAGGCTTGCGGCCGTCATAGAGGCGGGTGCGTTGGGAGATGCCCTCCGCGTTGGCGGCGTGGTGGGCAGGGACGGGTTCGGTGTGGGTGGTCATGATGTTCGTGAGTGCGGGAGAATAGAGGGAAAACAATGCAAGAACAGATGGCGAAGCGGGGTAGATATAACCTTGGATTGGCTAAACGGATTAGACGGGCGGTACGGTATAGCGCATTACATACTAATAGTATCAGGGCGTCAGCCTAAGTGCGGCACGTCATGGAGAAGAGAAGGTCGGACGCACCCAAGACGCACCAAGCGCATCAGACGCAGCCCACGGATTCTCATGCCACAGACGCTGTGCTTGCCTTATACAAGCGCGGAACACTCAGGACCGCCTCTCGACATTTAATTCTACCCCGCTCGCCAGCCGTTGCTCTCCCAATCTGGCTGCCTCGCCGAGGGGTCGACCTCACGTGGACATCGGAGCAAGGGCTGACGTTATTGGCGAGCTAAGAATGTATCGTCGGTTCGTTGTACCCAGAAGACTGTAGAACCAATGAATGAGGCTTTCAGCCTGTGCATGAGTTGCTATGCTCAAGCTGTCAACGACGAAGATGTGCGCGGAGGAGCTGGAGGAGGTCTAGGGCGACGTGCAACGACTGGTCGGTGCCAGCAGTGCGGGTGTGGGGAAATCCTGGGGAAAGCCGCCGGATCAACAATTCACCAGTGCTATGAGATCGAGATCGAATCTTGAATCAACTCTGACTTCAGCAGGGCCTTTATACAGCTATGTGTACCTGCACTCATTCGGGGCGTGAACCGCTCGACCTGTGCCAGCAGCTCGTAATTCACATATTTTACCGTGCACGCGCTGTCAACGACATGGATGACGCTGCTGAGCTTACTTGGATGTCGGGAGCATCCCCCATAACGGTGGCCGCGCAAGCTGGCAAGAGGATCATTACTTTGGCGAACGTGCATACTGTTGTAACGCTACGCCTCCACCTGGTCAGCTGCAAGTCGATTTGCCAACGGGCGCGAGACTCAACTGACCACTTTTACCCGGAAATATGCTCAATACATCGACCAAATACCCCAATGTCATCGGAAGTGCTGTGTACCCCCGTCTCTTGCCAAAAGCGGGCCGAGCAAAGCTACCCGTCCGAGAGTACTGCGTCTAACATACCAACCCACCGGTGTCGCCCACTGCCTCCGGCGACATGGAAGAGGTGGCCATGGCGCGCGGAGACAGAATAGCTGTATGCCCCATATATTCGTGAGAGACGTCCCGTTGTCCTGGCGCCTCCGACACAACAGCTCGCGCGGACGGCGCTTGGCATCCTTGCGGACCTGCATCTTGGCTTGCATAGGACGCTACTTCAGTACCCTTCTATCTGCGCCCCGTGCATCTGTCTGCAAAGAAGGGTCTGAATGCCGCGACGATAGCCGATCAAACATTGGACATGTTTATCGAGTGCACTCATACATGCCATCACCGACCTGGATCGACCTGGGTACACCGTGTACGTTCAAGTGATCATTGTTTCATGTCCGCTGCCTCGGAAGCTTGGACCGTCCCAGAAGCTTGCAATTGCTGTGCCCGACGGCATGATCGAAACGGAAGCATGGACAAGAAGGTTGAACGGTGAGTCAATCACCTCCCTTCGACTCCGAGACGCCACTGGAGAGCGCGGACGCTCGCCTCACAAAGTTGGGCATGCTGGCGCGTCTGAGGCTCATGAAGCGCTACGGGCTCGCCTGCTCAGCCGGGACCTGCTGTCCAGCCCTTTGCCTGTGCCTTTCTGTACGGTAGTGCAGATGCATATGCGGAAGGCTTGACTGCCATCTGTAAGTGCTTAGGGAGCTCGGAGTGCCTAGGGGCGCTGCAAGATCAAAATGCTCGACCTCGCGAGGAAATGGATATTGCGATACCGGTGGGATTGACTCTGCGTACGGGGTGCGCAGACGGCACTGTGACACGGGTTTCTGTTACCGGTCAATAGACATGCACCGTAGTCGGGGCATGACGCGCCAGGTGCAGTAGCAGTACTTCGTGTTCTCGGCCCTTTGGTCCAAGTTGCCAAAAACGCAGACGCGCAAACTGGACGGAACCTCACAAAGTGGCGTGGAGTTTTCGCGTTAAACAGGATGGCTCAAATGTCACTGCAGATTGTGAAGTGGGCATGTGGGAGCCTGGATCCGGGTGTATGTGGAAGGTGGCACCGGACTGGTTACGTTACCGAGTCTACGCATTCAGCGGCATTTAGGGCCTCCGCGGCTGCTGCATACTGTATCCCCAGATGGTCTACGGCTTTCCACGGCGGCCTGCGCCAACTGCGCATAGTTAGCGTCGACAAGGGCCTTCACCGTCTTCGCTATCTCGACTGCACCCTGGTAGGGACAAAATCAGCACACCCCGCTCCCATGCAGCACTCGGATACGGCCAACAACGGCGTACCGGGGTATCCGAGCGGCAGCAGAAGGACACTGCTGTCACGTCGGCGGGAAGCGGCAGCTGTCTTGAGCCCGGGGTGATCTTCTGCTCCTGAGGGACAGGCTTATGCTTCCTGTTAAGCAGGGGGCAGCATGTCTGTACGTCGAGCGTCTCACGGGGCTCCGACGCTCACTTCGTGATGAGTAGTAGTAGGTTTCCTTCAAATCTGTAGTCCAGGTCGGCGAACCATTCTCTTCACAACGCTAGTGGAGTTGTACCTGCAATGAGAAACACGCCATGCGATTACATGCTCAAGTTTCACCATGAAGAGTTGACTCACGAGGCGTGAAAGTTACAGGCGACGTTGGCGAGGTGTATCGTCTTCACTCGGCATCGCCCTGCACCTTCAAGCGCGGTCAGCGGCCGGGGGTAGTACTAATTCAGTGGTCGTATTCATCTGCAGCGCGAACGGGACCTCCGTATCATCTTGTAGAGGGAGAATCCCTGTCTGTAAACGCATTATCAGCAGAGAGCACTTGTCTCAGAGCCAGTCGAACTGATTGTCGGAAAGAGCGTCGTCGTCGTCGTCGGCGGTGGTCATGCCCGCGCCTCCACGCGACGGCGGCCACTCAGGTGCCTACCATCGCTCATGCGCACAGCGCACTTTTGATGTTGCATTTGCAAGCGAACCAGACAGGGGCGCTGCTCCCAAAACGCCTCAGCTTCCTCTCCCTCATACACCTCGCCGAACGCGCCCGTAGTCCTCGCCCAGCCCGCTCTTCCGCTCCCTTCCATGACGGTCCTAGGCCCGGCCTCTCTCTTCACTCAGTGTACTACTCCGCCACACTCTTCAAGGAGATCGGCTTCGACCAGCCCACCGCGGTCGGCCTCATCGTCTCCGGGACCAATCATCTTCACGCTCGTCGCACTCAATTACATCGACATCATCAACCGGAGCAGAATCTTGATCTTCTCCGTCCCCAGCATGATCGTCGGGCTCGTCCTCGCGAGCGTCGCCTTCCACTGTACGTCCCCTCCCCCGCGCTTCCTTCCTCCCGCGACCATGTCTCTGACTCGTGCGGGCAGTCACGACGCACAAGACGGGCGGGCAGCTGGTCGACGGTACGCACTACTCGACCACCTGGTCCGCGCCCGTCCTTGTCGCTGATGATCCTCTACGTCACCTCGTTCGCTACCGGCCTCGGCAACGTCCCCTGGCAGCTAGGCGAGCTCTTCGCGCTCGAATGTGCGTCCCCCTCCCTCTTACCCCGGCCCGTCCAAGCCCAGCAGAGCTGACCGCGTCCGCAGTCCGCGACATCGGCGTGTCTCTCGCGACGACGACGGAACGGGCGTGCAACCTGCTCACACGCGCGACGTACCTCTCGCTCATGGACTGCATCATGCGCGCGGGCGCGTGCGGCTTCTATGCGGGCCTCTGCCTGCTCGGCTACGCGTTCGTGCTCTGCTGCGTCCCGGAGACTGGCGGGGCTGAGTCTCAGGGAGGTGCAGCTCATATTCCGGAGCGGGTTCGGCATTTGGGAGAGTGAGCGGCTGCGCGCGCAGAAGCGTGCGCTGCTGAGCGCGGTGAATGAGGTCAAGGCATCGTCGGAGGCGTCACACTCGATAGAGGAGGTGTGAGCGCGCCTGAGCGGTCGCCGCGGCGATGGCGGCAATGTTGCGCCAGGGAGGGCGCAGCGTACGAAGTCGAATCACGGTTGGACACGATCGGCTTATGATCTTGTGCGCCACGCAATCCTTATATCACAGCATTTTGGAATACTATCCGTTCAGACCAGGATTCAAGAACGCGTTCGCAGAGACGAAACTGTTTGATTTCGATAAGTCCACACGTATGATGCCGGATACGACTACGATGCATCGAGCGACGACGCTTGGCTGTTCCCAGACGTCCCAACACCGCCGCGGGGCAGCGAAGGTATTTCACTATTAACGCTTGCGCAATGTCAACTTGATGTCTAGCTCCGGCGAATCCTTCAGAAGTTGGAGAGAGCGTTCGAGGGTCCCCAGCATCCCGTCGTAACTAAAGTCCGCGGCCACAAGCTTCTTGCTCTTTCGCGACATCTCTAGAAGTGGCGAGCGCGATGCACCCTGCAGTCTGCTTGCAATGTGCTGTGCAATGTCGTTCTCGCGCTGAGCGTTAAAGCTGACCACGTATTTCTGGAAGATCAGACGCATCGGCCAGGAGGTGAGATCCTCGACCAAGGGAAGGGCCCATATGTCCAACGTGTGGCTGGATATTCTGGAGTCGTAGATCGTCTGCAGGGACATCCCACCGAATGCGTTACAGAAAGCTGTCTTGAGGCGTTGCCGTTCCTGGTTTTCCCCAAGGTGGACCATGACAAGTCTCCGGAGAACGGCGTAGAGTAGGACCCAGAGAAAAGACTCCACGTCGTCCTGTACGGTGGTTGTCACAGACTGCTGACCAGACATCAGCGCCGCGAGGAGGCGACGCGACATGAACTGCAACGTTCCCTGTTGAATCCACCATCAGTGACAGCTCTCACCATGCACCGAGTCGGAAATGACCTACAGATATGCCAGCACCACGCTGCGTCACGACAAAGGTAGTGTGAGTCCGCTGCATCGGTTCCCGCAGGTCTGCGCGCACAGGGCCATATGCCGTCGGGGCCTCCACGGTCTCCTGCCTGGTCCTCGTGATCACGGCTCCCATGCGAGCGTACTCGAGGTCGGTCAAAAACCCTGCCGTCCCCTGCTGCTCAGGGTCAAGCGCTAGAAGTACATTCCCTGCGCTGACATCACGATGCAAGATGTTCTGCTCAGATAGGAAACGGTGCGCTGCATTGGGACTAAAGGTTAGCTCGCATACAGGTTATCGCGATCACGGATATGCACCCTTCAATGCCCCAATCAAGCCTTCAAGCAGCTCTCTGTCAGTCTGGTACTCCCACACCGGCTTCCCGACCGATTCGATCAAGAGGCGGTGCAGCACCTTCGTCCTCTCTCCACGAGAGACTGGCACACCACGAAGAGAATGGACCGTGATGGCTTCCGGCTTGTCGCTGCGGTACGGAAAGACTGCATCACCGCCGGTGATGAACTTGGCCAGTCCTGGATGGCTCCCGTTGATGTTCTGGTAGACGAACGACTCAGGATCGCGATCGCTAGAACGCCAGGTAGACTTCAGGATCATGTCACCTCCCACAAGTTTGTTATCCTTGATCTCGCGAACAGGCCAGACGGCCGTCGCACGACCGAAAAGGGATAACGACGACCATATCGCAGGGCCGGTAGTGCACCAGCGGCGTTTATCTGACCCGACTGCATCCACGATCCAGGCAGGACCACCCGACGAAGACGAGAGAGGCACTGGGGCAAGCGATACCGACGGGTCACGGCCAAGTTCCGCATCACCGAGGACTCGAGTGACGCTGCGGATGACGCGAATGAACGTGTCAGAGTTGCAAAACATGTCGTAGATCGGAGACACCTGAGCACCCCCGCGGTCGAAGATGGCGACACAGAAGTCACAACCAAAGATCATGATACTGACGGAAAAGACAGAGAACGGTCGGGCGGAGAGATGGAGACTAGCGTAATTGGCGACCTGAGTCAGAATCCGAGACACCTCTCGCTTTCCGACATCGACCTCTGGGCGCTGTTGGCTGGAAGCCTTGACTTCGATGAAGCCAGCACGATCCGACCATAATTTCGACGAACGGAGAGAAGGGTCCTCGAGAAGGCTGAAGTCGGGTATGAAGCGGGGATATCCAAGCGTATGATCCTGGTCCGGAATCGGGACCTCCGTTTGGTTACGAAAACAACGCTTGGGCCGAATCTCAGGCGCCTCATCAGGGCCAGTGGGAACACTGCTGATAGCATCGAATATCGCTTCCTGGCAGAGAGACAATATCGTGAGCTGTGTAATGCTGTCTGGATACATCTCTTACTCACCAAGGGCTCATACATGTTTCGTTCTCGCCTCGACTTCTTGACATTAGGTGTCGCCTGAGCAGCTTCCGAGTCCGAAAGTTCGTCGTCGTAGTCATGTTGTTCTTCTTCGGCTTCCCTCTCCAGCTGCGCGACGGTCATCCGATCCGCTCGCCTTGCCATGTTTTGGAGCGCCTTGACCTGACGATATACTGCACCTCCTTCCTCGAGTTTCTGTTGGCAAAGTTGCACGATGTCCGAGCTCACGGTGTCGATCTTCAATCGCCGCAGAACAGTGTCGTCGTTCAATTGGACCTTGTCCACCAGCTCAGCTTGAACTGTGCCATGGCTCGCTGAAACGCCGTGGGGACCGTTCCTAGAAGCGGACAGATTCTCAAACATGCCGATGGTGGGAGGCGCAGGGCGAGGTGACTCAAAGATCTGCTGTACTTTCCGCACTGAGGCTGGAAGCGAGACAGAGGGCGCTCAGATGTGAACCTCGGGGCTAGGAGCGGTATGAGGCGCGGTAACGCGGCTATCTTGACGAAAAGTGGTCCCAGAGCCACTAAAGGTAATGGGGTCAGATATGTTGAGTATGAGGGGATGACAAGTTCATAGCTCACCGACGTTCGTTCCGAGTCGCGAGGTGTAAATCCCTGCCTGTGTGCGTTTCAAGAAGTGCAGGCTGTACCGCGCAAAGTTAGAGACAAAAGAACATCAGAACGCAGTTTCGGTACGACGCTCACATACCAGAACGCTCGCAGAGAACGCGTTGAGCCGGCAGTGGGGCGAACGAACGAACGGCTGCGCTGGCCGCATGTAGACGAGCCGATGTGGCGGTGTTTTACCTGCTCAAACGAGCAGGCCTAGTCGTTCGCTCAGAGCGCCGACCGGAATGAATGTCCCTGTGATTTTTTGTTCATCCCGCGTCTATACCCCGCGTGTACTGCGTACATGGGTGGCAGTGAGATAATCCATCGCTGTTCAGGTGGTAAATCACCTACTCAGCGGTGAGAGCGACTCGGAGGGTCCTCTGCAACGCGGTGTGTCTGAGAGTGCCGGCCGTGCCCATCGCGGCACTTTCCCGTCCTCCTCCGGTGAAGCCGGTGAGGCTGCAACACGATGGAGATAAACTACATGCCCCTGACATTACAGCGGGTGCGTAAATAAGCGGAGTGCTGCTCAACAGTATCCGCTTTGTGCTTTTACAAACGTCGGGCAGTGTCCGCGCTGCAGATACATTCGTATCACAGTCAATATCCACTCACATTAGTCGAGATTGGTGACCGGTGACTTGCACGACTCGTGCGGGCTAATCCACAGAGTGATGTAATGGGCATATTCCGAAGCTTCACCTATGCACACCACACAAGTGCGAGAGAGTCAGAGGGTCCTCTACAACATAATCTGTGGCCGACGCTGCCAGCCCTTCGTGTCGCCGCGCCGCTTCCTCCCGTCCTCTGGCCAAATCGAGCGCCACAGCGAAAGGCCACAATTCTCCATGTACATGGCCATAGTGGAATTCACCTCCGCGCGGACTGTCTTGAGTACCCGCTTCCAGTGCATCGAGATCGGTG
>CCBP010000114.1:173953-185253 GCA_000765035.1 Trametes cinnabarina | reverse complement strand
GGCGATTGAAGATCGACACGTGAGCTCGGACGTCGTGCAACTCTGCCGAGAGAAACTCGAGGAAGGAGGTGCAGTATATCGTCAAGTCAAAGCGCTCCAAGACTTGGCAAGGCGAGCGGATGGTAAGACCGTCGAACAACTGGAGAGAGAGGCCGAAGAAGAACAAGCTGAAGACGACGAGGGAGCGCGAAGTGTCCAGGCAGCAGCTAAAGTCAAGAAGTCGAAGCGAGAACGAGCTATGTATAAGCCCTTAGTGAGTAAGAGATATATTCAGAGAGCATTGCACAGCTCACGATGCTGTCTTTCTGCCAGGAGGTGATATTCGACGCTATCAGCAGTGTTCCCACTAGCCCTGATGACGCGGCTGAGAATCGGCCTAAGCGTTGTTTCCGTTGCCAAACGGAGGTCTTGATTCCGGACCAGGATCATACGCTTGGATTTCCCCGCTTTATACCCGACTTCAGCCTTCTCGAGGACCCTTCTCTCCGTTTATCGAAATTATGGTCGGATCGTGCTGGCTTCATTGAAGTCAAGGCTTCCAGCCAACAGCGCCCTGAGGTCGATGTCGAAAAGCGAAAGGTGTCTCGGATCCTGACTCAGGTCGCCAATTACGCTCGCCTCCATCTCTCCGCCCGACCGTTCTCTGTCTTTTCCGTTAGTATCATGATCTTTGGTTGTGACTTCTGCGTCGCCATCTTCGACCGCGGGGGTGCTCAGGTGTCTCCGATCTCTAATATGTTTAGCAACCCTGACACATTCATTCGCGTCATCCGCAGCGTCACTCGAGTCCTCGGTGATGCGGAACTTGGTCGTGACCCGTCGGTATCACTTGCTCCATCGTCTGACACATCTCCGGGTGGTCCTGTCTGGATTGTGGGTGCAGTCGGGTCGGACGAACGCCTGTGGTGCACTACCGGCCCTGTGATATGGTCGTCGTTATCCCTTTTCGGTCGTGCAACGGGCGTCTGGCCTGTTCGCGAGCTCAAGAATAACAAACTCGTGGGACGTGACATGATCCTGAAGTCTACCTGGCGTTCTAGCGATCGCGATCCCGAGTCGTTCGTCTATCAGAACATCAAAGGGAGCCATCCGGGCCTGGCCAAGTTCATTGTGGGCGGTGATGCAGTCTTTCCGTCCAACAAGGAAGTCGTCACAGTCCATTCTCTTCGTGGCGTGCCACTCTCCCGTGGAGAGAGGACAAAGGTGTTGCATCGCCTGTTGATTGAATCAGTTGGGAAGCCGGTGTGGGAGTACCAGACTGACAGAGAGCTGCTCGAAGGCTTGATTGGGGCATTGAAAGGTGCGTATCCGTGATCGCAATAACCTGTATGTGAGCTGACCTCTAGTCCCAATGCAGCGCACCGTTTCCTGTCCGAGCAGAACATCTTGCATCGTGATGTCAGCGCGGGGAATGTACTTCTAGCGCTTGACCCTGAGCAGCAGGGCACGGCAGGGTTTTTGACCGACCTCGAGTACGCTCGCATGGGAGCCGTGATCCCGAGGACCAGGCAGGAGACCGTGGAGGCCCCAACGGCATATGGCCCTGTGCGCGCGGACCTGAGGGAACCGATGCAGCGGACTCACACTACCTTTGTTGCAACGCAGCGTGGTGCTGGCATATCTGTAGGTCATTTCCGACTCGGAGCATGGTGAGAGCTGTCACTGATGGTAGATTCAACAGGGAACGTTGCAGTTCATGTCGCGTCGCCTCCTCGCGGCGCTGATGTCTGGTCAGCAGTCTGTGACGACCACCGTACAGGACGACGTGGAGTCTTTTCTCTGGGTCCTACTCTACGCCGTTCTCCGGAGACTTGTCATGGTCCACCATGGGAAAAAGCACGAACGGGAAAGCGTCAATGCAGCTTTCTGTGACGCATTCGGTGGGATGTCCCTGCAGACGATCTACAAGTCCAGAATATCCAGCCAGACGTTGAACATATGGCTCCTTCCCTTGGTCAAGCAGTTCGTCTCCAAACCATTGCAGCGGATCTTCCAGAAATACGTGGTCAGCTTGAACATTCAGCTGGAGAGGGACATTGAGCAAGAACTGAGCGACAGCCCGCCGGCGGCGTCGCCCCCGCCATCGCCGAAGAAATTGCGAAAGAGCGAGATGCCTGAGGCCGGAGACTTTACATATGACGGCATGCTGGGGACCCTCGAACGCTCTCTCAAACTTCTGAAGGAGTCGCCGCAGCTAGATATCAAGGTGACATTGCGTAAGCATTGATGAGGAGAGGCCTTCTGTAACGACCGAGCCGCTCACGTCGGCGCTTCGTATACTTTCCTCGTTTGTTCCCCCCTCCTCTGGCCAGGTCTTGCCAGAGGACGCTTTCCTTTTCTGTAAATCCTCCTCATCCCGACCTCTTTCCGTCATTTGCTATATGGTTTCTCATCAGTGGCTGGCTCCCTTCACTATGAAAACCTGGTCTACTTGTAGAACTTACGGTAGCGTTCTTGCAATCGACAGAGACACTTGACATGTCCCTCGCGAGAGCCTCTACGTGTCGCGTCACCAAGCCTTCTCACGGCCTGTGAGCGCGACACCTTCGCTGCCCCGCCGCGGTGCTCGGACTTCCCGGAACAGCCAAGAGTTGTCGCTTTGTGCATTGTAATCATATCCGGTAGTATCGTACGTGTATATGCATGGATTTATTGAAATCGAACAGTTCCGTCACTGAGAACGCGTTCAGCCTCTCTCGTCCGCCGACCTCTCACGTCGCTCTCGCCAGGCAGACGACACTGACTCGCACCGCTCACAGCCTCCCAACACAGGGCTAAACTAATTATTTAATTGTTGGTTTCCTGCTGATTGCCCAATCTTTTGGATTTTTACTAGTTTAAAGTACCAAAAGCTATAAGGATATTCCAGCCGTAGAGTTCTCGCGTTGAGTGAAAGGGCTCAAATGTCAGTGCAGATTGCGAAGATTGTCGTGAGTATCCGGGAGCCTGCATGGTGTATTGCCGAGTCTATGCGGTATTTAGGGCTACTGTAGCAATCGTACCTACTGCACATCCCAGTTGGTCTACAGCTTTCCACGGCCCAAACTCGACCCTACGCCAATTGCGCGTTGTTAACATCGACAAGGGCCTTCACCGTCTTCGTTATCTCGACCGCGCCCTGGAGGGACAAAGTCAGCACACCCGCTCCCATGCGGCTGAACATGGCGTACCGGAGTATCCGAGTGGCAGCAGATGGACACTTCTGTCACGCCGGCGGGAAGCGGCAGCTGTCCTGAGACCGTGGTGATCTTCTGCTCCTCGAGCAATCGTTTGACCCTATCTTGCACGACAGATAGAGGGACCGGGTCGTGCTTCCTGTGGAGCAGGGGTCAGCACGCTTGTACGTCGAGCGTCTTGCAGGGCTCCGACGCTCACTTCGTGATGAGGAGGTTCCCTTCAGGGCTGTAGTCGAGGTCCGCGAACCATTCTGTGGAGGGCGTCGGCTCACCTTCACAACGCTCAAAGATAGCGCGTGGAATCGTACCTGCGATGAAAGGCACGCCGAGCTCTTCCGCGGCCTTCTGGTGGTGCGTCCCCGCGAGGCCCATGAACGGCACCCCGAACGTCTTCG
Source organism: Trametes cinnabarina (assembly GCA_000765035.1). Taxonomy (NCBI): domain Eukaryota; kingdom Fungi; phylum Basidiomycota; class Agaricomycetes; order Polyporales; family Polyporaceae; genus Trametes; species Trametes cinnabarina. The sequence continues at coordinate 181,682 of CCBP010000114.1, read as the reverse complement.
CGACGCCGACAGCGGCCCGGGCCAGGGCGGGGTCCCGCGCGGTCATGCCGTACACCGCGCCGTGGGGTTTTATCTGCAACGCGGACGGTATGTGAACGGCTGGTCACGACTGATCTGAGAGACTTGCGCTGACGTGATTCAGCTTCACGTCGTGCGCGACGAGGAATCCGAGCAGCGCGCCGACTTGGTAAATGAAGCACGACGCGAGCTCGCCCTAGAGCACATAGTGAGAAACCGCACCGTGGCAAGTCGTACTGGGAACGTACGGGCTCCATCTTCATCTCGCGGCGACCGAAGCCTTGTCTGTCTGGGAGCGATGGGTGCGCACCGACGAGGACGTTGTTGGCCTTTGCGAGGCGCACGGTCTCGTTCATGATCGAAAAGTCCCTGAGGCGGTCGTTGAAGGAATGAGCTACTCATGCGATCACGACTGACTCACGAGGCGTGAAAGCCACAGGCGACGTTGGCGAGGTGAATCGTCTTCATGAGTGCCTCATCGTCGCCCTGTCGACGCGGTAGTTTAGCACTCGATCTCATCCATTACGCCAATCAATCTCCGTACCATCTTGTAGAGGGAAAATCCCTGTGTGTAAAGTCATTGTCAGCAGACCGCACTTGTTGAAGAGCCTTTTGAAACGATTGTTGGAAGGAGTGTCGTCGTAGTCGGTGGTTATGCCGGCGCCATGCAGGCGAGCGCCCACGGACGGCCACTGCATCGCTCATTCTCCTCCCACCATGTGGACGGTACCCGGCACTACCATTGCTCATACGCACAGCGCACTTGGCAGTCGTCTCGATTTTGCATTTTCAAGCCAACCGGACAGGAGGCTACTGGATCCAGAGCGTCGCAAGCACTCACCTCGCCCATGTCGAAGTTCACAGTGGCCCGAAGTCTCTCACCAAACGTGCAGGTCGTGCTGGTTGTAGACTCGAGGAGTGGCAGTAAGCAGCAAAAGACTAGGGAATACCACTCCAGCTATCGGAGGTACGTCTTCAGACGAGCCACGTCGGTAACTTTAGCTGGATATTTGAGCGCGTGAACATTAGCACGTAGCGTCGCGGTGAATAGCGGAGCAACTTCGAGCACGAAAGGACCAATATTCACAATGGTGGATATGTCCTGCTGGAAACCCCGCGCTGGCGGAACACAGGCCATGGAACGCAGAGGATGGCTCAAGACGGCATTGTATTCAACCCGTGTGGTCCTTGCGCAAGTCCTTCGATTATCCGGACCTCTCTGATAACCCTCTCATCGCACACCTCTACTTTACCCCGCGCCGCTCGCGCAGGACAATACTGCAGCAGAGACTCATGAACACCGCTTTCCATACGTCAGACACGCTAAAAGCGAAGGACGCCCAGCAGTATGTTGCCGAGACTTTCCCGTACGCCACCCATGATGAGGTCGATCTCGTCCATGTAGCTATGAAGATGTAGTACGGAACATCTCTGCTGTGATACCGGTGTCACCTCCGGCGCACTCGTTACCATTGGCGGCGAGCTCGGGCCTGTGGAACTGTCCTTTAGGCAAAAGGTACCAGTCGCTCACACACGTGATATTTTCCGGGCAGTCAGCTCAACGGGACGGCTTCATGATCAGGAACTTATCATATCCGCCACTACCTGGGCGCCCTCATCGGCGGTCCAGTCGCGGGTATGCTGAGAGACTTTCTTGGGCGGAGACCCGTCCTCGGCGTCGCAGACATCACTTCCGCTTCATCTCCATTGCAGGCGCGGTGGACCAGGCCGTCTGCCACACAGTATGGACAATGGCACGTCCCAAGCCCGCCCTCGCAGTTGTTGTGTTACTTGTCTTACCATGCTACTTAGATTGGCGGTCGCTTCCTCATCTTTATCGGTGTCGGCATCGCCTCATGCATCGCACCCGTATACATTCAGGAGCTCTCTCCGACACGCCTCCGCGGACGCATGGTCGTCCTGAACGTTTGTCATGATCACCGGCGGACAGGTCGTCGCGTACGCAATCGACGCCGCGTTCTCCAATGTGCACAGCCGATGGCGATGGATGGTCGGCCTCGACGCCGTCCCCAGTACCAGTACCAGTACCTCTTCCCCTTATTCCTTCCCGAGTCGCGTACGTTCCTCACGTGACTGAATCCGGGGACGAGCGCGTGCTGACCGTCCGGCTGCATAGCTCGCATCATCATTGTGAGGCAGAACTTCAAGGCTGCTCGTAAGACAATGGCAAAGATCTACGCGCATGCGACCCACTCGCAGGTTGACCTCAAGGTTCGTCGTGCATGCATATCGGCTTGGGTACGGGAGACTGATTTGTGACGACCGCATGGTTGAGTCACTGGCCGCCTCGGTGCAACAGAACATCGAGATCACGAAGTCGACCACGCTCTTGCAGCGATGCATGCTCATCGTCACGAACGGCGTTAACCGCGGGGCTCTCAATACGTCTATCATCGCCCTCGCCCACGCAACGAACTCATGCCGATTTCACCACAGTCGTTGTCTGCGGAACGCAGGCCTTCCAGCGGCTCTGCGGCTTCAACACTGTACGTTCCCTCAGCGGTGTCTTTCGTGCATGGACTAACGCTGTGCGCAGCTCCGCCACACTCTTCAAGGAGAGCGGCTTTGACCAGCCAACCGCGGTCGACCTCATCGTCTCCGGGACCAACGTCATCTCCACGCTCGTCGCACTCAATTACATCGACATCATCAGCCGGCGCAGAATCTTGATCTTCTCCGTCCCCAGCGTGATCGTCGGGCTCGTCCTCGCGAGCGTCTCCTTCCACTGTACGTCCCCTCCCCCGCGCTTTGTTCCGTCCCGCGACCGTGTCTCTGACTCGTACGGGCAGTCATGATGCGCGGGCAGCTCGTCGACGGCACGCACTACTCGACCACCTGGTCCGCGCTCGTCCTCGTCGGAATGATCCTCTACGTCGCCTCGTTCGCTACCGGCCTCGGCAACGTCCTCTGGCAGCAAGGCGAGCTCTTCGGGCTCGAATGTTAGTCCCCTCTCTCTCACGGCGGGGCTGAGCCTCGAGGGGGTGCAGCTCATCTTCCGGGGCGGGTTCGGCATCCGAGAGAGCGAGGGACTGCGCGCACAGCAGCGCGCGCTGCTGAGAGCGAAGCAGGAGGACAAGGCGTCGTCTATGGTGTTGCGCCAAGGACGGCGCAGCGTGCAAAATGACACGACCAATAACGGTTGGGATGACCGGCTCATGACACTGTATCAGTATACCGTGGCTTGTGCGCCACGCAATTCTTGTGTTACAGCAATTTGGAATACTCTCCGTTCAGACCAGCCTGAAAGAACGCGTTCGCAGAGACGAAACGGTTCGATTTCGATAAATTCATACATAGACACATACGGTACCCGATACGACTACGATGCACCGAGTGACAACTCTTGGCTGTTCCCAGACGTCCCAGCACCGTGGCGGGGCTGCGAAGGCCTTTCCTCATCAAAGCTTACGCAATGTCACCTTGATGTCTCGCTGCGGCGAGTCCTTCAGAAGTTTGACAGCGTGTTCGAGGGTCCCCAGCATCCCGTCATATGTAAAGTCTCCGGCCTCAGGTATCTCGCTCTTTCGCGATTTCTTCGGAGCTGGCGAGGACGACGCGGCCTGCCGGCTGCTGCTCATGCGTTCTTCAATGTAGCTCTGGCGCTCAGCGTAAATGCTGTCCATGTATTTCTGGAATATCAGCCGCATCGGCCAGGAGGTGAGATCCTCGACCAAGGGAAGGTCCCATATGTCCAACGCGGAGCTGTGTACTCTGGACTTGTAGATCGTCTGCAGGGACATCCCACCGAATGCTTTGCAGAAAGCTGCCTTGACGTCATCCCGTTCCTCCGCTGTCCCAACGTGGACCATGACAAGTCTCCGGAGAACGGCGTAGAGTAGGACCCAGAGAAAAGACTCCACATCGTCCTGTACGGTGGTCGTCACAGACTGCTGACCAGACATCAGCGCCGCGAGGAGGCGACGCGACATGAACTGCAACGTTCCCTGTTGAATCTACCATCAGTGACAGCTCTTACCATGTACCGAGTCGGAAATGACCTACAGATATGCCAGCACCACGCTGCGTCGTGACAAAGGTAGTGTGAGTCCGCTGCATCGGTTCCCGCAGGTCTGCGCGCACAGGGCCATATGCCGTCGGGGCCTCCACGGTCTCCTGCCTGGTCCTCGTGATCACGGCTCCCATGCGAGCGTACTCGAGGTCGGTCAAAAACCCTGCCGTGCCCTGCTGCTCAGGGTCAAGCGCTAGAAGTACATTCCCCGCGCTGACATCACGATGCAAGATGTTCTGCTCGGACAGGAAACGGTGCGCTGCATTGGGACTAGAGGTCAGCTCACATACAGGTTATTGCGATCACGGATACGCACCTTTCAATGCCCCAATCAAGCCTTCAAGCAGCTCTCTGTCAGTCTGGTACGCCCACACCGGCTTCCCGACCGATTCGATCAACAGGCGATGCCACACCTTTGTCCTCTCTCCACGGGAGAGTGGCATGCCACGAAGAGAATGGACTGTGATCACTTCATTGTTGGACGGAAAGACTGCATCACCGCCCACGATGAACTTGGCCAGGCCCGGATGGCTCCCTTTGATGTTCTGATAGACAAACGACTCGGAATCGCGATCGCTAGAACGCCATGTAGACTTCAGGATCATGTCACCTCCCACGAGTTTGTTATCCTTGAGCTCGCGAACAGGCCAGACGGCCGACGCACGACCGAAAAGGGATAACGACGACCATATTATAGGACCGGTAGTGCACCAGCGGCGTTTGTCCGACCCGACTGCACCCACAATCCAGACAGGACCACCCGGAGATCTGTCAGACGATGGAGCAAGCGATACCGACGGGTCTCGACCAAGTTCCGCATCACTGAGGACTCGAGTGACACTGCGGATGACGCGAATGAACGTGTCAGGGTTGCGAAACATGTCGTAGATCGGAGACACCTGAGCACCCCCGCGGTCGAAGATGGCGACACAGAAGTCACAACCAAAGATCATGATACTGACGGAAAACACAGAGAACGGTCGGGCGGAGAGATGGAGGCGAGCGTAATTGGCGACCTGAGTCAGGATCCGAGACACCTTTCGCTTTTCGACATCGACCTCTGGGCGCTGTTGGCTGGAAGCCTTGACTTCAATGAAGCCAGCACGATCCGACCATAATTTCGACGAACGGAGAGAAGGGTCCTCGAGAAGGCTGAAGTCGGGTATGAAGCGGGGATATCCAAGCGAATGATCCTGGTCCGGAATCGAGACCTCCGTTTGGTTACGAAAACAACGCTTGGGCCGATTCCCAGGCGCCTCATCAGGGCCAGTGGGAACACTGCTGATAGCATCGAATATCGCTTCCTGCCAGAGAGACAGTATCATGAGCTGTGCAATGCTGTCTGGATACATCTCTTACTCACCAAGGGCTCATACATGTTTCGTTCTCGCCTCGACTTCTTGACATTAGGTGTCGCCTGAGCAGCTTCCGAGTCCGAAAGTTCGTCGTCGTAGTCATGTTGTTCTTCTTCGGCTTCCTTCCTCCAAGCTGCGCAACGGTCATCCGATCCTGCTCGCCTTTGCCCATGTTTTGGAGCGCTTTGACCTGACGATATACTGCACCTCCTTCCTTGAGTTTCTGTTGGCAAAGTTGCACGATGTCCGAGCTCACGGTGTCGATCTTCAATCGCCGCAGAACGGTGTCGTCGTTCAATTGGACCTTGTCCACCAGCTCAGCTTGAACTGTGAAGTGGCTCGCTGAAGCGCCGTAACAGCCCTTCCCAGAAGCGGACAGATTTTCATACATGCCGATGGGGGGAGCAGCGCGACGTGACTCGAAGATATGCTATACTTTCTACACTGAGGCTGGAAGCGAGACAGAGGGTGCACGGATGTGAACCCCGGGGCTAGGAGCGGTACGAGGCGCGGTAACGCGGCTATCTTGACGAAAAGTGGTCCCAGAGCCACTAAAGGTATCGGAGTCAGATATGTTGAGTATGAGGGGATGACAAGTTCATAGCTCACCGACGTTCGTTCTGAGTCGCGAGGTTTAAATCCCTGCCTGTGTGCGTTTCAAGAGGTGCAGGCTGTACCGCGCAAAGTTAGAGCCAAAAGAACATCAGAAAGCAGTTTCGGTACGACGCTCACATACCAGAACGCTCGCAGAGAACGCGTTGAGCCGGCAGTGGGGCGAACGAACGAACGGCTGCGCTGGCCGCATGGAGACGAGCCGATGTGGCGGTGTTTTACCTCCCCAAACGAGCAGGCCTAGTCGTTCCCTCAGAGCGCCGAGCGGAATGAATGCCCCTATGATTTCTTGTTCATCCCGCGTCTATATCCCGCTTGTACTGTGTACATGGGTGGCAGTCAGATAGTCTATCGCTGTCCAGGTGGTAAATCACTTACTCAGCGGTGAGAGCGACTCGGAGGGTCCTCTGCAACGTGGTGTGTCTGAGACTGCCGGCCGTGCCCATCGCGGTGCTTTCCCGTCCTCCTCCGGTGAAGCCGGTAAAGCTGGAACACGACGGCCATAGACTACGGTTCCCTGGCATCACAGGCGGGTGCGTAAAAAAGCGACATGCTGCCCCACAGTATCCGGGCCGTGCATCGACAACCGTCGGGCAATGTCCGCGCTGCAGATGTGTTCGTATCACATTCAATATCAACTCACATTAGTCGAGAACGGTGACCGGTGACTTGCACGACTCGTGCGACGTAAACCACAGAGTGATGTAATGGGCTCACCTATGCACACCACACAAGTGCGAGAGATTCAGAGGGTCCTCTACAACATAATCTGTGGCCGACCCTGCCAGCCCTGCATGTCGTCGCGCCGCCGCCTCCCGTCCTCTGGCCAAATCGAGCGCCACGGCAAACGGCCACAATTATCCATGGAAACGGGGATGGTGGAAGGCACCACGATGCGGACTATCTTGATTAACCGCTTCCAGTGCATCGAGATCGGTGACTTGCAAGAATTGCATGGCCTAAAATGAAGAGTGACAGTATTATTGTCATATCCCGAAGCTCTGCCTTTGTACGCGGAAGTGCGAGCGACTCGGAGGGTCACCTACGACATGTTGTATGTTCGACGCTGCCAGTCCCGCACGTCGTGCTGTCATTTTCCATCCTCTCTCGCCAACACCGCGAGCGATTCGCGGCACACCTCCCGAATGAGCTGGCGTCACGAGCGAGCGAGCTCTCCATGCGTGACTGCCCGCTTGCAGCGTCAGTGTGCGTCTGACAAGCAAAGTGAACGATGTCATACAGAGCTCATGTTCGAGACTGGCATCGCGCGAACGTCCGGGACATCCGCAGGCGTGTGCAACTGGCGAACACCGCGCAGTGTAGGCGAATATGGAGTGGATTGCAGTATGTCAATTTAAGCTGTCTCGTTGGCATGTGTAGTCCGCACGGGGACGTGGTGATATACAAGTACTTACGCAGGCACCCGGCCATGGACGTTGTTGTGTGCGTCAGTGAGTTTGGAGGTACCGCGCTCGGCGCGCCGGCTATCGAAGCGACATGGCACATTGCGATAAGACAACCCCGACAAAGCAAACTTGTATGCAGGGCTCAGCGCTCACCCACCACACATCATGCCCGTTCCTTGACGCTACCGTACGCCTGTAAGGAGTCCAGGAGCAGCTAACACCCCAAGGACGCGCGGGTTGACACGGTCACATGACCGTGGGCCTTCTGCATCTTCTTCCCGCTGCGCCCCACTCATCGCTTCGTTTAT
>CCBP010000114.1:112904-173725 GCA_000765035.1 Trametes cinnabarina | reverse complement strand
CCTCCGAACGAACGACTAGGCCTGCTGGTTTGGGGAGGTAAAACCCCGCCACATCGGCTCGTCTCCATGCGGCCAGCGCAGCCGTTCGTTCGTTCGCCCCACTGCCGGCTCAACGCGTTCTCTGCGAGCGTTCTGGTATGTGAGCGTCGTACCGAAACTGCTTTCTGATGTTCTTTTGGCTCTAACTTTGCGCGGTACAGCCTGCACCTCTTGAAACGCACACAGGCAGGGATTTAAACCCTCGCGACTCAGAACGAACGTCGGTGAGCTATGAACTTGTCATCCCCTCATACTCAACATATCTGACTCCGATACCTTTAGTGGCTCTGGGACCACTTTTCGTCAAGATAGCCGCGTTACCGCGCCTCGTACCGCTCCTAGCCCCGGGGTTCACATCCGTGCACCCTCTGTCTCGCTTCCAGCCTCAGTGTAGAAAGTATAGCATATCTTCGAGTCACGTCGCGCTGCTCCCCCCATCGGCATGTATGAAAATCTGTCCGCTTCTGGGAAGGGCTGTTACGGCGCTTCAGCGAGCCACTTCACAGTTCAAGCTGAGCTGGTGGACAAGGTCCAATTGAACGACGACACCGTTCTGCGGCGATTGAAGATCGACACCGTGAGCTCGGACATCGTGCAACTTTGCCAACAGAAACTCAAGGAAGGAGGTGCAGTATATCGTCAGGTCAAAGCGCTCCAAAACATGGCAAGGCGAGCAGATCGGATGACCGTTGCGCAGCTGGAGAAGGAAGCCGAAGAAGAACAACATGACTACGACGACGAACTTTCGGACTCGGAAGCTGCTCAGGCGACACCTAATGTCAAGAAGTCGAGGCGAGAACGAAACATGTATGAGCCCTTGGTGAGTAAGAGATGTATCCAGACAGCATTGCACAGCTCATGATACTGTCTCTCTGCCAGGAAGCGATATTCGATGCTATCAGCAGTGTTCCCACTGGCCCTGATGAGGCGCCTGGGAATCGGCCCAAGCGTTGTTTTCGTAACCAAACGGAGGTCTCGATTCCGGACCAGGATCATTCGCTTGGATATCCCCGCTTCATACCCGACTTCAGCCTTCTCGAGGACCCTTCTCTCCGTTCGTCGAAATTATGGTCGGATCGTGCTGGCTTCATTGAAGTCAAGGCTTCCAGCCAACAGCGCCCAGAGGTCGATGTCGAAAAGCGAAAGGTGTCTCGGATCCTGACTCAGGTCGCCAATTACGCTCGCCTCCATCTCTCCGCCCGACCGTTCTCTGTGTTTTCCGTCAGTATCATGATCTTTGGTTGTGACTTCTGTGTCGCCATCTTCGACCGCGGGGGTGCTCAGGTGTCTCCGATCTACGACATGTTTCGCAACCCTGACACGTTCATTCGCGTCATCCGCAGTGTCACTCGAGTCCTCAGTGATGCGGAACTTGGTCGAGACCCGTCGGTATCGCTTGCTCCATCGTCCGCTCCCTCTCGCTCCCTGGGACTTTAAAAAATCAAACGACCAGCGCGCCATCGTCAGGAGGCTCGGCGAAGCCCGTTTCGAAGCTTGGACAGCAGGCCAGCGGTAGCTATCCAGAGCTGCGGCCAATGCCATAATTATCGCAATGAGGGGTAGGGGTCCCCAGCCGCGCCCTACGTGCTAGTCTCCCCTAGGCAGACGATAAACGCCGCCTACTGAGGGGAGGGAAGACGGCCGTATAAACCCATCGTCTAGGGAGTGGCTGGAGCTCTGCGCACGATCGCATACCAGCTCGCTTGCCGCTATCCTGCCTTTTGCGACGCTCTGACAAAGGTCATCGAGGCCGACCCTGACATCCGCGTGTCGCTTCCCTCTCAGCAGCTGAAGGAGCTCATCGTGGAGCCTCTGAAATTCGCCAAGGCGCAACAGGACTTTCCAAGCCGAATAGCCGTCGTGATTGACGCCCTGGACGAATGCACAGACCAGGAGGCCGTGTCAACTATCCTCAAATCACTCTCGCTGCACATCTCAGAGCTCACGCCCCTGAAGTTCGTGATCACCAGCCGTCCCGAGGAGAACATCACGCGGGGATTTATCCTTGACACTCTACGTGCAAACACTCAGCAGTTGTCGCTCGCAAAGGTTCCTCGACCAGTTGCGCAGCGTGACATCTCAATCTTCTTGAAGAGACGTCTCACAGATATCCGGGAACGGTACTCGCTCGGTCCTGACTGGCCACCTGAATCGCAGTCCAACGGTCTCCTAGGACTTGCCGATGGTCTGTTCATCTATGCAGCTACGGCCATTCTGTTCGTCAGAGACGACAAAGTCAGAGACCCCGACGGCCAACTTCTCCGCCTTCTCGAGGCAGGACGTTCAGCAACCGTCACTGAGGGAGAGGGTTCCACTCCGGCTCTCCGTATGCTGGACACTTTGTACAAGCAGGTGCTGGACCGTGCGACGGAAAAGCTCGATGAGTCGGCGCGCGCTCGGCTCAAGGTCGTTCTGGGGATGGCAACTCTTGCGGAAGAGCGTCTCAGCCCCACCTCAATCGACGCCCTTCTGCGACTGCCGTCCGGAGAAGTGAGGCGCATTCTTCCTGCGCTGAATGCTGTCGTGCATATGCCTGCCGTCGGCGATGAGCACACACCCATCCGCATCATCCACCTTTCATTCCCGAACTTCCTCATGGACCCGTCCCGCTGTACATCCCCCGAGTTCCTCGTCAACCCGCCTATACATCACACCTACATTGCAATGCGCTGCTTGCAGACGTTACAGTCTTTGGAGCACAACATCTGCGGCATCGCATCCGAGCATTCCCACCTGTTCAACGTTGACATCCCTGGCTTGCCCGACCGGATCGCCCAGCACCTTCCCCGGCGCTTCAATACGCCTGCAAGTACTGGGTGTTCCACTTATGCCGTGCTGAACTGGGCGAAGAACTCTTGACCGCGCTCGACCACTTATGCAATACCCATCTCCTTCACTGGCTCGAGGCGCTCAGTCTGCTGGGTTGTCTGGACGCTGCGGTCGATGCGCTGCAGAGTGCGCAAGTGTTCCTCAAGGCGAGTAATGCTCGTCTATCTCAGGATATACGAAACTAATATTCGTAGCTATAGAAATCTGGCGTTCCCCTCCCCCAGGCCCGCACGGATGCTCCTAATCTGTTGCACGACTGCGAGCGCATCGTCCGGGCATTCTATCTCCCAATCAGCGCGTCCCTTTTCCAGGTGTACAAGTGTGCGATCGTTTTCAGTCCGACGGAATCGCTCCTGCGGCGTCGCCATGCTGCAGAAGTGCCAGACATTGCGCGACTCGTACATGGAGCGCAGAAATTCTGGAGCGCCACTCTCTCATCGACAACTTCGCCCTCGGACTACATATATGCACTGGACTTCTCACATGACGGCCGGTACATTGTCTCAGGTCACGAAACGGGTGCGGTCTGGCTGTGGAATACGCATACCGGGACCACGCTTGTCACTTTCAAGGGCCATACCCGTACAGTCAGGAGCGTCTGCTTCACTCCGACAGCGAATGAGGTTCTATCCGGTTCAGAAGGCGCTACCGTCAAACTATGGGACGTCGCGAGCGCAACCTGCCTGGGCACATGGGGGAAGCATTCTGACGTGGTCAGGTCAGTCGCATGGTCTCTTGATGGCGACCTGGCGGCGTCTGGGTCTCACGACAAGACCGTCGTCTTGTGGCACATCACCTCGGACGAGGAGCCAGCTGTCCTCACCGGGCACGAGGGCTGCGTTAACCATGTCGTCTTCGCTAATGACGGGGTTCTACTCTCCGCATCCGAAGACAAGACGTGCCGAATTTGGGACGTCCAAACTCAGACACTCATCCGAGCTCTGCGACACTCATCCGGGGTACAGTGTGCAGCTGCCTCATTCGATGGCCGAATCATCGCGTGTGGCCTCGCTACAGGCGAGGTGGCCATCTGGAATGGCGCCGACGGACACCGGTTGCGTTCGCTCGTGAATCCCGAACACTCTCACCCGGTAAAATCCCTCGTTTTCTACCCGAAAACATATCTTGCTGTAGCATATAGCTACTCACCGTGTGCTGCGTGGGATGTCTTCAGGGGAGAGTTGTTGAAGGAGGAACCTCTCTGGGATTTCACAGTCGCATTCTCTCGAGACGGGGTTTATATATGTCTTGGGGGAAGCCTTATGACGGTGCAAGCGTGGTCTCCCGGTGTCATCGAGCAGCCTATCAAGACTACCAGCGCATGGAATGGCAGACGGATTGTGGGCCTTGTCAGACACTGCTGTAACGCCGCGCTAGGTTCTGTCTCAAGGAGAGAGGACGGCGCAGACAAGGACCAGGATGATACCGATGGGGAGATCACTGACTTGTCTCTTTCGCCCGACCGCCGGCTCGTGCTCGTCGCATACGAACGCCGACTTCGACTGTTGGATCCCTCAACAGGCGAATGTAGACGCGCTTTCGACCATTTGGACGGGCTATGCGCCGTGTGGGCCCCTGCTGGCAACCTCTTTGCAAGTACGGGGCCAGACCACACTATCCAAGTATGGGAGACACAGACGGGACGACCGATCGCGACACTTGCCGGGCCATTCGGATTACATTCGCGCTCTCTGCTTTGCGGGCGACGAAAAGCAACAGATCGTGTCAGCCTCGAGGGATGGAACGATCCGCAGCTGGCCCCTGGACGTCCGGAAAGACCCGCCAGAGACGTCCTCCGCTCTGCTTCTTGGGGCAAATCGCCATTGAGCGCCCACCTGCCGTCATCAACCTGTCCCAGTATGCATCACGCTCTGCACCTGCTCGATGCGACAGGCCACGTGCTCTGGATGGAGCATCACAATCACCAGATCACCTCGCTCGCATTCTCGGAGGACCGCACACGCGCTCTCGCGGGCAACGAGCAAGGCGAGGTATGCTGGTACGACCTCACTCAGCTCATTCTCCGACCGGCCGCCCAAGTCATATCTCCTTCTGTCCCGCCACCAGTGGTGAAAGAGCGCAAGCTGCGAGCAGGAACGAGGTACATCACATCAGCTTCTCGCCTGACGGCCGAGGCTTCCTCACAGAGAGCAGCTACACTCCACTTGATCAGGACCTCCAGCCGCTGTGTGCACACGCCGGTGCTCGCGCTCCTTTGCCTTCTGCTTACTATCTCGACGGTGACGGATGGTTCTGGCGTGTCTGTCAGGATTATGAACATCGTCGTATGTGCTGGGTTCCGCAATCATTTCGACCTGGATTCGGGAGGTATCGGGCAGGGAGCGAAAACATTTGGGCAGCGATCGGGAACTCCGTCAAGGAGTTCGAGGTCAACTTGTTCTGGCGGACATGTCTCGCGCTTGAGGGTGAGTCTATGTTTTGTGTGTTATTTAAACCATGATCCCCGATCGGTCTTCCATAGTCACCAACACATGCAGGGCTGATTTCATGACCAAAGGCTCGCCAGCTCGTCATCACGACAGCCTTTACATCAGTGAGCTGGCGCAGAGGGAACGTCCCGGTCTTCTCTCGGCTAGGCTATACCGTGCCCACCATGCCATGTACCTATACAGTTGTCACCTCTTCCCATCTTCGCTCGTTCGTCTACATCGCTTCTTGTTCTTCCCGTTCTGATTCGCGTCCGCTGTATGCTCATCGCCTTGGTGTAAAGGCCGAAGTGGATTATACAGGTGTTCCGTCCCGCATCGAATCTATCGCACAGGTTGTCGCGTGACGTACACTGGGAGCTGAATGTGTTACGGCACAGCCTACTCTCACGGCAGGCGAAGCCTCCTTAGTGTTAGGTGTTATAGCCCGACCGAAGGAAAACAAAATAAGTCACATGATGCATTTTCAGTCCATAGCCAGCCTGCAAGAGGAAGCCAGGAGAGCACTGGACTCGAGTCTGGTATTACGAACACCAATTTAGTCCTCTCGACGACCTATAGAGCACCCGGCGAGCAGACGAGAGGGCTGCGTGCAGAGCCAGGGCGTGTCAAGGTCGTCGTCTTCCCACGCATCCGGTAGACCGCCACGGCTGCAAAATGCTGCAGGCAGCTCAGCTCAAGCACGTCGCATGGTCGAGTTGTAGCGGCTCGATTCCAGGGCCTCTAGTAGACACCCTTGACTTGAAGACGCGCTGTGCACGGCACAGGGAAAATGTCCACATATGCCCTGACGTCTCCAGGTACCCGCCCGCGCGCACGGTCGCTCGATAGAGTCAGGCGATGATCACGACCGTAAAGGCGGCCGCGCTGTCGGGGTCGTGGGTTGTTCACGTTCACGTTGACGGTGGCGAAACGGGGATGAGACATTCGAAGCAACGTGTGGAGCGGTCCGGAGGTTTAGATCTCACTCGTTCGGACCGCGACGACACTGGCAGGAGAGCCCTCCCGCACCCCCATCGCGCACTGCCACAGCAGTCGGTAGCAGAGGCAGGTGAAGGACTGCGACGGCCGTGTCCCGCGCGTTTTACCTGAGCATACGGATGACGAGCGCCATGGTGAGCAAGGATCGGCGCGCTCTGTTTCGAATCGACCGCGAAAGCGCGCCATTCGGTAGGATTTGGGCACGCACAGGTCGATGACCCGCATTGCTACCACGATACGTGGGTGGGGTAGTGGTTTCCTGGAACGGCGCCCCAGCTGGATGGTCGTGTCCGCGGTCACCGACATGGGCGACTCCCTGTCGGCTTCCGACAACAGAGGGGCCATGCCAGCAAGGATGGGGTCCGCCCGTGGCTCGGATGGTTCGGTCTGGCGTAGGGAAGCAGGGAACAGAGGCCCTGTCCCTGTCCTGGTCTCGGGTACGTTCGGCCATACAACCGCGGGCTGAAGACAGATATCGGCTCCTCTACGACGCCTCAGGAACGAGCGGAGGAGCGTACCCTGCGGGCCGCTCTGATCTTCGAAGGAGAGGTACACGTCCTGATGCATCTCTTACCTTGTGCACTCTGTGGCCGTTCAGCCGTCTCGATCAAGGCGCCAATGAGGGATACAAGATATAACTGATAGATAGTATCATTGTATATCTCCTTGCAGGAGATGTGTCCACAGGGTTCAAGTTCATGTACCGAATGCGTCCAAAGCGACGTCGATCCACCCGACGAGTTTACGACCAATGGTCTGTGCATGGCTGTCATGCCGTCGATAAATTGCAAGGATCGGCCTCATGTCGACCCTCGCGCCCCGCGCGACGTCGCGCAGAAACATCGTCAGGAAGACTTCTGCGGTGTTGATCAAACAAGAGTGCGTCGATGGGAGTTGACAGCTGCCACGAAATAATTTGCCGCGCCGTGTGGACTGCCGGCGGCGCATCTAAGACCTGAGGCCAAGTCCCAGGCAGCTTCGAGTCTCTGGCTTGAACGGACGCCTAAGGGTGAGCGTCCTCTGCATCGTCAAGACGTGAGGCAGTAGATGTATATAAAGGGCCCACCTCCCACACACTCTGCAGCGCAAGTGCATTGGTCAGTCCTCGCACTCGCATTCGCACTCACAGTCGACCTCGCACCTGCACTGTTATTCGCATTCGCAGCTGCTCTCAGTAAGTCACAGGCCATTGCCGCCCCTATGGGAAGCTACTGAATCTCCTCCTGGCGACAGCCATCATGCGTTTCTGCACCTTCGTCAAGCTCGCGTTCTTCACTCATGCCAGCCTGAGCGCGGTCATGGCCGCTCCCGTCACATTCCAGACACGCAGCTCCCAGGCTCTGCTCTTTTGCAACACGGATGCAGATTGCGGCACGGGGGAGGTCTGCTGGGACGCGGGCGATTTCCTCCTCTTCCTGGGCATTGCAGGGGTAAGATGATGCGTCTTGCGTGGGGAATGCCCGCTGTCCGCGGATGTCTGATGGATTGCTGGCTGCGTCGTCGCAGATTTGTCTTCCCGAGATCCCGCTCTCCGTCGAGATCGCTGCGGACGCTACCAAGAGCGAGTGAGGGATGCGCATAGTCGCGGGTTTTCGGTGCGCTCGCGTTCGCGAAAGTGATAGAGGACCCTTGACGGTGAGGATGCGGCTGAGGTGCTCTCGCAGTATCAGCTGACGACAAACTTTGGCAGATATACAGACGAACGCCGTAGGCCCGTCTTGCGATCGTACTGCGTCTGGTTCGTGATGAGATTGAGGATATTCATTTCGATAGCATATCATGTCAGAACTTGTTGTACAACACCTTCGAATCGAGCTGAAGAATTGAAGTGAGAACCCTCCTGTGTGCAATCGTGAGTGCGTTTCAAAGGCCCATCCTTGCAAGTCACTCAATTGAGAGACGCCGCCAGGCGTCCAGCCTGAGATGCACGTGCCCTGCTATAGACATGAACATGACAGATTGTAGTGATATGTGCGGCTTAACGCTAATCTTCCGCCCATGGCGTTTTGGGACTGGCATTCGATGAATCTGAATACCCCTGGTGCCCCGCACAGACCGGTTGAAGAACGGTGATATCGCACGGGCAGCGAGACAATGTAAAGAAATGTATACAACGTACCTCACCCCAGGGAGACAAGTTAGTTGAAGGCGCGGGTTGATAGCATGTCCGACAGACGTTGTAGCCGTTCGAGAGGGGAGCGCACCACCGCTATATGTCAATTATTTGGGATAGGGCATCATGGCTCCGCTCGACGGGACGCTCAGACCTGCCCGCGGAATGGTTCACCAGCGGTCCTGACCCATGCACGAACGTGACACGCGCCTCTACTCTCGAGTCGACGCGATATCTCGACGCGGCTCTTTCGGAGCGCAGCGAACGCGAGGGAACAAATGCACGTTCACGACGCGGTGCATCTCCCTTAGAACGAAAAGACGTATGGCCCTAAGGACGACCTTACTCACCGCTTCTCATGGTACGCGACGAGTGTACGCGTCTGAGAGGACGGTATCCGTGCTGACAGCCAATCCCGGGAGTGCTCAAGGGACATCCGCGTCATGATCGTCAGCGTGGAAGTCGCGTTCGATGATGCGCGAAGCGTTGTCAACGGTGGCCGGCACATTCCAATAGCGTCACCTGGGATGTTTTTCATGTTTTTTTGCAGCTGCAATTGGTACTAAACATCATGGACCCTGAGGCCAGTGAGCAGATGAGCCCCACTATGAGTTGGCCCAGAACCACTGGCAGAGGGAGATGAACGGTTAATATAATGTCGCGCATGCCATAGCAATGCATCTGACGGTAAGTATACAGCATTATCAGTGCAACACATACAGTGATGACTAGTACTCACCTGCCAGCGCTGACTCCGCCTAGTCGGTGTACGCTCGGAGGAGTAGGCGTTGGCCGTATTTCCCACGAACACGTTTCCTCACTTCGCTTATGGCGCCCGTACTCGTCGAGTTGGACTTCTACCACCATCTCATCTTAACACCGTCGGAGTTCCGCGACGTCGAATGGACTGCTATAAGGGCTCAGTCGGTCCAGGTTTTCTGTTACCTGGTAAGAGACGGATACACCTTTTGTCATCAAGCGACTAGTGCTCTCAACAGACATGGATACCTTCTCCGCGATATGGGACTCGGAAGCAAGTGCCCAGCCGTGCCGACCGCTCTTGATTAGACTCAAGTTTGTCTGAAAGCTGTATGTAGCTTTGAGGTGCCAAACAATACCGGATGACGACTCGTACGCGTACCGACGACCAACCGACCACACGTGATCAGCCATGCATGATGCCAGTGCTGCATGATGCCTACTGAGTCTACCACTCTCCACTTGTCAACTGTGACAAGCAAACTTCGCTCACAGCGAATGCAGGGTAGGATATACCCAAGTCGCGCGCTAATATCGTAGCGTAGAACGCGTGCGGAGCTGCTGCTACCGTGCCGATACTGCACTGCGTTGTTTGTCTACTAATGTCGCAAGGGTTGATGTCCAGACCGATTAGGGAGAAGACTTTGACCATTCGTAATCCCGCAATCACTTGATCTGGGATGCAGGTAATACGGACTTTCATATCGTGAAGCAATAGAAAACCCTATCGCACAGTCCTTCCCCGTTCTCCAAGGCCCTGGGAGCCAATTCTTCTGGCTAGCCTGTCGCTATGACGGATGTTTGGCACACTGCGCTGAAGCCGGTACTCATCGACCTCAGGCTCAGCATGGTCGGGCGGTCCGCATGTTATGACGTGGGCGGCACTTCTGCACGTTGAAATGGAGAGAGGATCTTGGCACAGTCGACTTGGAACGCTGCGAGGCATCTCACCCGATGCAAACATCACTTTGTCCGCACGACACATGACCCGTTCTGGCTGGTTTGGGGGGGCACGATGGACGCCATCACGTCGCTGAGTCGCCAGCCCTTCGATTTGCCTCTCGGGATTTTTTGAACTTTCCCCAGGAATGTACTGCAAGCGGTCATACTATGATGGCGCGTATCGCTTCCTGCAGCTTTCTCGACGTGCTGCCGCGGAGTATAATGTTATGTCAGCGTTGAGAAGTGACCTGAGAAGGCTTAAGAGGCATGTGTTCGTCGAGCCCTCTGGATCCGACGTGTAGTTGCGTCAGACAGGCTCGCGCCAAGCTAGAGAGTCATGATAGATTGGAAAGTTGGCAGGTTCTGAGATTCTGAAACGTACCATAAGCAAGCGGTTCAGGGCCCCTAGGCGTGGGTACTCAAACGCGCTGTGCGCGGTGCAGGTCCGTCCTAGATTATGCTGACATTCATGACGTCGAGCGATGCGTACGCAGGGTCCGTCAATACATTGTCATATTGACGAGGGCGCGGGAGCTGTCTGGGCTGAGCACGGGGAGAAGCTGACGGTGGTGTGACCAAGTAAAGGCACAACTGCAAATTTGTCAATGATGCAGTCATTCGCAGCCGCTCCGAGGTGGTTGACCACCGCCCAGGAACATCTGCCAGTGCATATTCCGACATGACTCATCTGGGTTCAATAGAGGAACATCGGGGGAGCGGACACAAAACTTGAAGCTTGTCCCATGAAAAACCTGGGTACGAAGGGTGGAAACTTAGGATCCGCCGGTGAGCAATTCTGCAGGAGATAGACAAGTCAGCCTCAATGAGACGTCCGACCTATCACCACTGGCGATGTTTCCCTGGAAGGGCTCGTCAGCTTGATCGACATGTTCAAGTCACGACACACACCGCCTGGCTCTTCCAGGCCTCCACCAGCCGAAGAGTGATCGAGAACGGAACCGACGTGTGGGTTCGAATGGCCCGGTGAAATTTGAAGCATTGAGCCAATCACTGCGTTCCGGGTACACTGTGTCACAGAAACTTGCCTCGGGACGGATCCATTCCTGCGACATGATGCCTTGGTGTGGGGTAAAGGAGGGGGACCCTCTAGACCCGTATGAGCCTAACATTAGACCCTCACACTGAGCCCAGTCGTGTATTCTGGCATGGCTGGCTTCCGCTGTATAGACGGAGGCACCGTCAAGAGGGGCAACCTTTCCCAAAATGAACTGAGCCTTACCGTGTCTCCGCACTGGCAGTTCTTGAAAGCTGCTAAACTGGAAGTCATTACAATACAAGAGGGGATCCACCTGTACAATTGACCGGTCACTCTTTGACCAGTACCTGATGCGGCTCATGTATGACGCAAGCTACAACACTAGGTCTGTCCAAGAAGCATCACTCCACAAGATGTCAGGACAATCGAAGGCAACGAGCAAAGTAAGCCACGTCGAAAGAGCTTCACATTCACTCACAGAATTAGATTGGCGTACCGTAAGGCATGTTGGACATCAGAGCGCTGAGCACGAGCAGAGATGGTTCTGTCGTTCAAGCCATGATTCTGCACCACCCACCACCGACCCGTGTACATCACATGAGAACCCCCGACATGGCCGCCGCAGGACGCCCTGGAGGGAGTATAAAATGGCACACATTGCGACGCTACAAGGCAGCACTGCACTCATCAGCATTCGCAACCCACAGTCAGTGAGTCCACCCACCATCTTGCAATTGTCGACGAATCATGTTGATTGCCATCCTCCCAGAGATAGCCACCATGCATTTCTCCGCCTTCGTCAAAGTCGCTATCGTCGCCACGCAGGTCGGCATGGCATTGGCCGTCCCTTCCGCCCTGAACGCGCGCCAGAGTGTGCCCGACACTTGTACAAGTGCAGCGGACTGCACCGATGGGGACGTTTGCTTCACTCTGGCGGGTTTGTTGCCCATCCTGGGCTTGCCCGGGGTAAGATGGACATGCCCCTTGCGCGCTCGCTCTCCGCAGGAGACTGACTGCTTTCTACGTCTAGTTTTGCGTGCCGGAAGGCTTGGACCCCATTGGGCTTGCAGCCAGCGCGGCCAAGAAGGAGTGATGGCTTCTTCGAGCAATATTTCTGGCGGGCATGTCAGATCGGCAGCAGCGGACGAATTGTGAGTAGTGAAGTGCCTCTACACTGCCCATCCCTGGCCGTCAGCTAACGACCGGATTCGTTAGACACTTGGATCAGGGATGATCTGTCTCCGGTCCTTCAAGTTGCGCGTCGCACATGTCCTACTCGCACCGGATCTCAACGTTTTAGCCAGCTCGCGAGAAAACGGGAGAAAATCAGTAAATAGCACGGATTATCTGAGTTCCTGTACTACACCTTTGAATCGAGTTTCGTGACGTTCGTCTGAGTGAGCTCATGTGCACTAGAAACCGAAGACAGGGCGCGCTTACGAGCGAGGCGCTAAGATGTACTGCAAGAGCCACTATCCGGACTCTGACCCAGTTACACTGCTTCGACATATGGGACTGCAAAACCGCCGCACAGAATCTCTCGTACTCAGCCCGCATGCCTTTGAGAGACAGAATTGGAGCGGTTCCTCACCGGTGCTCATGTCGTCCTGCATGTTGAAACAAAGTAGCCTTCGGACAGCCTGGCAGACGGTGCGATCAGACGTGGGGCGAATGACCTCTATTTGACTGAGGAGGCAGAGCTCAGTCAAGGCACGGAAGAGATGGCTAGGACTTCCGTCTACGAATGCAAGGCCGTCGCGCAAGAGAGGGCGCACACGCGACCACGAAGTTGCTAGACCACTGATTCACTACGGGCAGGCCTTCACCCGTTGATGCTCGGTCGGCGGTGAGTACGGGGCGCCCATTCTCGGCTCACGTCCGAGACGTCGCGGGGAGACATCGCGTTCATTTCATATGAGATAGCACTGCGCACAAGGGGTAAGTAGCAGCAAGCATATTGAGACAACGTGTTGGGCAGACCATGACTCCGCTGGTGCTGAATATCGTGAGTGCCCGTCGACATGTCACTGGACACCGGTCCGTAGGCGCAGAGCTGGTGAACCGGTACAACATGAAGGAGTTCGCATAGATCCTTGCAAGGGCGTACCGTGACCTATGATATGCGACATCCCGACATTCACGGTGTTCTCTAGATTGTAGACTATCGCTCGCAAGTAGGATGAGCATGGGTCCGAAGTGCGACACTCTCCTGAAAATAGAAGCATAGGAACAAATGTACCTGGACGTCGTTTTTGCGCCCCGCCCTTGTAGCTATGCGCGGGAGGAATATGCATATCCGTTGCGCACCGACCTCTTGGTGTTGATTCACCAAGGACCAAAGGAAGGCCATAGCGCTATTAGCTTCGGATTAGAGGCAGCACGTCACTCACTTTCAGGCAACCACTCCCTTTGGCGCGCGCGAGGCCACGACTCTTCACGAGCAGGTCCTATTGGATGCGACACGTGCATACCAGTCACATCGCACCGATAGGTCTCAAAGTAAAAACAGCTTTCCATGCGATAGAGGTGATTTTGACTCACCTATAAAACAGAAGCTGGTGCATGGACGAGCATGGTCCAAGCACTGTATGACGCCAGCTGCAGTCCCAGATCTGCCGTGGACTCGGAGAGGTGCGACACATTTCTGAGGTTGGGAATAATGGACGACTGGACCACATCGAGGGAGTTTGACGTCTGCATGGAAGATGACGTCGCGCAGGGCTTGCCAGAATGTAAAGGCCGTGAACTCAAAGCAGGATGATTCTACCGTCGTCAGCGGCCGGTGTCTCGAAGGACTTCCAAAATGAACCCCTCAAACAGTATTTAAGGGTCCACTCCTCGCCGTCGAGCTGCACCAGAGCGCTCCTTCGCATTCTCCGAGTCTACCAATCAGCGGTGAATCACTCACATTTATCTTCGACGAACATAACAATTAACGCGCCTTTTTCCGCCATAGTCACAATGCAGTTCTCCAGCTTGCTCAAACTCGCTCTTCTCGCCACCCAGATCGGTGTAGTGACGGCCGTCACCATCCCACCCGCCCTGGACACGCATCGCTCCGCGGCGATCTTCAGCAACTGCACCACTGATGCGGATTGCACCGCCGGGGAGACTTGCTCTGACATATTCGGTCTTCTCGACTACTCGGTAAGATGCGTCTCACGCTTCACCTGTTCGCAGCTTCTGACCAAGGGTACCTTGATTCCCAGATTTGCGTCCCTTCGCTCGCGGAGATCTGCAGTCTCGCCAGTGCTAGCACCTGATCGCTTGCGGGCGGTTTAATCCAGTGAGCTTGCATGTCTGTGTGTTGCCGAGAGCTTATGTGGGTGAGCTGCGGCTGCAACCCACTGTTCCACATGCGCGCTAATGACTCCCCAGGCCCAACAGCCACCTCTTCCGGACCTTGAAGCAGCCGTGCTTGACCAGGCATCTTCGTTGTTCTTTTGGACTGCCGTTGGAACGTTTCAACTCGGAAGTGTGCTATGCAATATCTGTAAAACCGTGAATTTGTGACTTAAATGAAGCGGGGAGACGTAACGCGGCTGCAGTTCGTGCCTGCTGTTCAACGTTCATTTACTTGACTTGGAGTGGTGAAGCTTGGAGCTTGATACTTGAAAGCTCGAAGTCCAGAGTGATGGGTAATTCGACTATACCGATGGGCGAGCGGTGACTACGGAGAGGCATTGAGAACATTGAGACCTCGAGGGAGGGGCCCGGGGTTTGGGAGAAGTCGAATGCGTGACATGACGGAAAGCATGACAAGGTAATGGTACGGGACGACGCGATCGCGAGGAATTACCAGCTGGTGTTACAGTACCTGAACGACAAACGCTGCAGAGCTTGGAGGCACGAAATGGCACACTTTGGGCTCCCTCCATGCCGCTTTGCGGGATGCCCTCAGGCACACGCACGGGGACGAAGTCAGAGGCGTCTTGGCGTGTGGTCCCATGTGGAGAACGACCAAAAAGCATTCCGACACGGGGAATCGAACCCCGGGCTATCGCGTGAGAGGCGATAATGTTAGCCACTACACCATATCGGAGACAGTCAGGGAATGTTAAATTACTACCTATTCCAGTTTGAGAGGGGTGGTTGCCGGAGCCGGGCCCGCTCCTCGCCCGCCGCCCGAGGCCTCTCTTAGACTTCTTGACATCGACGACCGCCTTCCCGCCCGGTAGATGGCACCCCCTAGACGCAGGGTGTCCTATGTGATACCCCCGCCATCCGCTCCTGTTCCTCGCCTCCAACTTCCTCCTCACGGCGCTCCCCGGAACGGTACGAGCGGACCTCTACTCCTCCACAACCCCTCCACTCCTCCGCCGCAGCCTTCTGAACACGTCTACCACCCTCGACATAGACTAGGGGTATCATGCCTTGCGCTGGATGCATCTACCCAACTCGTAGGTCGCGCATCTCCTGAGGGGATCCTCTATACCGGCGGAAGGGACGGTCTCGTGATCTCCTGGGACCTTGCCATTCCAATGAGGCGTCGCAGCCAGCGGTACGGTTTCAATGGTAGGAATCTACGAAGATGGGAGGTCATGACCAACTGGGCGGATGACGTGATTGAGGAGGAGGCCGACGAGAGCGAGGAGTATCGCAGCGACGGCGACGTCCTTGGGGAAGTCACTGGCAAGGCTCGCAAACGCGTACCTCAAGATACTGCTATACCTTATGAAGAACAGTGGGAGATAGACGTAGATGCTCTCGACGTTACCAAGGTATGTGTCGTATACTCTATCTGTCCACGACGGGCTAAAAATGACGGCTCCAGCCTCGCCCGTTCGCAACGCAATTCCGTCAAGCTGTCCAAATGCACTCGGATTGGATCAACGATATGATATTGTGCAATTATAATCAAACGTGTGAGCGCTGTTTCCCTATACAACTCGTACGCATGCCTTACCCTTGCGCAGTGGTGTCGGCGTCCTCGGATGGTTCCATCAAAGCTTGGACACCCCATTCGCATACCAACGACGCCCCTTTGTATGAACCGACTGTCGTCGGTACTCATGCGGACTATGTACGCTGCTTAACATATTGGTGAGTATGTCTGCATGCGCGACGATGTGCGTCTGCCTCTCATTGGGATCGCGTACAGCCGTGAGCAGCAGTGGTTTGCCTCTGGATCCTTTGACCGCACTATCAAGATATGGGATCTAGCTACAGCATCTGCGAAAGCGGAGCCGCTCATGGTTCTGCATCCCCCAGAAGCGGCTGGCCCAAAAGCATCGATATATGCGTTGGCCACAGATCCATATGGCTCTATTATCGCATCAGGATCTCCGGAAAGGGTCATCAGGATGTGGGATCCCCGCTCCGGCAAGCGGATAGCGAAACTTGTGGGCCATACGGACAATATCCGCGCCATCTTGATTTCTGAAGATGCAAAATACGTCAGTGCCCCTGGTGTTCAACTTGTGGACGATGCTGACCTACCCGTAGCTGCTCACCGGATCAGCAGATGGTGCGCATCATCCCAGTACAATACAGCAACTACTGACAGTATCGCAGCTTCTATCAAGCTTTGGTCCCTGTCATCGCAACGATGCTTGCATACGTTCACCCACCATACTGAATCTGTTTGGTCGCTGTTTTCGTCCCATCCTGCGCTAGAGGTCTTCTATTCTGGCGACCGCTCGGGCTTGGTGTGCAAAGTCGACGTCGAAGGCTGCGCTGATGTATCCGAGGGCGAGTGCATAGTTCTCTGCCAGGATGCTGGAGCAGATCGTACTGGTTCATCTGGCGCCGAGGGCATCAACAAGATTGCAGTCCTGGACGACACCTTCCTCTGGACTGCGTCCGGCAGCTCCAGCATCAAGCGGTGGCGCCTACCTCCGAAGAGAGCCGTCAGAGCGGCCGCCTTGGGGGCGGAGGGGGCGGTGGACAGCCCAATGTACTCGCCACCCCCTATGGACGTCGGCCGAGACTACTATGTCCCTCGTTCCGTCAAGCGGAATTCATTTGACCTCTCCGGCTCACGCGCAAAGTCGCCCATTCGGGCATCCTCTGTGTACGACCACTCAAGAAGCAGCAGTCCACCACTGTCCAAGTCCACCAATGCCTCTCTGACCCCATCCTCTGCGTCTTCTCATTTGCTGGCGAAGATGAACTTCGAGATCGATCCTGAGCGCGAAGGTGAGGAGACGTGGTACGGTATCCCTTTCGACAGCCTCGTGCGCTTGACGTCGCCCAATGACTCGGGATTTGGCCTGACTGCCTCCTCAATGCGTGGGCACGACCCGGAGATTGCAACGCTGTACTCTGCAGCGTCTGTACTCAGCGTCCCAAGAATGGTGCGCTCGCCGCCCCCATCGTCATTCCCGCAGCCCGGCTCCGCTTCGATGCAGCCTGCCCTTCGCAGCCCAAGTCCTTTGCCAAGTGAGAGCCTTCATGGCCGTCCGCGATTTAGCGAAGAGAACTCAACCTCACATGCTATCCCGCGCCCTCGTGCGGCGTTCGATGACCGTGAGGTCGCGGCGGATGCAGTGCCTCTGCGGCAGGAGCCTGACGAGGTCATCGAGGGCGAACACGGTCTTGTGCGCTGCGTCATGCTCAATGACCGTGTACACGCGCTTACCGTCGACACCGCTGGGGAGGTGGCAGTGTGGGACGTGGTGCGAGGTGCATGTCTAGGCAGGTACCCAAGCGAAGAGGTCGCGGCGGCGAGCTTCAATGGGAGCGATGTGAGTGCGAGCGTTGCAGGAGGTAGCGGGAGCGCTATGGAGACGCATCGGAGTCCACGAGAAGCTCTGGAAACAGTCAGGGAACGGATAGAAGGCGAAGCAGTGGTCGCATCTTGGGCGTCGCTGGACACCAAGACCGGTGTACTCACCGTTCACCTCAACGAGAAGTGCTTTGAGTCGGAGATCTATGCGGACGAAGCTGGATATGGATCAGATCGCCAGTTCAGTGAAGAAGCTCGGTGTGAGTGTTATGTTGATCTTATATGGGCTCCTACTGACTTGCGGCAGTAAACATCGGCAAATGGGTTCTGCGCAACCTGTTCCAAGGTTTCATTCGGGAGGAGCAACGACTGGCTGCTCGTCGCGCCAGGGAACACGCTTCGCATGAATCAAATCATCGTCTCCAGCGCGGAAGTGCTCCGACGCATATCGACCTGGGCATACCGAATTCTATGGCGCGAAGCCGCACGTCTTCGGACGTTTCCTCCCGCAGCGTCGGGTCTGTTCCAGGTCCAAGAAGCGCTTCGATCATCCTTTCACCTAACATGCTCCCTGCCGTGTCTCCGTCCATCTCCCATGCCCCTCGCTCATCGCCTCTGATGACCCCGATGATCCCTCTACACAACACCATGCGGGATTCTACTTTGTCACCGATTCCCCAGTCACCCGGTACAGCAGACGCTACCCCATTGCCGCGTGGACGCAATGACGGGCCCAAGTCTGATGCGGCTGGCACTCCGACAGGGCCACCCTCGTCGTACCCTCCAGCAGGTCACAACGACTACTTTTCTTTGCGCACAAGACGTGGGTCCGTGTCCACATCCGGAACTGCCCCGACGCCAGACGATTTCTCCGGCTGGGGAGGGAAATCGTCCTCTGTCCCGGATACGAGCAGCTTGGTGACCCCCAGCACGCCAACGATGGGCAGCATCATGGGCCGTCTTAAAGCGTTTGGCAAGAGCGCTAGACGGCAGGCGAGCGAGCCATCGGGCGCGGCCACGCCTGGTGGTACTCTGACTTCCCCTCCGAGCGGTGCAACAGCAGGGGTGCGTTCGTCCCTACGGGAAGCTTCATGCTGCTGACCTCTGAATACCTTCAGAAGTCTCTCAACCACCCTGTCACGAAGACGCCTGCACAGGCTTTGCTCTCCGGGCCGGTTAGTCCTCCGCCGTCCTCGGAAGCCCCGGCGTTGCCCCTTCCCCCGCATACCTCCATCATTATTTCAGAAGAAGCGCCATCTGGTTGGGTCACGCTGTATCGTGGGAGCATATCTAGTACGGGTAATGACACCCGACAGCTGGAGGAGGTCATGCCCATGTGGCTGCTCGAGTGCCTGCTGCTGAACAAGGTGCCGACCATTCCGATCACGAAGATCAGCTTCGTGCTGCTTCCATATAAGGAGCCAGATGGAGAGTCGTTGCCGGAGCTTTTGAACACGTACGCACATCTTCCCTTGCTCTTGTGTTACCCGCTAATCGGGCCATACCCGGGTCTACTCAGTGCGCAGTCTAAACTTACCGCTAGTCGTTTCTTGCGAGTGCGCAAGCTCACCAACCACGTAAGTCATGCTGTGGTCCAGGAGAGGGCGTCGCCGGCTTATACACCTCGCAGGTCCAGGACAAACTAGAGCGTATCGCTGCTGGTTTGCCGTCACCTATCCATCCCGCCTCTAACGCACCTACCCCGCGTTCGTCTTTCGATACGCGTTCGCTCGCATCAGGCCGCGCTCGATCGGAACACCATGAGCACCGTCCGCGCGCCGAAGACCAATACGAGATTCTCTGCAACGATATGGTGCTTCCCCTCGACATGACGCTAGCTGCCGTGCGTCAGTTCGTCTGGCGGCAGTCTGCGGAGCTCGTCATGCATTACCGGCGCAAGAGTGTGCATACGTCTTCGCAGGCGCATACGCAAGCCCCGATGCCCACGCATTCGTAGCTGTCGTGAGGGCCGGCGAGCTCGAGGGCACGTCCCAGCGCCATATGACTTTCACGCCCTAGTGTATGTTATATCTACAGTATAGTATGAATGTATGTGTTGGTTTGTATTGTTTTCCCTCTTCCCTGAATTGGGTGCCGTCGGTCCTTTTCAGCAATCGGTGCAGCGAATTCTGATGTCCTGCGTTGTATAGTGCCAGTGGGCGTGCCCAGTGGCCCGGGAAACTGCTCACAGAACATGCCCGGGCCGAAGCTGTCGTACGTGCCTTCACCGGCCACGCAAATCAGCTGATGACTGGATTACTGCTATGTCGCATATACAAGCAGTGTAAAGCTCTCTATTCGTATATGTACAGCCAGTCTGAGGGCCGGATTCGACAGCCATCAAGGCGCGCTGTACATGAACCACGTTCGAACGCGAGTCAGAACTTTGCGACATGTCAATGTCGAGTACCTGACCACAGTTGAGTCGCTGAGGGAAACAACTCACGTATATGAACTAAATAAGCGGTAGGCCAGAAGGAGCGTGTGGGCGATTGCGTAGCCCCGAAATATCCCTTAGCGTATTCCCGGGCGGCCCCTGGGATGTGTCCGTCCTAAGTTCACGCCGCCCTGCACAAATAGCGGCCGATATCGAATGCAAGCGCGATTGTGGAAGAACATCCTATAACTATATTTCTCGGAAAGCAAAGCAGACCGTGACAATTCGTGTCGGAATGACCTCCGACATACCGGTGACCGGCAAGTATTCACTCCCCAGCCGATTGCAATACCAGGTAGCCATGAGCTGCAGCCCACTGGCAGTCATTCACCCCGGTGCCCAATTGGCACATGAATTGTCGAGTTGCAGTACACCAAGTGACCGTGTATACTGCCAGATTTACAATGATCTCTGTAGTCGGAACGACTTTGAAAGTGGCGGCTTGACATCAAAGCCGACTGGCAGCCCATGTTGCTGCACTTCGAAGCCGTCGGAGGTTTCAAATTTCCGCTGATAGTACCATGATCCTCCCTTTAGATTCTTACGCATCGACCCCGCGACGCGACCGATTCTGATACTCTGACACTAACTTGAATTCATAGGTATTTGTCCGATATACAAGGAGCTCGTACTAATTCGTGATTTTCTCCCATTTTGCGCGGTCAGACCGGACGAGGAACGAAAACAAAGGAGAGAAAGCAGCGACTCGGTGTACCCATGCTGATGGGAGTCATACGGACGTCTGTCTCGGACATCAATATATGTAGCGAGGAATGTACGCAGCCATGACGCACCTTGAAGATCTTTCCGCCGCGTGATGAGCATGCAAGCGCACCGGAGAACGTCCAAATGGGAGAGGTGATCACCCAAGGATACTCGGCACACACAGCTGCAGATCGGATGGTATGTCATCAGTCGGGAATGGATAGAAAAAGGGCAATTTGGATTATCTCACCCCAGGGATACCAGGGATGCCCAGGTCAGAAAGATCGAAGCACGTTTCCAAAGTGCCACAGGCAGCCGAAGAGTTGCAAGTGATGCACAAATTGTCCTGACGCGCCTGGATAGACTCGGAGAAAGGACTGGCCATCACAACGCCGACCTGAGCAGCGACGAGAGCAAGCTTAATGAGGGAGAAGAACTGCATGGTGAGGACTGTGGCAGGGATGGTTCTCAGGGCACCGCTCGTCGATAAGGATGATATGTGGCTCACCGGATTGAGGCTTTGTGATGCTGGGGAGTGCACTGCTGCAGTGGAGACTGCGATACCCCGCTATTTATCCTCCCTTAGGGCGTCAAAATTGGACCATCACCCGCTTGTACCTCTCGCCGAGGCGTCGAACACAAAATTGTGCTGTCCTCTGTCCGGGGTCCGCTGAGTTCCAGGTACTTATTTGTCTCCTGTAGGCGTCGACTATCGCGACAGCGTCTCCGATATGCTTGACCTTGAGCCGATGGGCTTGTATCGTCTCCTAGATTCTTTCGCACCCCGTGATTGGTAGCCTATATATGGCAAGAAAGCTCTTATTCCTGGCTTGAGCCCGCAACCAACTCGATGAACTTGAAGCGGGTCTTGCAAAGAAGATAAGAAGTCCAGACTGACGTTGACAGTTTGTTTATTCCGAATACCTTCGATCAAGTTGATTCGCTGAGAGGAAGTTGATCTGAGATCTGCGGCTGACACTCGCATCCTAGGTTTTGCCACATTATTGGAGATTGGCGTGGCAGGACCACAGCACGAGTGGTGTCGCACTCCTACAACAATCATTTAAGCTGAGGCGCTGTTGCATACATCGACTGTGAGCGGCGCGAAGTGCTCTGAGGGTCATATGACTGTCACACACCTCTTCGTAACGATATTCTTTTCGACTGCCCTCATCGCTCAGCAAGCAGCACTATCTACCAGTATTTTCTGAGGTATAAGTCGAAGGCCAGCGCGTAGGATACCCCCAGTAGTGTTGTCATACATTTTCTGCAACTGGGTTGTTCGTGCACTTGAAAGCTGACCTACTGGCAGGAGAGTCTACCAGATGATAGCGCTGTTCTACCGCTGACATCAAGATCTCGAAGTCGTTTCTCAGATACCCCATCACAAGTCGGTGGTTAGTGAGCGGTTGATGCGAAGAAGTGTCAGCGAACAATGTCGCGACCAGTGCCAGTGACTCAGAGTGTGACACGGTGAACCAAACATATTTCGATACATGCCCGTTCAGGAAATTTATCATTACTGTATTTTATGTCCAAATCTTCATGACCTGATTGGTGGGCGCTTACAATACAAGCCCAATTCTCCCACAGGTCTCGCGAGTGCCATGATCCAACTCTCTCCTCGACGCAGTCGTTTCTGAGGACTCGGGAGGTTCGGACAAAACTGCGGTCAACATCGTCTGAGACTCGTCGTTACCTACACCTGGTGAACGATCTACGAGTAAAGGAACCGTCAAGCTAGATGCTTGAACCTCTGTCGCGTTGTACATGTCGTCCGAGTCGACCCTCTCGAATCGTTCGCGGCTCGTGAATTTGCATGGGACGGTAATCACGTAAGAGCACCCCGTGATTTGAACGCTTTCGATACTAGTAGGTATGCTTAATCCAAGTATCCCAACGTATGCCGCTACTTGTCTCCCATTTTCCAGACAGTCATGACACCGAGAGTCACCTGAAACGGTGCCTAAAAAACTTGAAGACGGTCACCTCGTGCGACGTCTAGGCGCAGGTCCCTTTCACTTACTCTATCATCCCTCTTCGTGAGCTTTTGAGTGGCCGCAATGGCAGCTACTAGTCTAAGTCTCGTCGGATCGGCCTCAGCTTCCAATAGAGCAGACGGCGGTATTGACGCAAATCTGCCGACAGGTTGTGAGTAACCCTAGCGCAGACATTCCTGCCTTGGAGCCTGCTGCCGCTGGTCGTGTTTTTCGGACGGAGAGTGACGGTGGCGGATCAGGAGGCCACACAGTCACTCAAGCCGAGGCGCTCTTCCAGCATATTTCCATCAACCAGATTCAGGCAAGGGCGGGGGAGCCACTGGCAGCACAGTCTTGGTAGCGGATTGCACCCACCGCAGGCACGCTGTCGAGCCTTCATCCACTGAACGGCTTCGTAATATATGTGCTAATTCGTGCAGGTCATGCGTTATACGGTCCAACACGATTTAACGGATATCCTCCTTTCTCTACCGTGTGGGGGTACCTTCTATAGCGCTACCGCAATCCCGCCCGCAAAGCTCCGGCGTCATGTCGCTCCGGATGGGCGGCTGACTGCATGCAGCTTCTAAGGTACGCCTCTAGCAACGCTCTAATGCCGTTCATTGCGAATCGCTTGCGAATCGCTAAGGTTCGTCTCTGACGCTCTGAAGAATCGACGATATTGCGGGAGGACCGCCCTCACTCGTAGCCTCGTGGTCGGAACGTTGACAGCTGTAGATGTAGGTTCATGCCAGTGGAGAAGCTCAGTTGACAATTTGGCTATCAGTTGTCCAACATCCGGTAAGAGAGTCTATCTGACACATGCATTGATCATTAGGAAACGCGCATGGTCACGGTACAAATGGCCGTGTTTATGGTGGGGGCGTTGTCGAGTAGTACTGGCCTTCAGCTCCAACTTGCAGCCTCTCTCGATTAAGGCTGGCTCTACTCATTGTTCGCTCACAATGTCATTACTTACAGGAGACTCTCAGACTGTCTCTCATCGGTAGCGTGTCACAGCCTGGTTGTCCTGGCAGGAGTGTATAGTGAGTCTAGTTGGGCAGCTATCCCACGCGTGGAGCTGACCCAAAATAGGAGCATCTTCTTACCAAGTCGGGGCGGGTGTTGGCACTCTCTCGCCGACCACCTCGGGAAGCTCCGTCCGGCCTTGTGTTGCTCAAGAAACGCCACCGTGACAATATTCTCCGACGTCCTGGCGCGATTGGCTTGAGCCGAACACCAGCAAATTAGCAGGCCCACCTTACGCCCGACGCACCGCGCGACCGACGCCCCTTCGACCTCGTTGCGCATAGCGGTTGGACCGTAATTGTCGTTATCCTTGTCAAACACGCTCTACTGTCTGCCCTCTGACGTGAGCTCCATTCCTCCCATTCAATCTGATACGGCTTGCAGAATCTGCTGATGGGGCATGCTGCTCGTTGGTGGTAGGTTATTTGAACACTTTGCCAGCTGTTGCGGAAGCTCATCCCGTCGACATGGTGGACATCGGATGTTCAACTTCCTGGCAGTAGACCAGAAGGAGTGCCTGACACGCATCTCCGAGGCCTGTTCGCGAAGAAGCGATGTCGTAGCTCTGGTATGTTATCCTTCGGGCCAAAGCCTGTGTCATCTCCATGTATGATTTGTTGCAGACGCGAATTCCAGTCCGGTCTGTTTGCTGCTCGACAATCCACGCCCCACGTTGCGGTCAAACCGGCCGCCCAAGTTAGGAAAAAATTGAATTTTGTCTGATCAAAGCGCAACCGTCACCTCAGGTACGCATGCATGTCACCCTATCTGAGCGCACCACACAGACCTCAGCCCAGCCTCTTGTTGTTCGACAGACCGTCCATTGAACCCAATAGTATCGTGCACCAAGTAGCAGGAGCAGCGGCGTCCCGCTCGCAAGTCCGGCTAAGCTCACGGCTGCAGATGCACTGCGGGACAAATGCCAGCCTACTCAAGCGGGCCTTGTTCTGTGCACGATTGCCAGCTCCTTGATTCTCCTGAAGCGTGCGCCGCTGTCCCACCCTTGACGTGAGCGCAGTCCGTCCCATTCATTCAGCTGCGCCATCGAGAATCTGCTGACTGGACATGCTGCTCGTTGGTCGCAGATTATTCGAAGGACGTGGGATCGACTCTTCCGGAGTGCGGACGCGCTCCATTCGCGAGAATGCCCAGCTGCTCCGAAGGTCGCCCGCTAGCGTCAATGGCATCGTAGACGCGAAGAAGGATGGGGAGGGATTCCAGACGTGCGGTCGTCGGGTAAGCGCTCAATCTCCTCGACATTATTAGGATCACCCAGTGGATACCATCTATTCAGTCAAGGGGAGCATGGTCATGTACTTGCTCGTGTTAAAATTGCATTTTTGTGTTAAGGAGGGAAATTGCCAAGTTCCAACCTCAACCATTGTGTCCCTCAATGGCACCGCTACCGGAATCACTCTGATACTGCCATGCCTCGTCAGCCTTGGCAATGAACTCCACCTTGACGACATCCGAGAGAATGATCAGGAACGTGTCGGACGTGCCAAAGCAATCTGACCGCGTTTCAGAACTTCCGTACCGGTAACTCCAACACTGGAGGCGATTTGTGGACAGAACCCTGCACGACCAGAGATCAGCGTTCATTCGTGACAACATAACGGTGAGTGGCGTCGCGGCTCATATCTCTGCGTGCTGGAATGAGGGCTAGCAAGCGAGCATCAACCCTCGCGATTTCGCGATATATGGCCGTTGCGGACCATGAGGGTGCCAGTGGGCAGTGAGTTTCCAAGCGAGCGCATGGTCAGCCACAGGCGTTGTCGCGCGCGCCAGTGAGGAGTACCTGAAAAGGCACGCCTTGACGAGGAGCTGTGTGCTATCGGTAGACTATTGTGCGAGTAAGTGCCGAGAGTCCTTCGTAGAGCAGTGACCGTGACTGTGAAAACCCCTATTCAGACAGCCGGAGCAGCCATAGGACGGCGGCTTGAGATCGTAGCTCCTACCCCAAGCTTGTCCAGCCACTGCTCCCAATAAGCACTCTCCTGGAGGCCCGATGCAGTGGCTGGCGAGCACTTGAAGGCGGCTCAACTTCGCATTGACCACCGTGAGCGACGAGGACAAGCTCACGAAAGTACGTATGGCTTCGCCGTACAGCTGAGAAGGAATAGGATATGGAGCGTCCAAGTTCTCGGGCCCCGGGAAGCCGTCACCTCGATATGTGAAGGGACGCGGTCGTCGTGCGATATCTCGGAGCAATATTGCAACACGGATGTACTGTGACTTATGTCGAATGGAACAGGCGACGGTGATGCGCCTCTGGACTAGCAGGGTACGTCGGCGTGACACACGATTCAAGTGAACGTACGAGTGCGCACTGCACTCAAAGTATGCGGATCCCTGCTACGCTGGCATAGTACTTACGATCGTGCAGGTAATAGTCCCGGGCCGCCGTTCGTTTCGCAGTCCAGTGGGAATGCGGGACGACGGGGACAATTACTCTTGGGAAGACGACCACGGGAGACAAAAATCACAGTCAGACAATGAACAGGACACGGAGAAGCAGAGATATACTGCAAAGTCTGTTGAACACTCCATTCTCTTGGCCTGCATGCACATACTCCAAGAGCATATAGTGTTGTCTGGTCCTGTCCTAGGATGGGTTGAGGACACAGATGTTCCCTCGCACAAGCCCATCCCCGTGTTGGATGCCGTTGCAGACGCCGAGGCCTAGCAGCACTTCAAGTTTAGTCTTCATCTTGTTTGTTGCACCGTCACGGTGAAGCGCACAGACTCACCTTCAAGCGCGAGACACATCCATCAAAATAAGTTGGCCCTGTTCTTGTGTATACGCCACTGTGTTCCCGCTCGCTGCCCAACCCTTCATGAACCGAGGTAGAAACGAGGGTGAAACCCAACAGATGCGACGATGTGCGGAATCCGAACCGACACGCCAGAGCCATCCGTCGTCTTCAAGGAAGTAGGCAGAAAGTGAGGCCGGCCCAGCAGGACGCCTGCGCAGAGGCTGGAGATTGGGTTCAAGCGGAGTGTAGCTCCTTTCTGTGAGGATGCCTCGGTTGTCAGGCGAAAACTTGATGTGGAATATCGGATATCTGTTCAAAGTAGTGAACTTGTACTCTTTCACAAATGGCAGCCGGGCAGAGAGCGCCATGGTGTGGTCAGATGGCGAGGGGATGAGGTGCGTGAGGTCGTACAGGAAGATCTTGCCTGTATCGATGCCTGCGAGAGCGCGTGTGCGGTCCTCAGAGAATGCGACTGAAAAGATCCAGCCATCATGATTCTGAATCCAGAGGACATGGCCTGCAGCATCGATCAGGCGCAGAACATTGTACCAACCACAAGATTCTGTTGGCTTTCGCGAAGGTCTCACAAAAGTGTTGGCGCTTGAAGTGTATGGTGGAGAATCTTTCCGAGAAGCGAAGAGGATCCATTGACCGTCAGCGGAGACCGCAAGTGCGTCAATGCGTTCATCGGAGCAGAAGAGGACCTCAGAGGACGTCTCAGGCGGGTCCTTCCGGACGTCCAGGTTCCAGCGGCGGATGGTTCCATCATGCGAAGCAGAGATGATCTGTTGCCCCTCGTCGCCCGTGAAGCAGAGAGCATTGATGTCCATCGAGTGGCCAGCAAGTGTCGCGATGGGTCGTCCCGTCTTCGTCTCCCACAGGTAAATCGCATCATCTTGCCCCGTACATGCAAAAAAGTCTCCAGCGGAGGACCACGCGATGCGCTGTGCATCCGAATGCTTGATGTCGCGCGTGTCTTGTCCCGTCAATGCATTGACCAGTCCCAGCCGATGGCGATATGCGACGAGAATGAGCCGGCGATCGGGTGAAAGAGACAAACCAAGCACTTCCCCTGCACCTTCCTCCTTCTCCATCATGGAACCCAGCGCTCGTTTATAGTAGCGTTTGAATACCCCCACGGACCGAGCGGAGATCCTTGTGCTCGCAGTTTGGGTTCCCTTATCAGCGTTAGCAGGAGACCACTCGCGCACCGTCAGGAAATGCTCCTTCAAGTCGCTCCATGATGGATAGGCGATGTGAAGCCCATTTTGAGAGAACGCAGTTGTCTGAGAATTGTTGAACTCGTCCTTCAATAACTGCCCGCTAGATACGCTCCACAGGATGCATGACGAGTGCTCATACGCTGCAGCAAGATGGTCGTCTGGATGAAAGGCGAGGGAAATTACCCGGTTGAAAGATCTGGAACATGCGAGAGAGCGCAATCGATGCCCGTCGCCTTGATTCCAGATGTCGACATCACCGGTAACCAGACCGCAAGCGATAAGTTCGCCGCCTGAGGATGCAGCTACACGCTGTACGCTCGAGGAGTGTCGCAGGACTCTGATGGGTTTATTGCTGGAAGCGTCCCAGACTCGGCAGGTCTTGTCGTCAGAGGCAGAGAGCAGGATCCCCTCAGCAGCGAAACCAACGTGGTTGACCTGGTCCTCATGGCCGAGAAGAACAAGTGGCTCCTCGCCCGTGGTGACATGCCATAGGACGACAGTCTTGTCGACAGATCCAGACGCCGCCAGGGCGCCATCAAGAGACCATGCGACTGAGCTGACCGCTTCAGAATGCTTCTGCCAGGTGGCCAGGCAAGTCGCGGTCGCGACGTCCCAAAGCTTGACGGTAGTGTCGCCAGAACCGGATAGAAACTCCTTTGCTGTCGGAGAGAAAGAAACACTACAGATGTGGCCGGTATGGCCCTCGAAGGCAACAAGTCCTGTCCCAGTTTGCGTGCTCCACAGCCAGACCACGGCTGAGAATCTATGACCTGAGACAATGTACCTCTCGTCGGATGAAAAGTCGAGTGCTGTGATGGCGCCTCCGGGTGAGGGCGTTGATGAGAGAGTTGTGCTCCAGGCCTTCTCCGCTCCACGCAAAAACTGCACAAGGCTTCGCGCTTCTGCAGCATGAAGACGCCGGACGAGCGAGTCCGTCGGACAGAAAACAAGAACAGTCTTATACACCTGAAGGGCAGACACACTGATCGCGAGATAGAATGCGCGGACGACTCGCTCACAGTCGTACAATAGCTCAGGAGTGTTCGTGTGGGGAAGTGGAAGGCTGGTGTTCTATAGTCATTGATATTAGCTATGTGCTGCGAATCGGAACAGTGGGATACGCGCCTTGAGGCATGCTTGGGCAGAGCGCAGAGCATCGACAGCAGCGTCCACGCAACCCATCAGGCTGAGAGCCTCGAGCCAATGGAGGAGATGGGTCTTGCAGAAGTCCTCGAGCGCGGCCAGCAGTTCCTCATTGAACTCGGCGCGGCGCAGGTGGAACGCCCAGTACTTGCAGGCGTACTGAAGGGCTGAAGGCAGGTTCTGAGCAATCCGGTCGGGCAAACCAGGGATGTCGACATTGAGTAGGTCGTCATGCACCCACGAGGTGCCGCAAATATTGTGCTTCAGAGACTGCATAGTCTTTAAGCACCGCAGCGCGATGTAGGTATGATGAATGGGTGGGTTGATGAGGAATCGTGGAGATGTACAGCGGGATGGGTCGACGAGGAAGTTCGGGAATGAAGAATGAATGAGCCGGATGGGGGTGTGTTCGTCGCCCTGGGGCGGCATGTTCACGACGGCGTTCAGTACGGGAAGGATACGCCTGACATCGCCGAGGTTGAGGTCCAGGAGAATATCGATGGAAGCAGGGCTGAGAAGCTCTTCCGCAAGAGTGACCGTCCCGAGGATGACCTTCAGCCGAGCACGCGCCGTGTCATCTAGCTTCTCTGCCGCGCGTGCCAACACCTGTTCGTACAACGCGTCCAGCTTGCGCAGAGCCGGAGTTGATTTCCTTCCCGTAGTGCTCACAGCTGAATCGCCTGCCTCTACGAGCTTGGTGAGCTGATGTGCAGGGTTTCGAACTCCGTCGTCGCCGATGAACAAGATCGCTGTTGTTGCGAAGATGAAGAGTGCGCCAGCAATATTCAACAAAGCATCGAACTCTGGTCGAGGAGGCCAGTCAGGAGGGAGAGAGTAGCGCTCCCGAATGTCCTCCAGGCGTTTCGCCAGGAAGTTTGAGACGTCCTGCTTCGCAAGCGCCTCCGGAATCTCGGTGAGCGACAGATGCTGAGCGTTCGCACGTAGCGCCTCCAGGAGGAATCCACGAGAGATGTTCTCCTCCGGGCGACTAGTGATGACAAACCTCAGAGGTTGAAGCTCAGAAACGTGCTGCGAAAGCGATTTGAGGATGATCGAAACGGCTCCTTCGTCTGTACACTCATCCAACGCGTCAATAACTACCACAATGCGATGGGGAAAGCCCCCTCGCGCCTTAGCGACACTCAGTGGCTCGACAATGAGCTTCTTCAGTTGTTGTACTGGGAACGATGCAGACACGTCAGGATCGGCCTTGAGAACATCAAGCAGCGCGTCGTGGAACCCGGGGAAGCGGCAGGCCAATTGGTAGGCGATCGTCCTGTAAATGCAACGCACATCGCTCCGATCGCCGTCCCGTGCACAGAAAAAGGTAGCTCCAAGGATCTTGTCTTCATCCCACCACTGTGCCACGGTCTGTGCCAGCGTTGACTTCCCGAACCCAGCGAGTCCGTGGATCCAGAGTATGGAGCTGTTAGGGACTGCATTCGACAGCGGTAACGGTTGGGGAAGTGTTGCTAGGCGGGGGTCGTCTGGGTTCAACCAGAAACAAATGGTCGATAACACTTCGCGTCGCGTGTCCCGATCGCACTGTACGTGAACGCTAAGACCACAGTCGAAGCGTGCCTGGATGACCGGCCGTAGGCCGCTATATATCGCTGATGCATCCTCAACAATGAGACAGAGGCATGACCTGTCGAAAGGTACAACGTACAATCCGCTGCGAGCTACAGACACAAGTCAGTCAGTTGTTTACGGCGAAAGCATGTAGCTGATGTGCACTCACTTTGTTCACATCATGTCGCACTTC
The DNA here is from genome assembly GCA_000765035.1 of Trametes cinnabarina. Classification (NCBI taxonomy): domain Eukaryota; kingdom Fungi; phylum Basidiomycota; class Agaricomycetes; order Polyporales; family Polyporaceae; genus Trametes; species Trametes cinnabarina. The sequence goes on along the minus strand of CCBP010000114.1, from coordinate 142,914 downwards.
TTCAATCCCTTGGTGAACCTGCTTGAAGCGATTGTCCATTCTATCGAAGCCGGTCCGCATCTCCTGTTTCATTCCCTGTGGTGACACTTCAGTTTGGCGACAGTCATCGCGGAGTGTTAGACCACGCACTTGTACGGCCAGCTCAACTGCAATCACGCCTTCGACCTTGATAACTGTGAGTATCTTGAATGAGGACTACTGATAGACGCTCACGAGAAAACTATGGATGTGCCAAGACAGTGTCTTGACACACTCTTCGACCTTCTCGTCGTAGTCGGCGTTCTTCAACATCCGTACAAGCAGGTTGTGTGATTTGATTCTCTCCAACTCTTCGGATACCAACTGTAGTTTTCTTTTCGCCTGATGCCTGAGCTGCTGACTCGATTAGACGGCAGGAAAGGATGGGCACGTACCTTGAGAACTGGTCCAGGCGGGCTTGAAGCGCTGGCGGAACACAATCCTGCATGTCCGTAGAATCCGCTGAAAGCACGTTTTCCAGCATGTTATTCAGCCAGATAATGTAGCCATGTAGGGTCTTGACGGCCTCCGTCCTCGCGGAGCTCTTCTGCAAACACAACAAGGTTAGAAGACCGGGCCCTCAGGAAGAAAGAAGAAAGGAAGATGATACTTAGAGCGCGTCATACGATAGCGAAGGTGCCCACCTCGTAAGCTTCTAACACTCTGAGAATTGCCCCGACCGCCATCTGCAGGGCGGGATGCGCAGAAGCCACTTGCTCCGTAACCTTCAGCACGGCTATCAGACCGCCAAATGTCGCCTTCACAGTCTCTCGTGCTTGAAACCCCGGCGCGGTTGCTTTCGAAAGCCGTCCCTGCTGCGAAGACACTGCAAGAGAACTTGGAGGAGTGTCCGCGGGGTCGTTCTTATTCGTCAGATCTTCACGCTTTTGGAGCAACGAAGTGTCCTTGAGAGCGAAGTCTCGTGGAGCCATACTGCAAGCAATGAGTACGAGGGCGTTGGAAATGCAGGAATGGAGGAATGGAGGAAGGAGAGGAGTATGGGACGGGAGGCACATTGTGCAGTGCAGGCTGGCCAGGATGCGGCTATACAGCGCTTAGCGACTAAGGGGCGGATGCAGCGTGTTCTTCAGATAACTCTCTGTGAATGGGCACGCCAGATATAGAACAAAAGAGACGGGAAAGGCACCCGGTAACGGGGTTAGAATTGTGATTTGAGGCTTGGTTGAGGGTGCTGCGACGATTTTGCGGGCCTCTGTAAGTAGTCATGTTCAAGTTAACGGCAGAGTTTAGCGTCCGAAAAATTAACACGCCCGTTATGCGTCAGATAGCGGATATTCAGCCCAGTTTATTGAAAATATATAGAGAGATAAGAGCAAATTTTGGACAGCAAAGACTCATTCAAGTGTGAACCTAGAGTCTGCGTCGCCAGAGCGCTGTCGGCAGTGCTACGTTAGCAGAGCTGTCAAATTGCACACGACTCGACTCGAAAGCATACGCAATTCTCTGTTCTCACCTAGACAGTTCATGATATGACGTGTTGCGGAAGTGGACGACGATGGGAGTTCACGGTGCAAACTAGAGTCCAGCGCGCGGAGAGCGCGGCAGGCGGTGAGTCGTCGGGAGGGGAGGGGAATCTCCGATCCCGAGATTCGATCGGTACGAAACGTGGGCGCTTGTTTGACATTCCTGTCTTGTATTCGAGATCATACCCAGTGAGAATCGGACATATCCTCCCACATCCATTGCGAGCGGGGGCTATCAGCGTCTATCTAATCGTATTCAGTCGCTATCCAGAGATATCCCGGGCGCTTTTGGACGTAGATTACAGAGATTTGCCAGCCATCTTTGTCGCTCACGCGATCACCATTTTGACATTCGCTCGACAACAATGGTTGTGCTCCCTCCACTTTGCTTTGCAACTGTACATAGATGCCCCGCCGTGTCAGAATATATAGCATTCTCTCCTAGGATCGTCCGATACCCCAGCACCCTCCTGCGGCGATGCAGTAGCTATGGCGTCTGTCCCTCCATCTGACCGTGGTCAAGCGGGTCAAGCAGGTCGCAGTGTAGAGGACACTACCACTAACTACATATGCAGCTGCACCAAGTGCGGAGGCCAGCCAACATCAGTCACCCGGAAGGTGTATCTGGCCCACAAACCATTCCGCGTGGGGCCAGCTACATTTCTTGCAGCAACTTCGTCCTCCAACAGGTCTATACCAGCTGCTGATTCAGCTGTGCCCGGATCAACCAGCTCGGCGTTGCGATGGGCCAGCCTGTCCACAAACAGTGTAAGCACATGTCATTCAATCTTTCCTCCAGTGTGCTCAGCTACCTACAGCGAGATCACACATACACAGACCGACAAGCTGCAATAGACCGTCCAGGCACAAGGCCTCCCGCAGCCAGCTCCCATGCTGCACAACCGCCCCCTCAAGACCGTAGCTTCTCGCCTCCCATAGCGTTTCCTCCACCCACTGACATAACACCTCCACGTCCACCTGCCGCGGTGCCCTTACACCCACCCGTGCTGGAGGAAGATGATCCTGATTTGCCACTCGATCTCAAACCCAAGCCTGAGTTCGGTCATCTCGAGGAAATGGGTGCTCCTCGTGCCGCCCGTTTGCGTGAGCTGCGCACAGCGCAGCTTTTTGTCGAGGGACTGCGCAATGCACGTCTAGACGAGTCAGGGATGTCATTGGACGCCATCCATCGCCTACGCAACCCGCCTACGGGTCCCCGAGACATCACAGATCATGAACGTGCGGGCCTCCGGATGTTTCTTGTGCGTGGAGATGCCTCCGAAGGGAATTACGCTGATAATCGTGCTGCCATTGTAGAGCTTCACCCAGAGGACGCTGTGATCCCAACATATGAATAGGTCAAGCGTTTGGTTGCAGAACTCACTGGCATCGATGCAATCGAGGATCACATGTGCCCCAACACCTGTGTGGGCTATGTCGGTGCGTATGCGCGACTCGAAGAGTGCCCGGTGTGCAAGGAACCTCGGTACGATCCCGCCTACCTGACACGCAACAAGAAGGTACCCCACCGCACGTTCCAGACGTACCCACTTGGGCCGCAAGTGCAGGCAATGTCGACACATCCCGACCACGGCCGGCTCATGCGCCATCAATTGGAGGTGACACAGCGTCTCTTGGGTATGCCTATTGAGGATGTCCAGGCCGAGATGGACGATGTCTTCTATGGCACAGCGTACCTCAACGAGGTCTGCAATGGGCGCATATCTGACAATGACACCATCGTGATGATGTCGCTTGACGGTGCACAGCTCTATCAATCAAAAGCTTCAGACTCTTGGTTCTACATCTGGGTGATCTTCGAGCTCTCCCCGGACCGCCGGTACAAGAAGCGCTACGTCCTTCCGGGCGGCGTCATTGGCGGACCAAACAAGCCGAAGAACGTGGACTCTTTCATGTACCCGGGGCTCTACCACACCGCCGCCTTGCAACTCGAGGGACTCTCCCTGTGGAACGCCGCAGAAAACCGCTTATACATCTCATACATCTACCTGCTTCTTGCGGGTGCCGACAGGCCAGGAATGGCGTACCTCAGTGGGCTGGTGGGGCATCTTGGCCGCTACGGTTGTCGGCTGTTCTGCGGGATCCCAGGTCGCCTCAAACCGTCATCAAACACCTACTATCCTGCGATGCTCCGGCCTACCAACCCTTTGACCATCCATTCTGCTCAACCCGACTTCTCTGCACGTGTCAATCCAGCATCACAGGTCAATGCCCAAGTACGCTATCGCAAAGGGCTAGCAAAGGTCGAGGGCTCCCGTACACTTGCTCAATACCAACAGAATCGTGTAGAGACTGGTATTGCCAAGCCGAGCATCTTCAGCGGGCTCTCACGGATCCTTCCTCTGCCCGCATGCTTTCCCGCTGATCTAATGCATCTGATTGCGTTAAATCTCCCTGACTTGATTCTGGGTCTCCTCCATGCCTCTCTGCCATGCGATGAACCTGACGACAAGGCAACATGGGATTGGGCTGTATTTGTCGATAGGGAGACTTGGCAACAGCATGGCAAGCTCGTTGCGCAATCTACGCGGTTCCTCCCAGGGTCATTTGACCGCCCTCCTCGGAATCCGGCAGAGAAGCTGACGAGCGGTTACAAGGCCTGGGAGTTCCTCACTTATGTCTATGGGCTCCTCCCGGGCTTTCTCCGTGCGGTTCAAAAGCCACAATACTATCGAAACTTCTGTAAGCTAGTATTTGGCGTACGCATCGTCCTCCAACGCAAACTCAAACACGCTCAACTCGTCGAAGCTCACCAATCCCTTGTCGAGCATGCTGAGGAGTTCGAGGAGCTATACTATCAGCGCCGAGCGGAACGGCTTCATTTCGTACGGCAGAGCATCCACGCGACCACGCACATTGTACCCGAGGCCCTGCGCATGGGCCCCGGGGCCTCCTATACACAGTGGACAATCGAGAATTACATTGGCAACATTACCCGTGAAATCAAGCAGCACGTAACTCCGTTTGCCAATGTCTCCGAGCGTGCACTACACCGCTGTCAATGCAACGCGCTGCGGGCATTGTATCCGGCCTTCTCCAATGAAGACACCCTCCCGCAGGCTTCCTTTGACCTTGGCGATGGGTACGCCCTCCTGCAGGCCCGTGAGAAGAGGCCGTGCGCTGTGCGTAACTGGGCAGAAGCCGCATCAATCATTGCATACCTGCGCAGCCTACACCATCCTGCTGCTGATGCATGGGCACCAATAGTGCAGCGCTGGGCCCGACTACTCCTTCCGAATGGTCAAATCGTGCGTTCGGCTTGGAAGGAATGCGAGCGAGAAGCTCACGGCAAGCAACTCCGGCATAGTCGGATGGTAAAGGTATGCCGTGGATGATGATTCAGCTTAGATGGACCTTCCCTTTAACCACTGACCTTGTCTTGATTCCAGCTACAAGATGAGACCTTCGCAGAGGTTCGGTTCTTCTTTCAATATGTGATTGGAGAAGACACGCACACACTTGCGATGGTATCGCAGTTCTCCACGCCGGACATTGAAATTCTGCAGGAATCTGCGAAAACACTGATGGTGTGTAATTATCAAGGAGACGACGCCCTGCGTGTGATCCGAGCGACAGAGATCACCTCCGTTGTTGCTATGGTGCCTCTGCCAATGACCCCTGCTGAAGCTGCTGAGCCGGGATCCCACAAGCGCTATGCCACTCGTTATTTTGTCGTGGAGAAGATGGGCCTTGATATTACAATTCTAGCTGGCAATGTACAGAACAATGTAAACGACGAGGGCTAGAATGATGAGGACGAATGACTAATGTAAAAACTGGACAACTTCCTGATGTACAAAAGTGATGATGAAAGGAATAACACTGCAAATGACAGGAACAAGAGCAGCGAGGTTGCAAACAATGACACCAATGAGAGACATGACTAAGAATCGAGGGCGCAAAAAAGTGATGACGAGAGTGGAGAGCGTGCGAACAGCGAGGGTGGACTCTGTGAGCGGCGCGGGTGCAGGGCGGGGCGGGGGGCAAGAACAGTGAGCGGCGTGGGCGCGGGTGCGGCGAGAATGGTGAGCGGTGTGGGTGCGGGTGCCGGGCGGGGCACGAGAGAGGCCGTTGATCTGCTTGAGCTGCTTGGCGTGGTCGACGTCGTCAGGGCCGGCGGCGTTGAGGCCGTCATCTGCAAGCTTGCAGATGATGGAACCGATGAGCTCGACGACGGTGTTGCACATGGGGTAGGACTCGGAGTTGAGGTGGGCGAGGAGGAGGGCGAGCTGCTTGAGGACCTGGTGGGGAGCGAGCTCAGCGTAGCGGACAATGAAGCGGGAGAAGACGCGGGGTCCCTTTGAGTCCTGGGCGGAGAAGGACTTTGAGGCAATCTCGCGGAGGATGTCGTCGCCGAGCTGGGAGTGATCAAAGTCGCGGGCGAGGACGTTGAGGCACTCGGCCATGGGCTCTGCGAGGTGCTCGTAGTATTGGAGAGACTGCATGATGCTGATCTGGGCGGCGAGGATGTGGCCCTGGTGCTTGACGGCGAGGCAGATGGCCTTGTAGACGGCGCGCCGGATGTCGGCGGACTTCATGAACTGCTCGTTCTCCATGACGTGGTAGACGGGGCGGACGACGCAGCTGAGGATGACAAAGGGTGAGCGAGTGGACGGGTCGGGAGAGGAAAGAGACGGACTTTATGAAGTTCTCGCGCTCTGCGCTGGTCTGCCATATGCGTTGGGACTTGAGGTGGAGGACGTGGGAGATAAGCTTGAGGGTGTGGGGGATTTGGTCCTGCCAGGACCACTCCTCGGATGGCTTGCGGGCGGTCGAGCGGGAAGCAGCGGCCTTGCCGCCCCTGCCGTGCTTGGACTTTGTGGTGGTGGTGGTGGTCTGAGCAGGGAGGTCGTCATCGCCGGCGGCCTTGACCTTTTTGGCGGCGGAGACGAACCAGTTGAGGAGGAAGGCGTACATCTCGAGGGGCATCTTGTGGGCCATGAACGTGTGCTGATCCTCCTCGTCGACGTCGCGGACGGCGGCCTCGAGGTGAGCGAGGTATGCGGAGGAGATGGAGTCGAGTATCTTTGTCATGTGTGAACCCTGGAGGACGGTGGCGTGCTTGAGGAGAGAGCGGTAGGCATCGAACACAGGAGGGTCGGTGATGTTGTCGGAGGAGTGGGCGAAGGCGTCGACAGCAGAGTCGAGCAGGTCATTCAGAGAGCGAGGGTCGAGGGCAGAGATGTCGGTCTCGTTGTCAAAGGAGTAGGCGTCGACGTCCTGCAGAGCCTGGAGCTCGTCCTGCAACTCAAAGCTGTCCATCGTCGTTGTCGTCGTCGAGGACGAGGAGGGGTGTGACAATCTACACGCGTCCAACCGCATCGATCACACCATGTCTGTGACAGTCACATTCTACCCTCCCTCCGAGTGAAGCGCCCGTCTGTGTTTCGCGACCGCCATCAGAAAATGGTACTCGCGCTCTCCGCCGTCGCTGTCTGCTCGTTTTGACCCGCTCTCTTTGCAGATTATCCCTGTGCGGTGCTTTTTGTGCGGCAAGGTGGTCGGCGATGATGATGATCCAAACTATGTGGGTAGTCGGACTGAAGGCGAGGAGATCGTCGGGACGCAGTCAAGAGGAGGAGAGAGGAAAGGGCTAGAGAGAATCAATGTAACCTAGATAACAGAGTAAATAAAGCGACAGTGTGTCAGATAGCCCACTAGACCCAGAGGAGCACACGACGCGTGCGGGCGTCGAGTGTTTGAGAGCGAACGGGAGAACAGAGACGGAACGGGAGTGGCGGAGCACGAGGCTACGAGACGCAGGCCGGGCGCTAGACAGAGAGGTACGCTGGTTTCGGCGAAAGCGCGAGCCTCGACGTTTGGGGAAGGGCTTGGAGGCTACGGTGGGGCAGAGTGGCCCTAGTACGACGTGTGGGTGACGAAATAGAGAATGGCGAAGTCGAAGGAGCTTGAGGAGGGCGACGATGGAGACGAGGGCGTACGGTGGGAGAGTCTTCGAGACTCTGAGTCTGAGGGGAAACAAGCTGTATTTTGTAGGCGCAAGTGCGTCGTATATAACGTACAAAGGCTACGGCGTAAGAAGAGGCCGCTCGATGTGCGTCGGGATGCACACGGGTGGATGCAAGAGGTCGGGACGAGGTCGGAGCGAGGAAAACGCGTTGGTGGACGCGTCGGGAGCGCCCACGTGATCACGCCTCCGCGGAGGTGCTACCAAACGCGTCCTACCCGCACCGCGTCTCCACGCGCCGGGCCTTGCGCTTTGCCAATGCAAGGACCTGGTCCAATAGAGTGCATAAAAAATTGTCAGAACAATCAGAAAATAAAGAAAAACCCTTACAGGCGTGGGGTGGGGGGCGAGAACGGTGAGCATGGGAAAGGGGAGTTCGCGGGCTTTCAGCACTCCCGATGCTTGCGTATGCTGCTCCCTTGTGATGACCATCGAGATCGGGTGTACCGCAAGTGTTTGTGTGTGGCAGAAGAGAGGTCTTTGCTGGAGCCAGATGAGAATCCCGAGGGCCCAAGAAGGATACTGTCTGCGATCTCGGCGGTGCTGCGCGGTTGTAGAGTTGGCGGTGGACTCGAGATTTCAGGGCAGGCAGTGGAGGAACCTGCAGCGGCGAGGTTGTCCAAACGGGAGCGTAGCGACGCCAGCGCGGGGTCCAGGACAGTTTCCTCAAGGTGAGCAGTCAGAGTGCCGGCCATAGAGTCACGCAAGCGTTCGAACAGAGGCTCGTACAGAAGGTCAGCTAGGGCACCAAGTTGTTCGCCCAGGTACTGCTGCACAGCGTTGAATAGCGGCTCGGACAGAGCATTAGCAAGGGGTTGCTGAAGTGCTGCGATTAAGCGTGGCTTCAGGTCATCCCTGAGGGGTTTGCGGAGATGCGGTATGAGAGCAGGCACAAGACTATCGACCGAGAAGGCAGGGGGATGGACGGTGCTACTGGTGCTGATTGGTGTAGAGGTACTATTCGCAGACCCAGCTCCAGGCGTGTAGGCCTCTATGTGATTGAATGTCTCATGCAGATCTTTCATGATGTGGCTGTAATGAAAGTCGTCTGATTCCTCTCCCAGCTCACAGTATATGCGCCCAGCGAGCGTAGCGAGATTGAGAATGGCTGTCTTAAAATCAGCCGAGCGGTTTGGGTGCCCTGGATCACGGTACGGCTGCTTGAGAGCCATTGTGTGCGCCTTGAGCAGAAAAGTCGTATCAAACTCCTCTTGCGTAAGGGGTCTAATTGATGTTACAGTACTCTAAGTGTTGCCTATGAGTAGATGCAAGAGCCAGTCGACGTACTGAGTTTCCGACATGGTTGGAGCACGTTCATCGCAGAGCTCGGCTTTGGGTTGAGAAGACCAGACGTCCATAGTGCACTGAGGTGTCTGCATTGAGGCAAGAGAGTGCAGCGTCGGGCACTTAGAATGATTGGAGTACAGCACAGAAGACGTCGTCCGAGTCTGCAAAGACTTATCCAGGTTCCATCACGTGATACGACGCGTCAACGCGTCACACGCGCAAGTCAATGTGTACTCCGCCGCCTTCCAGTGGTGTGGACCATCTCACCAACGCCCACCTCCACGCCCACCAAATCCAAGTAACCCAATGTCTGACTCCGTCCATCGCAGCTTTAGCCTATCTGGCTTAAGCGAGCATTTCGAGCCAATATCCCGTGCACCATCAACTCATCCTCGCGCGCAGAGTGTGTGCAGCGAACATACATCAAGCATTTCCCCAATGACTCCGATCGATGCAGACCCGCTCAGTTTATCTTTCGTTAGTGCAATGATGGTGTTACCAGTCTCTGAGCAAACTGATTCTCCTCCATTCACAGAGAGATAATAATAGAAGGCACGGTACGAGTAGTGTTGGAGGGAGTGGGTTATATGCGGCCGCACAAGCATCCTTTCCTGGAATTTTTACGAATACCGACCTGTATGAAAACAATGCCTCTGGCCCTGGACACACCTCCGACGGTACTATGGTCGCTTTTTTAGCTACACTGCGCCGCTTGGAGCGTGAAAATAATGAGTTACGGTACGTCTAACACTCCCTCCTCTACTTGCATCTACCTGACTAATTTCACTTCAGTGCACGAGCTAGGTATGTAGAATAGTGAATGACAGGGTTCATATCATGCTTCAATGTGTAAACAGCCACACCACAAGCCCTGTGGCATCTAGTCTTGCCGGTCCGTCAGCGGGTAAGACTCCACTACATAGTAGCTCGAGAACTTACTACTATCTCCAATGCACAGCCCAGGCTTGCTTTCATGGCAGTCAACGTACTCTTGGGGAACAGGCAGGGATATACCGGCCGGCTAGGAACCCCGATGGGACCTACGTCGACGTGCTGCGGGACGCCAAGGATTTTCCAGAGGTATGGATATATGCGTGGTCAACACCCTGGCTGATTCTCTCACAGGCACGGTTCTGGAACCGCGAGGACTGGCGAGAAGAGCCAACGCAACAGAACACCATAGTGCCTGGCTACACCGTCCAGGGCCGCAGAGGCAGCACCCGAATGGCGCAGGGAGAGAATGTCCGCTTCAAGTACATAACCCATGCTAACGGCACGCCGGTGAGCGGGCATCGTATCAAAGAGATTGGCGATCACATGCGCGATTTCTTTGTGCAACTCAAAGACGAGGGCATCGCACCATCTCGTTGGCATACTGATGCATCAGCATCAATCAAGCAGGCCTGTTACAAGTGGATGCGCTCGCAATGCTTCGAGCTCCAGTTGTGCGAGAACAACTGGAAGACTGACGCGGTCGCGGTCGCAATGTACCCGCCGTGGAAGCAGAAACATCTCCGCGCTCTCAAGGCAAACCTTCCCCCTACGTCCGCTCGTGCCGAAGATGCCAGCAGCCATAAGGGCAAAGCCCGAGCCGCAGTAACGGCTCCCGCGACTGGTAAGTCATGCGATATTTCATGACGCCCGCTACTCCCTCACCGTCTAACTGCTGATGCATCTATAGGATCCGCATTCGAGTCTGAGTCACTGCTCGACCTGGCCACGCATACCATCACCGCTGAAGCGTCGATCGACCGACCCCCCTGCCTAGTTACATACGGGCCTGCCGGGGTCACAGTTCCGTCACCCACTTTCAAGCGCGTGGACGTGGAGGGCACCGACTTCACTAGCACCCCCGATGCTGCCGGACATCATCACAAACGTCCCCGCCTCTCCATCGATACGGACATATCTCATCCGGTGCTCGCCGTGAACGAATCCGACGATGATCTGTACGGTGCAGAGCCTTTAACTATTCCTGTGAGTCATGATTGTGTCTTTCCAAACTACTCAACTCTTACACAGCCTGCCCCTCCGGTGAAGCCCGCAACTCAAGAAGTAGACGCTGTGTCACCCCTCCTCAATCTCGTCAATGTCGCCGTCTCCGCGGCTGCTCACGCTACCTCCGAAGCTCGCGACGACCTCTCTCGGAGCTCTCAAGGTGATCATGATGGCGTTAAGGTGGGTATAATAGACGGTTCAGGTGCGTTGTCAATTACTCATATCATCTTAGGCATCTACGACTAGCGGAGAATCCCAGTTCGCTTTCCCGGATCCCCTGTGAGTGATCTCTGTTGCACTGGACTTACATTTTCTTAGCCTAACACACTCTTGCGACTGCGCGTGCCCAGCATGCACTTCTGGTCTACACAGCCGATGACAGCCGAACCAACGACCGTAGTTCCTGCCATCCAAGCGCCGCTGAAAGAGAACGTCCATGTAAAAGGCCAGACCAACTTGAAGACAGGCAAGACCTGGCCGCCGCTTCCTACTGCGAAGAAACCCAAGTACGTTTGATCACATACCGCGTCTCTCCGAGCCGCTTTAACTGCCCGCTACAGAGACATATGTGCTAGGTTCTGGGCCGCCAAAAATCCGACGAAGGATAAGGCCGACTACGATAACTTCTATAAGGGGCTGAGCGCGACGGCACGCAAGGTCAGTGCTCAAAGTGGCGATTTGTTACAAAGCACGCCTCTGAAAGGGTCACACCAGGCGTTGCTTGCCCAAGCCCACATGCTCGAGGAGATGGCGAAGGTACGGCGCCCGATTCCTCCCCGTGCCCTCTTCACTGCACTGATTGTTCGCAGCCTGTCGACGCCGTCGAGAGCTCGACAGCGCCTCCGCCGCCCGCGTAGTCATTGCAAGGCATTTGGGCGCGACTCGTACGTTTGTACATCTGGATGCCCTCGATATTTGCGCCGCTGACCTCTCTCAAACGTTGCAGAAACAGTTTATTGCGCGGCCTCGACCTCGAGAACATGCTATCAAGTACGAACACAGCCTATCACTGTGCCATCGCCTGCGAGCGAACATAATCCTGCGCTCCTCGTCCGGGGGTCTCACCCCAACGGTTCGTGTTGGCGTACCTTCAAAGTGTGTCAATGGCTAGCGGTCTTGGGAGGTAGGTGGGAGGCGCATGGGAGGTGTCGCAGCGGGAAGATTGCAAGCGCGCGAGCGCGGAAGATGTCGGGGATGGGGCGGGATGAATCGGATGGTATCCGGGACGGGGACTGTACGATAGCTATCCATAGCGATTGCAATACAAGGCGCTGTATGCGGATACATCTGGATTGCCAGGGATTCGTACAGTCGGCGGGAGATGTAGCTGAGCGCCCGTAATATTTCCGCTGCAATCTGTAGGAATCTCTATCTACCTTATACATCTAGCCATAACTAGATGCATACAGATATGTCCGATTCTCACTGGGGATCATACGTAACATGAGAGGCAATCTGATTCGCTCGTTCTGCTTGATACCAGAGTAAAAGATAAGCAGGACGCGGGCTCACCAGCATTCTCTAGAGACGGATGTCTTGCCTCGGGACGCATGGATGAGGGACTGTGACGTCCAGCAAAGGAGAGCGTGTCAGCGTTTGGGTCGTTCTTGCCATCAAGGTCATGGATATCAACCAACATGGAATGCTTATTCTGAGTTTTCCGAGTCCATCAGCACTTCGACATTTTCCTTAGTGCCCTTTTTCGCTCTTATTTTTCATTCCAAGAGGTTGCAAGGAGCGCAATGACGATTTCTGCAAGAGCTTGTCCAAGAGGTCCTGGAGCTTGAATAGCAAGGCCGGCAATGTTTCGCAAGGGATCTCTAAGGAGATCAATTCACACAAGCACATATAAGGGCACGTAAGGGATCAGATTGATTGAGCTGGATGCCACGTTCAAGAGCGCAAGGGTATACACTGTAGTGACACAGTATGTAAGGTATGTAGCATAATCACTCTTCCCTGACCGGCGAACTATCCATCATCCTGCGGGAGCGCTTCGAAACTCGGCGAGTAGAGGTAGACGCGCCGGTAGAGTGTCTGTTCGCTTTCTCGAGTAGCGCCGTGAACTGTTCCGGATGTTCTAAGAGCTGTGGTTGAACAATGTCAGCATAGAAGCCATCGCAACGTTCCCCGCCGTTCTCCTCGTTGAACTTCTCAGTAGGCTTCTTGTATGCGCCAGTTTGGTATGCCTGGAACGCGATTTCGAGCTGCACCAATGGCCAGGCGATTCAGTGGAAACATGGCTTCGAGAAGAAACCGCACCTACCGCAGCACACGAGAGGCACATCGCTCCAGCGGGCAGCGGTGATTCCTCCAGGGCGGACCGCTGTATGATCTTGAGATGAGGCGCCAATAGTTTGAGTAGGTAGTGGGATTGCAGAGCGCCCTTGCCGCGCCGTTCCTGTATAGACAGATGAGACAGTAAATGGAACAGCGGCAACTTGAGCAACATACCTGAGGGCCTGCCGGGATCTCCCACCATGCCTCACCTCTCTTGAAGTCGAGCGCAGCAGACGCCCACTCTGCAATGTCTGCCGGGGTCGCACGAGGATGCTGCAACCTGTATGCCGCGTGCGCTTTGCCAACAACCGATTGCGCGCGCGTAACGAAACCTATGCGCCAGTTGGTGAGACGCTGCTTGGCCTGAACGCAGTACAGGATGTCAGTCCATATCCCTGCAAGGAAGCGTCGCGCACTCACAATCTGGACGATTCGAGAAGTCGGCGTGATGGGATAGTCCCGGCGCGGACAGAGCGTAGTTACGAGTTGCTGTATGATGTCGCTGACACTAGGATTGCCTTCCTCAGCGTTGATGGTAGAACCGTCCGGGTGTTGCTCAGTCCACGGATCGGCGCGGCCGCCAAAGTGGTCCAGGATGGTGGGCATGATGGTGTCCTCGAACAGCGTGTTCAGCCACTGAGGTAAGGCCACATTGGCCGCAAGCGACCTCTTCACATCCATATCCTGCGGGCGTGTCCGAGGGCGTTTGGCCGCCAGTTTAGCTGTCACTTCTTCTTCTACAGCAAAGACGTCTATCAACTAAGAAGGCATCAGTGGGATAGTCAAACTGAAGTAAATTACGTACGTCAGACCGATCGCCCTTGCTGCGATCTTTGACAGCCTCCCTGTTGACGGCAACGTCGCGATCATCAAAACCTCCGACAGCGTCGTCGTCGGATAGGAAGGGTGTCGATGCCCGGGAGGTGTTGCTGAGAGAGACACGCTGAGAGAGCACAGATGTGCCCTCGGACACAGAGCGCGAGGGTGTGGGCGTCCGGAGAGATGTCGAAGCGGAGCTGAGAGCATTTGCCCGTGCAGGTGTCAATGGGCCGCCGCTTGTATGGCTGCTCAATGACGAGCGTAGCTTCAAGGTTGCGGAAGCTGGGGTAGATGCGGCACGCTGAGGGGACTCCGACGACGCCGCGATCGAAGCGGAGATGCCTGCCAACAACTTGGCACGATAGCCAGGCCGAAAGGCGTCTGTCTCGGTCTCTTGAGGCAGCTCTGAAGCTGGACGCGAGAGCTTGATGGTCCTACGCACAGGGGTATTGCTTGGGGAGGAATGTCAGGATCGTCAAGGTCAGTACTCATGCAATAGAACACGTCACCTGCTCTGCGCGTTCACGGCGGCACCTCCTTGCTCTGCTCTTGCAGCGCTGATACGCCCGAGGACGGTAGCTTGACGTTGGCGGCGGCGCTCGGCTTGGGTGATGGGCTTCTGTAGATGGATGGTTAGCAATCCATGTACAACGTCAGTAATACATGAGCAGCAGCGCACCTTCTTCGCGGGAAGTACCCGAGGAGCCTCGCTCTCCTCGACGACATCGTCCTGGATGTCGTCGTCGTCGTCGTCGCCACAAGTAAACCCGTCATCGTTATACTCGCTTCCCGAGGGCTCCGAATCGCGAGCGTCCTGTACGACCTCCTCCGCATCTTGGAATCCTTGAGCCGCGCGCCGCTCGGCGTACTGGGTCTCGCGCTGATCTTGCTGCGCCCTCGCGTTCTCGAGTCCTGCAAGCTTCCGCAAGCCGGCCTCTTCACGGGCTGTCGCATCGAGCTTCGCTTGTTGCTTCTGGCTAGCCTCAGCTTTCCGCTGCGCGTGTTGGACTCGTATCTCCTCGCGCTGCTGTTTGTCCGCCGCCCAGTTGAGGCCAACGTCAAGACCTGGATGTCGGGCTCGGTTGCTTGCGCGTGTCGCGTATCTGCGTGGTGGACTGGCGGGCGGTTGAAGGCCATTTCCGATGGCTTCTTGACTTGACGCGTGACGGCTATTGCCGTGCGGAACTCCGACAGCAGAATCGATCCCTCCCCACTCGTCTGGCTCATCGTCAACAGCTGCAGAGATAAGACGTGTTAGCAGAGCTCTGCAAATCTGGAGAACCTGCGGTGAGCGAAGAAACAGCCAGTCTTATTGGGCAAACAAGACTCGCCAGCGCGGCGGCTGTCTTTGCGTATCCAAGCGCCGCACAACCGCAACCGGCAATTCTGAGCCAGAGAGAGACGAGAAGACTTACGGTGATTGTCCTCGCTGAGGACTTGACTTTCTCCCGTGTCGGCGCGTTGCCGCTTGCGGAGGAGCATCTTCTGACTGACCGAAGGGGCGATGTGCTTGCGTCTCGAGCGCGATTCGCTTGTGGTTGCGTGAGGGTAGGGCGGGAGGAGGAGCGTGAGGAAGTTCAAGCGCCCTCGCGCACCTAGTGGGATAAGCGCCCTCGCACCACAGCGCTTGAGCGCTTGAGCGCTTGGAGATGGTCACACGGAGTCACAAACGGGCGAGGCTAGGGCGTCGTCACGCTTAATAATCCCCCGCGTCCTATGCGTTATATCGCTTCAAAAGCGCGTTTTTATGAATATTAGCTCCGTTAAGAAACACGCAAAATAGATTTTAAGCCCTCAAACAGAAGGGAGCGCCGGTGAGCAACATCTTTGCCTATGTCACACTCCATTGGGATAAGCGCCCTCGCGCCTTTGGGATAAGCGCCCTCGCGCCCTTGGGATAAGCGCCCTCGCGCACTTGGGATAAGCGCACTCGCGCACTCGATAAGCACACTCGCGCACTCGTCTAAGTCACGGTTCTTCCTCCCTCTCGCTTTCGACAGCAACCATCTAGCTGACTGCGCTCGACGTCTCTTGCTCCTTGAATATCCTCGTTCCTGCTTACTATACTTATGGCTCGTTTCTGCGATATATGCAAACGGTCTTTCTCCAGTCAAAATGGCTTCAACGATCACAATTACCGCTACCACCAGTATCCAAAGCCGCCGCCGCCTCCCTCCCGACTGCATTTCCATCAACGTATGAATGGTACGTCGACTTCTGAGTAGAATTTACAGTAGAACACTGTTCAATCCGGTTTATAGCTAAGCCTTGCGATGTGTACGGCAATCCGCTACCCGCTGGCGCGCTCCCTCCTCCTCAACAAGTCGCTGGATCGTTCTGGCCGTTCGCACATCGTCCCGCGTTTGAATTCGCCGAACTCCATTTCGAGCAGCTCCAGACGTCTGAGAGCGGCCTTGACTCTCTCCTGCGAGTGCTTGCTGCAGAGAAGGCCCTCGAGACCGGTGACCCCGACGCCAAAGCGATTTTTGAGAGCGCCGACGATCTTCTCAGCCATATAGATGCTCTCCCGTTTGGCGAAGCCCCGTGGATCAGCTTCCGCATTCGTTATGCCGGCCATGTGGACGCCAACAGTCCGTCCTGGAAGCGCCATACGTACATCGTTCACATGCGTAATCCGCTGCGCGTAGCAGAGAACATGGCGGGCAGCGCGGACTTCCTGGGGACCTGGGACTATACTCCCTTCGAAGAATTCCTCGGGGAAGGATGTCAACGTTACTCTAACCTGATGTCCGGTCGATGTGAGAGACCGTGCCCAGACAATAACACAATCTAACAACTGGACCAAAAGGCCACTCCAGCATGGACCATGACAGTCGATGGGCGTACAAGCAGGCGGTAAGTCATGGATACACCGATATCACAGCCTGCTGGCATAGATGCTCATGCATAGCTCCTTCAGGACACCATCATCACGGAGCACCCCGAACTTGAAGGGACGATGCTCACGCCCATCATCCTCGGGGCTGACAAGACGACGTGCTCGGTCGCGACCGGGCATCAATCATTCCACCCTGTATATATCTCGTTGGGCAACATACACAATGAGATGCGACAGGCCCACCGCGATGCAGTGGTTCCGCTCGCATTTCTGCCTATCCCGACTTGTCAGTGTTTCATCATCTATCTAGTCGCATTTTGCTGATCTTGCTCAAACACAGGCGCGCGCGAACACGAGAACGATGAAGAGTTCCGTATCTTTCGCAAGCAAGTCTATCACGCGGCCCTTGCTCAGATCCTCGCCCCTCTCCGTCCTGGCATGACTGTCCCTCACGTCATGCGCTGTCCAGATGGGCATTTCCGCCGGGCGATTTTCGAGCTTGGGCCATTTATCGCGGATTATCCCGAGCAAGTTTATCTGTCTGGAGTGCTACAGGGGTGGTGTCCGAAGTCAGAGGCCCATGTTTGTCTCATGCTCCCTCGTGCTGATAACGTTCATACAGGTGTCGGGCGTTACCTCATGAGCTTGAATCTGCTGGCCCTCCCGCTTTCGTGCACATACAGAGTGTCTCCACGAGACGTTTACCTCTGCCGTGCTCTATGACGTGTTCGGTGTCGTAGCAGATGTCAAGGTAAGTTGTTTATAGCGCCGCTTGCCTGCGTCCATACTGAAGCAACCTCTGATTGGCAGCCTTTCACCAGTCACTTCCCGCGAGCTGATATTCATGAGCTGCTTACGCCTGATCTGCTTCATCAGCTGATCAAGGGAACATTCAAGGACCATTTGGTCACTTGGGTGAGCGATTATATCATGCTGACAGCGGACAGCGAGCGCGAGGGCAAGAAAATCCTTGATGAGATCGATCAACGGTAAGCTTCACGTGTATCCTCCAACCCGCACCTGTGCTCAGTCTGCTATCAAGGTTAGCTGCCGCTCCACCGTTCCCTGGTTTGCGCCGGTTTCCAGAGGGCCGCAAGTTTTCCCAGTGGACTGGGAATGATTCCAAGGCGCTCATGAAGGTAGAGACGCTGCACATCATTCGCAGATTGCTGCTAACCATTGTCATGCACAGGTGTACTTGGCTGCCATTGCCGGTGTTGTGCCCGACCGCATGGTCCAGTGCATGGCCGCCTTCCTTGACTTCTGCTACATCGCGCGCCGCTCCTCGCACGACTCCGTCTCCTTGGATGCTATGGCAGATGCTCTTGCGTATTTTCACGACCTCCGCACGGTCTTCGTGGAGCTCGACGTCCGACCGACCGGCTTTGGCCTCCCTCGCCAACATGCTCTCGTTCATTATGTGGAGGCGATCCGTCTCTTTGGCTCACCGAACGGACTGTGCTCTTCCATCACCGAGTCGAAGCATATCGAGGCAGTAAAACGACCATGGCGTGCTTCCAACAAAAATGAACCACTGGAGCAGATTCTCAAGAAGAACACCCGACATAGCAAGCTTGCCGCTGCTCGGGTTGAGTACGGTCGTTCTGGCCTCCTCCAAGGCGATGTGCTCACCTCCGTCCGCCGCGAGATTGATCCTTATATGGATGATCTACAAGATGAAGATGGCGAGGAGTACCTTGCGCTCCGGGATCACCGTGGTGTGCATAAGCCAGCTGTACATCTGGCGACTAAGCCAGGTATGTCCCCTTTGATGTTGCTTATATCCAGCTCATGACTCCTTTCAGCATCTACTCTGAGCATCAGGGACATGTCCGTCGAGGTTGACCAGCATGACCTCGAAGTCCTCATCTCAGAGTATCTGCAGCAGTCGATTTATCCAGATGTTCTCATCGACGAGGGATTTCCTGTCAATGAGCTGCCTCAGGTCTCCTCCCGCACCAGGATATCTAGGTACCTCTCAGCATCTGCTACATTCTATGCTCCTAGTGAATCTTGCGAACCTGGTGGAATGCATCGGGAAATCATCCGATGCAATCCATCATGGCTCAGCAAGGTGCCACGATATGATACCATCTTGATACGTGTTGATGTGCATGCTCCTGGTGTCCGTGGGATGCAGGTAGCCCGCATGAAAGCACTTTTGTCTTTTACCTTTGAAAACTTTCTGTACGAATGTGCCCTCGTGCAGTGGTTTACTTTTGATGATGATGCCCCTGACGCTCTCACCGGCATGTGGAGGCTTCGACCACATATTGTTGATAATGTTCATGTCACTAGTGTTGTTGATCTGTCTTCTATCATACGTGCTTGTCATCTCATGCCTGTGTTTGGTACAACCTCACTTCCTGTTGACTTCTCCTTCATAGATTCTTTGGACGCATTCAATGCTTATTATCTCAATACGTACATTGACTACCACTCACACGAGACACTACTGTAGAATTCTTCATGTCACTTGCATTGATTGTGTAATCAAGCTTCTCTTGTGGATCTCTTGTCGCAGCTTGGTGGTCTTGTTGCCCTTGGTTGTCATTGCCATATATTGCAAAATTTCTGCAAGAGAAATAATGGCACTAAGGAAAATGTCGAAGTGCTGATGTCTTTGAGACAACTGCGCCGAGAGAGGTTGCAACATATCATTCCCTTCGCAGTCCTCTGGGTCAGGCCGGTGTGCAGACACGTACTTCCAACGCGGAAGTATTTACCGCTTAATGTTTCCTGAGTACGTAGGTGCGCCGCGAAGATGTAGTCGTTATGTGGCTGCAAGAGTCACCGCAAAATCTGAGGTTGGAGCCTTCATGTCACGACGGACGTCGCACCGCAAAATCCCTTTCGCAACGACCCATGCCGACAAGCTTTCCCTACAGGTCGGCGTTGTCCAATGCGGCGGATAGCAGGCGCACCGCGATTCCTGCACCCTTTGGGCTGCCTTCGGGCTCTCTAGGAGAGCCACGACGATCCTCCAGGCAAGAGAGGTTTTGATATTTGTTGACAACCGGTACCGCGCTCTCTTCGCTATATACATTGACAGTGGAAGAGGACGCGCCCGGGTGGACAGGATCAACAGCTTGATTGCAGGAGGTGCCTGCGTTCTACCACTGACTTTCATGCGTGCCCGGCGGCTCGTATCGCTTCCCTCTCGTCGCTAGCTAGCTCGCCGCCGACGCGTACCTAGTTTTGTCAATTCAGCAACCCGTCTCGAACGCCCTCGAGCACCGTCACCATGTCAGCGGCGAACCCATGTAAGTACTTCCGCAGTTCCATCTTCTGGAATGAAGGTGAGTTTATCTGAGGCGACTCGGACCCCGAACGTCGCGCGGCGCTCCAGATTGGAGGTGAGTAAACTGTAGCTTCCGAATGTAGTGGCCGTATGATGATCTTGGTACGGTCCACGTATGGCCAATCTGGGCGTCACGTACCACCTCCGAGTCGTCCTTCGTCGTCAGTTCAGCTGAAAGGGTACCGTGGTCAAGACACGCTGCGAACGCCGGGCCATCATATGTGCGTCCATCCAGATTCCAACGGCCGAGCCTCACCCGTATTTGAGGCGACCACGAACGCCGCGCACTCGGATGAGGTTCCTCTTTCCCTCAATAAGGCGCGCGTGGAGGTGAGGGCCATTCTCAAGCGTTCTCTCGCGCGATCCCATCGCCCGTGTAACGCTACTTGCTGACAGACCGCCCAGGTGGATCAGAACACGCGCAGCGTCGCTCACAATGGTCGGCGCTCAGCAGCTGACTCCAAAGGATGGGCATACGGCATTCGACTGCTACCGGGAATAGCGTTTGACTGTGCTGGCACGGCAGAAACGTCCGAGCGACCTCGCGCTCACCTGTCGAAGTTGAAGAATCCGGCGCCGGGAACCGCTATCCGCCGTATGCTTCTGGACGCGTCGTGAGTGCAGCCCCGTTCGCCCATACTAATGCAGGCACAGCACGAACGTCTTCCTCCGCTAGAGCTATACTAACGCTTGGTAGACACCAAGCCCGGCCAACACCCACGACGGACGCTTGGCGATCCCCACCATGGCACCGTCCTCATCTCTTGTCGTTGACTCTCTGGGGAGAAGACAAGGTGCACGCGCCAAGAGGCCGGGCAGTGACAGCCAACCGAGTGCAAGACACGTCTGCGTCCAATGCGTTAGTATGTCTCCAGGCAGGCCAGGCTCGTTCAGACGCGCTCAGCCGTGTCTCGCCTTCCCTTCGCCATCTCGCCGCCCAGGAAGGTTTGTCATTCGGGCCCGGGTCGGTCGATGTCGGCCACCTGTCCCGCACATCCACCCTACATCTGAACGACTCCCGTCCCTGATTGGTCGGCACACAAGATCTCAAAACCGCCGAGGTCGCGACGTTGTGCGTGTACAGTGTTCGCTGCGTACTAGACCATGCGGACGTCGAATGGAGTGCGACCGCGAGTCCGCGATCAAGGACATGGGTGAGCATTCGAATCTATCTTCTTGTGTACGGACCAGCGTTCAGCGTATCATGATAGCTACTGGATGAAAGACGCCCGTCGAGACGACTTCTGCAAGGTGAGGTGCTTCTCGGCGACGGCAATGTGTACGCATACCTAACGCTCTTCGGTGCGTGGTATTGTGCAAGCGGAGGACAACATCAGACGGTTCCCAAAAGAATGTGGGGATGATGCTTTGGCGCAGAGAAATGGAGGATGTTTGAGCTCACTGCGCGATTACTCTCCTCTCACTGAGCACTCAATGCAATGCCAATAACCTGGGAGGCTCCAGGGCCAACGCCTGATATCTTGGCTATATGTACATTGTTACAATACAAGTAGGTTGTGCCGTAATACATTCAGCTCCCGATGTACATCGCGCGACAACCTGTGCGATAGATTCCATGGGATATCTGTACAAGTACAGCTTGGACTTTCCACAAACATCGTAGAGCGGGCGTGAATGAGACCGGGAAGAACAAACAGCGATATGAGCGGAGTCAACAAGCGAAGGTGGGGAAGGTGCAAGACCATATAGATATTGTGCATAGCATGTGTTGGCCACGGGTATAGAGTCGCCAGGAGAGGACCAGGACGTTCCCTCTACGCCTGCGCATCGTGATCTGGATGCTGTCGTGGTGACAAGGCGGCGACATTCTGCTTAGTCAAGGTTCGTGCAATCAATTCTGCATCTGTTTGGAAGTATGGAGGACTGATAGTGATCATGGTAATGAACAACGAAGACTCACGCTCAAGCGCGAGACATGTCCGCCAGAACAACTTGACCTTGACGTCCTACATACACGACAGTGTTTCCGCTTGCTGCCCAATGCATCCAGTAGTTAGGTCGGATTGATGGCGGAATCCAGCATATACGACGAGGTTCAGGATCCTGACCGTCACGCCAGAGCCATCCGTCGCCATCCAGATAGTAAGCAAAAGGCAAGCAGGAGTGAGCACCAGTGCGTGCGCATAGCGTCTGGAGGTCCTGGTCGAGTGGGATGTAGCTGCTCTCTGTGAGGATGCCTGGGCCGCCACGCGAGAAGCTGAGGTGATGTACGCATTTTTTGCTCACAGTATCGAACTTGCGCTCTTGCACGAGTGGAGGCGGGACAGAAGGAGATATGGGGTGGTTGGATGACAGGGCAATGAGCTGAGTGAGGTCGTACAAGAAGACCTCGCCTCCATTGGTGCCTGCGAGGGCGCGCGTGCAGCCCTCTGAAAATGCGAGTGATCCAATCCAGTGACGGTGATGCTCCATCCACAAGACGTGGCCTGTCGCATGGAGCAAGCGCAGAGTGTAAAAAGAACCGCCACAGTCTGACGGCTGTCCAGAAGGTTTGAATAAAACGTCGGCGCTTGACGTGCGAGGTGGAAAGTCGCTCCAAGAAGCAGAGAGGATCCATTGGCCGTCAGAGGAGACAGCGAGTGCCTCGATCGATTCATTGGAGCCGAAGAGGACCTCGCAGGACGTCTCTGGCGGGTCCTTCTGGACGTCCAAGTTCCAGCGGCGGATCGTTCCATCCCAGGAAGCAGACACGATCTGTTGCCCCTCGTCGCCCGTGAAGCAGAGAGCGGTGATTCTTTTAGAGTGGCCTGAAAATGTCGCCATGGGTCGTCCCGTCTCTGTCTCCCAAACGTGGATCATGGTGTCTGGCCCCGTACATGCGAAGAGGTCGCCGTGAGGTGACCATATGGTGTGCCACCCACCTGAATGTTTGATAACGCGCATGCACTCGCCCGTCGAGGCATTCAAAAGTCGGAGTCGGCGTTCGTATGCGACGAGCACCAACCGGCGGTCGGATGAAAGAGCCAAGTCAGTGACCTCCCCATCGGTATCATCCAGGTTATCCTCTGCACCTCCCTCTCTCCCAAGCTTGGAACCTAGCACTCGTTTACAGCAGCGTGTAACAATGCCAATTGTTCGTACATAGTTCCGTGCGCTTGGAGCCTGGATAGGCTGCTCGACGACACCGGAAGACCATTCCTGTACCGTCATTCTTGATGCCTCGGCAAGGGCAATAAGAACCCCGTCTCGAGAGAATGCCACTGAATGCGAGTATGATATATCTTCACTCTTCAACAACTCTCCGTTGGAGGCTTCCCATAGAGTGCACGATGAGTCGTTATAAGCAGCTAGGTGATTGTTGGGGTAGAATGCGAGCGAAATCAATGGGGGCCTGGTTCTGGGATTCGCAAGTGAGCGCAGCTGACGCCCGTCCCCGCAATTCCAGATGACGATCTCGCCTATATCGAGGCCACACGCAACGAATCCGCCATCTGAAGAGGCAGTTGCGCACTGTACGCTGGAAGAGTGTCGCAAGACTCGGATGGCTGTCTTAGTGTGGATGTCCCAGATTCGGCAGGTCTTGTCGTCAGAGGCAGAGAGCAGGATCCCCTTAGCAGCGAAACCAACGTGGTTGACCTGGTCCTCATGGCCGAGGAGAACAACTGGCTCCTCGCCCGTGATGACATGCCATAGGACGACAGTCCTGTCGTCAGACCCAGACGCCGCCAGAGCGCCATCAGGAGCCCATGTGACTGAAAGGACGGCTTCAGAATGCTTCTCCCATGTGGCAAGGCAACTTGCAGTCGCGACGTCCCAGATCTTGACGGTTGTGTCGTGAGAACCAGAGAGGATCTCCTTTCCTGTCGGAGAGAAGGAGACACTCGAGACCGCTCCAGTATGGCCCTCGAAGGGGACAAGCGGGCTCCCGGTTTGCGTATTCCACAGCCAGACCGCACCTTTTTCGTGACCTGAGACAATGTACCGGCCGTCAGGGGAGAATTCCAGCGCATAGATGTAGTCCGAGGGCGAAGTTGTCGATGAGAGAGTGGCGTTCCAGACTTTCTGCGCTCCATGTACAAGTCGCGCAATGTCTGGCACTTCTGCAGCATGGCGAAGCCGCAGGGGCGATTCCGTCGGACTGAAAACGATCGCAGACTTGTACACCTGGAAAAAGGACGCGCTGATTGGGAGATAGAATGCCCGGACGATGCGCTCGCAGTCGTGCAACAGTTTAGGAGCATCCGTGCGAGCCTGGGGGAGGGGAACGCCAGATTTCTATAGCTACGAGTATTAGTTTTGTAGATCCTGAGATATACGAGCATTACTCGCCTTGAGGAACACTTGCGCACTTTGCAGCGCATCGACCGCAGCGTCCAGACAACCCAGCAGACTGAGCGCCTCGAGCCAGTGAAGGAGATGGGTATCGCAGAAGTCGTCGAGCGCGGTCAGGAGTTCCTCGCCCAGTTCAGCACGGCATAAGTGGAACACCCAGTACTTGCAGGCGTATTGAAGCGCCGGGGCAAGGTGCTGGGCGATCCGGTCGGGCAAGCCAGGGATGTCAACGTTGAACAGGTGGGAATGCTCGGATGCGATGCCGCAGATGTTGTGCTTCATAGACTGTAACGTCTGCAAGCAGCGCAGCGCAATGTAGGTGTGATGTATAGTTGGGTTGACGAGGAACTCGGGGGATGTACAGCGGGACGGGTCCATGAGGAAGTTCGGGAATGAAAGGTGGATGACGCGGATGGGGGTGTGCTCGTCGCCGACGGCAGGCATATGCACAACAGCATTCAGCGCAGG
This sequence comes from Trametes cinnabarina, assembly GCA_000765035.1. Lineage (NCBI taxonomy): Eukaryota > Fungi > Basidiomycota > Agaricomycetes > Polyporales > Polyporaceae > Trametes > Trametes cinnabarina. The sequence goes on along the minus strand of CCBP010000114.1, from coordinate 118,138 downwards.
AAGAATGCGCCTCACTTCTCCGGACGACAGTTTCAGAAGGGCGTCGATTGAGGCGGGACTGAGACGCTCTTCCGCAAGAGTAACTATCCCGAGAACGATCTTGAGCCGAGCGCGCGCCGACTCATCGAGCTTTTCCCTCGCACGGTTCAGCACCTGCTTGTACAAAGTGTCCAGCATACGGAGAGCCGGAGTTGAACCCTCTCCCTCAGTGACGGTTGCTGAACGTCCTGCCTCGAGAAGGCGGAGAAGTTGGCCGTCGGGGTCTCTGACTTTGTCGTCTCCGACGAAGAGAATGGCCGTAGCTGCATAGATGAACAGACCATCGGCAAGTCCTAGGAGAGCGTCGAACTGCGACCTAGGTGGCCAGTCAGGACCGAGCGAGTACCGTTCCCGGATATCTGTGAGACGTCTCTTCAAGAAGTTTGAGATGTCGCGCTGCGCAACTGGTCGAGGAACCTTTGTGAGCGACAACTGCTGAGTGTTTGCACGTAGAGTGTCAAGGAGGAATCCCCGCGTGATGTTCTCCTCGGGACGGCTGGTGATCACGAACTTCAGGGGCGTGAGCTCTGAGATGTGCAGCGAGAGTGATTTGAGGATGGTTGACACAGCCTCCTGGTCTGTGCATTCGTCCAGGGCGTCAATCACGACGGCTATACGGCTTGGAAAGTCCTGTTGCGTCTTGGCGGATTTCAGAGGCTCCACGATGAGCTCCTTCAGCTGCTGCGAGGGAAGAGACACGCGGATGTCAGGGTCGGCCTCGATGACTCTTGTCAGAGCGTCGCAAAAGGCAGGATAGCGACAAGCGAGCTGGTATGCGATCGTGCGGAATATAGACCGCAGGTTGCTCCGCTCCCCGTCCCGTGCACAGAAGAAGGTCGCCCCGAGGATACCGTCTTCTTTCCACCATTGCGCGATGGTTCGCGCTATGGTCGACTTGCCAAAACCCGCGAGCCCATGGATCCATAGAATCGAGCTGCCAGGTACTTCATCAGACGTGGGCAGAAGTGGGGGAAGCGTAGCAAGGCGGGGGTCGTCCGGTCGGAGCCAAAGACAGATCGAAGCGAGCACCTCTCGCCGGGTGTTGCGGTCGCACGACACATGGTTGCTGTCTCCGTGGTCGAACCGCGCCTGAATGACCGGTCGCAGACTGCTGTAGAGAGCAGCCTTGATCCCAGTGATCGCTGCGATATACGGATGAATGCGGGGAGCTTCTCATAGTTGGTCATGACTTACGCTCTGCCCCCAGCTCCCAGACGGAGTCAGCATGCGTCTTGAATAGTACAAACATGATAACTGAGTCTACTCACTCTGTTGATATCGCTACGAACGTCTTCAAACCCGTGCGCTACCTGACTAGAAAGGTGTGCAACTCCCTGGCGCATGTCCTGGGTCATCGCCTATGAGACTCGAGAGAATAAGCTGCAGGATCGGCATAGAACGTATAGACACACATGGAGGTTGAGTTCGATGGCCATCGTACTTTCGAGCTGGTATCATGAGCAAGGGCGACGGCTACAATGTGAAAAATGCTCGTGGACTCACAGTGAAGCTGTGAATGTACCAAGTGAGTGTGTTGGCGTAAGATTCTACCTCGCCCGCGGCATCTTCCGCATTCAGCACCCGTATCAGCCATGGTTGGGTCTGAAGTGTTTCGGCCTTTTTCGCAATCGACTGCACCTGACTGTTTTGCGACAACATATCAGCTGAACATGATCCGGAGGTGTAATTGGCTAGCATACTTTGTCAACCTCTCCAGTCTCTCCTTCAACGCTGGAGGGAATTTCGTAGGGTCTGTCGGTATCGCCTTGTTCAGCATCTCGACCACACTGATAGCAATATCCTATGTTTGAACTGAAAACATCTTGATAATATGGTAGAAACAGATTGTATATTTGTCTGCTGAATTTAGCGTTTGTGGCCCCGATACATATAATATGTTAACCTTATGTTGTCAGTATGTCAAAATTTGTGTCGGCAGGCGGAACAGCTTGAGAACATCCTGAATATGTGTAGCCTTTGTCAACAGTGTTCTTTGCTGCACACATGGCAATAACATTGAGGATGTTGATCATACGTTTGGCATCTGAACATGTAGTTAGCATAGTAAGCACTTTTCATATGATATCCCTCCGAATAACCTCTATGTTTCTTCCCGTGTGCTGCGATAACCCACAGTAACAATGTAACAAATAACTTTCGAATGTTCATATGATGTCCGTCAAGCGTAACACACCAAAGACATACAGAACATTGTACTACTATGTCACCTGTGGCCACACTGAAAACATAGCTAAATCATTCTGAACATTGCAGCCTATGTTTGCAACATATTTCAGGCTGATACATGCATTTCACATTCAATCTGATAGCTCCATGTTATATAGATGTTTCCAGATCAAAACACGGAATTATGCCGTCAGTGCCAGCTTCTCCACCTGTTCCTGCAGGTTCACGATTGCTTCTGCTGTCGAGCAATACTTCTGCAGGCTATTTAATCTACTTGTGCTAGAAAACGCTCGACCGCAAGCACGCGCTTGCCCATATGAAGAGCCTCACATTGTACGTCTCTACAATGACCAGCAGAGCTCCAGCCACGCCCTGGACATGGGGCGCAGCGGGGGGATCCTTCCTTGATACCTCTCAATGCGATAATAATGGTGTTGGCGGCGGCTTTGGCAAGCGCCCGCTGGGTCGATTGTCCAGGCTTCGGGGCTGGCTTCGGCGAGCCTCCTGACGATGGCGCGCTTGTCGACATGGCGAGTTCAGTGCTACGCTCTCTCAACCAAGGCCGGCGCCCAAGCGCGGACGGGCGGAAAGGCATGGCGAGGATGATGGCTGCAAGAGGTGAAGGGGGAGAAGAGAGGGAGACCGGCCTCAGCTGAGGGAGGTATGTGCGGTGGTCGTGGATGCGGCGTGGTGGACGAAGAAGGCCAGCAACGTGTCCAGTGCACGTCAAGCGCACGACGCCGTCTGAACGCAGGCACGAACATTGTATATATGTCGCTTTCTATAGCGGGTTCCTGGAAGTGGCGGCGAGGCGGCGTCTCTCTGGACAAGTAGCCGGAGCGGTGGATGTTCGGAATTCGGGCCCATGTTTGTTCAAATTGTCCTGCCGATACATTCATAGTACTGTCGTATTCGGGCGAGGCTCGCTGCACTTCTGTTGAACCGATTGTTCGTCTAGCTCGCCTCGTCTCGTACACGGCGGGCATCCAACCATATGGCACCAAACTAAATCCGGTACATAGTCGAACGGAGAGTTTGCCAGTATCACGGCTATCCACATCGTGTCATATCCATGACTTGTTGTTCAACAGAACATTGATTCCGACTATTGACCACACAAAGCAAAGATGTGGTCCGTTTCGGTGCAATAGTCATCGCATATGCCGGACAAATGTTTCCTTCGATTCGGGCGCACAACTCGCACATAGCCATGGCATAGTTAAACTCGCCGTTCCACTATTTACCAGAGATATGCATGCGCTTTAGTCCCGAATGCCTGCCGTGATATGTGCTGGCTAATTCACTCGACCTCTAAATGGATTGCACAACAGTATCGGCATGCAGGGAACAGGACCGCTCGGTCGCATTAGACATCCATCTTCGTTTGGCAACGTGTATGACTCACCTGTCTAGCTGCCTCCTCTCTCCGGAGAAGTGTGAGGGCGAATGGGTACGAATGGTGCTGTCAGAGAAAGCGCCGATGTTCGCAGTGTTCGAGACCCGGCATAAGTATTGAAGGAAAGAAAGAGCGAAAGCTAGAAACTGGGATCAGAGTAGCGTGCGCAAGCTTCTTCGTTGATCATCGCCTCTATGCCCTTCCTCCTTCATTGCCTCTTACAACTGATATAATACGCAGCTTTACATAGCCTCAAAGGCACCAAAAGCATCTTGTTTACTAATGCATGACCGCCGAACCCGCGGATTCGCAAGCACGCATCTATACAGAGGGCATCCCCATGTACGGTTTTCACAGGAATTCCACTGATAGGCGGGATGCCTGACTTTCCTACTGCGGTCTGCAGTACCGATCTCTTGTCCCTCGGACATATTAACACTGTAATAAACTTGAAGCGCTGTCATCGTTGGCGATCTGTTCGCGCTGCAATTCACAATCCGTCCCCCAGATTCTCTCGTGACCGTCGTGCGTCGGAGCGCCACCTCGAAGATCTCGCCGTCGTCCGTTCCGTTGTTGAGGGCGATAGCCAGGCGCTCTCGGACCCTCGCCGCGTTGTAGCTCTCAGTCCGCTCGTCTTCTCAGCAGATGGTGCGACGTCTTACAATGGCTCAGAGGCATAGCTGCTGCTGGTTGACCAGTTAGTCCAAAGCCCAGGCGTTGTGAGTACAATCCACGCTCGATCCGCTCACGGGCTGTATGCGGCCTTGCTCATGCTTCGCTGTGCTCGCGACGGTGACGATTAAAGACTCGTGCGAATAGGCCTTGCACGGCCAGTCCATGGAGGAGTCCGACCTACAAGACGACGTTCCATCACCGACAAGGACCGGCAACGGCTATGCGCCACCTTTGTCGAACGACCTGGAGACGGTCCTCGCGGATGCTATGGTGATGCAGGTCCGGAGAGCTGCGCGCGCGAACTAAGGTGAGACGTGTACCATACAGTTCTTTTGCGTGATCTCATCAGCTGTGCATTGTTCTTCCCCGGCAGACAGGCTATTCATACAAGGTTCGCGGCCCACGATGGTCGACAACGCACTCATCGTATGTCAGTTCTTCGTTCCAGCGCCATCCGCGCGAGCGTTTGACCGCGTCGGTGCAGTAAAGGTCTCCCAGCGGCTTTGCGCGCACTCGCCGAGGGCGGATCTTGCGTCGCTCATAACTGCAAGCTCGCCGTGTCATAAAGCCCGCCTTCGCCTCGTCTGTCACTCCCGAATACAGGTACGACGCGAATCTCCCGAACTCATCTGACTCTCGTAGAGGCGACCAAGGCCGATCAACATCTGAGAAAAGCCTCCGTCTCGGCGGTTAGCGCCATGTCGGCCGGTTCGTATGCTGTCGCTACTGTGTCCCCCTCGCCGATCTCTCACGCAAGAAGGGCTCGACGCTCTGGGACTCGTCGACAAGCTCGGCACTTGTCGCCATTGACCACCAAAGAGGTGCTCGCGAGAGCAGGGGCGAGCGGCTCGTCAGCATGACGTGCCTGCGTCTTACCACTGACTTCCTTCGGGTGCGTGTCAGCTCGTCTCAGGCTGCCGCGGCGGCCCGCCCGCTC
>CCBP010000114.1:93040-112870 GCA_000765035.1 Trametes cinnabarina | reverse complement strand
CCATGTAATCATTTCTGCAGTACCTTATTCTGGTCCGAAGGTGAAGTTATCTGAGGCGACCACGATCGTCGCGTATCAGAGTGAGTAGACTGCAGCTTCCGAATCTAGCGGCCATATGGCCTTGGTACGGTCCACGTATGGTCTATCTTGAACATGATGTACCCACCTCTCCCATCGTCAGCCCCAGATCGAAAGTTGATCAACTCGAGACACCGCTCGAACAGGCAATGCGCGCACAGCCGACCGTCGAGCCTGATCCAACGTCCCATCGCCAACGTGCGTAGGTACCGCCTACGCGCCGTTCAGATTAGCCCGTTCGGAGGCGGTCTCTCTTGCACCGCATGTCCTGCGAGTCAGCACAACCCCAACGTGAGGTGAGCACCGTCCGCAAGCGATCCCTTGCACGTCGCCAATCCTCGTACATACGACGCTGTTCGCCGACGGACTGACCCGCCGCCCCAACCCCGCGCGAAGCGCGGCTCGCGATGGTCAGCGGCGGACTCCGAAGGTGACCATATGACGTTCGACCGGTACAGGGCAGACCTTTGGACCGCGCTAGTACGGCAGAAGTGTCCGAGCGCTCTCGCGCTGCCCCGCCGAGTCTGACGAAGGCTCCGCCGCGAACGACTGCCATTGCACCACCGGGACCCTGCGCACCTGTCGGTCCCGATCGTCAACACAACCGAACCCTCCCTCGCACGGGCTCTATATGCCCACGCTTTGGACGACGAAGCCCACAGAGGACGTGCAGAGGACGGTCGACGTCCCGCCGTGCCGACACTCGCGTATCGCGTCGCCGCCGATGGGCAGCAGGGCACTTGCGAAGAGAGGCAGGGCAGCAGCAACGGCTCGAGCTGTGATACGCCTGTGCCGTCGAGGCCGCTCGGGCTCGTCTCACACGTAGTCGTGTGTCGACTCTCCATCCGATGCGGCTCGTGAGTCGTAGTCCACGCGAGTAGGTCGTGTCGTGAAGCACATTCGAGGCCTTTTGTACATGGCACGACGACATGTGCTTACCATCTGTGCATGCACACCCTATGAAGCCCATGATGCGAAGATACATATGAAAATACAGGGAGCGATACAAGCGAACTAGCGAAGACGAGGGAACGGAGAAACGCGTGTACATACTAGATCGATAACAGCTGGTATTGCCTCGCTTGCGAGAGAGCTGGAATGCCCCTTCTGCGCAAGCTCGTCGAGCTTTGGTGATCGTTGCATCCCCCGAGGGCTGGCATGGCGTCAACGACGAGTGGGTGAGAATCGTTGCCTACTAGAGTAGTTAAGCAAGGTCGTTGATACAATCCAGGAGCATGAGGAGTCAGGAAGACAACCTTCAAGCGCGAGTGGTGTCCATCACGACAAGTTGGCCTTGTGGTCCCTCGTATGCGACGATGTTCCCGCTCGCTGACCAACAACTCCGGAACCCAGGTCGAAGTAATGATGGAACCCAACTGACGCGACGATGCGTGGAATCCGCACTGATGCGCCAGAGCCATCCGTCATTGGCAAGGAAGTAAGCACAAATCGAGGCTGACCCAGCAGAACGCCTGCACAGAGGCTGGAGGTCCTCTTCGAGCGGGGTGTAGCTCCTCTCCGTGAGGATGCCTCGGCTGTCAGGCGAGAAGCTAATGTGGCACACCGAGTCGCGTGCCCCAGTGTTGAACTTGCGCTCTTGCACGGCTGGAGGCGGTACGGAGGGAGATAGATTGTCGTTGGATGGGAGGGGAATGAGCTGAGTAAGGTCATACCAAAAGACCTCTCCTTCGACGTTGCCTGCGAGAGCGCGCGAGCAGTCTTCAGAGAATGCGACCGAGAAGATCAAGAGATGGTGGTGCTCTATCCAGAGAACATGGCCGCTCGCATCGAGCAGGCGCAGAGCGCGATATCGACCGGGTTGGTCTGACGGCGGTCTAGACGGCTTCGCCAGCAGGTCGGCACTCGAGGTGTCCGGTGGAGAATCATTCCGAGTAGACGCAGAGAGGATCCATTGACCGTCAGAGGAGACAGCGAGTGCCTCGATGGATTCATCGGACCTGAAGAGGACCTCGCAGGACGTCTCCGGCGGATCCTCCCCGACGTCCAAGGTCCACCGGCAGATCGTCCCGTCGTACGAAGCAGACACGATCTGTTTCCCCCCGTCGCCCACGAAGCAGAGAGCGCTGATGTAATCCGAGTGGCCAGCAAGAGTCGCGATTGATCGTCCGGTCTCCGTCTCCCATACGTGAACCTTGTAGTCTTTCCCCGTACATGCGATGACTCGGAGGTCCCCGGCAGGGGTCCACGCGGTGCGGCACCCCGCACCCGAACGCTCGAAAGTGCGCACACATTCGCCTGTCGAGGCATTCAACAGGAGGAGTCGGCGTGGATATGCGACGAGCACGAGCCGGCGGTCGGGTGAGAGGGACAAATCAGCGACCTCCACATCGGAATCATCTAGATACTCCTCTGCACTCACACCTTCCTCTTTCCCCAGTATGAAACCCAGCACTCGTTTTCGGTAGCGTCTAACGATGCCAACAGTCCGTTCATAGGTCCATGCGCTCGCAGCCCGGGTAGGCTTCCCAACGTGAGCGGGAGACCACTCCTGCACTGTCATGAGTCTCCACCCGTGGGCAATATGAACCCCGTCTCGAGAGAATGCAACTGAAGAGGAAAAGCTGTCCTCACTCTTCAACAATTCCCCGCTGAACACATTCCACAGAGTGCACGACGAGTACTCATATGCTGCAGCAAGCTGATGGTTGAGGTAGAATGTGAGGGAAACCACTGGGGACGTGGATGTGGGATTCGCGAGTGAGCGCAGCCGGTGCCCGTCGCCTCGATTCCAGATGACAACCTCCCCTGTATCGAGGCCACACGCGACACTTCGGCCATCCGACGAGGCAGCTGCACATTGTACGCTGGATGAGTGTCGTAGAACTCGGATGGCTGTCTTGCCGTGGATGTCCCAGATTCGAGAGGTCTTGTCTTCGGAGGCAGAGAGCAGAATCCCGTCGGCAGCGAAAACAACGTGATTAACATGGTCCTCGTGGCCGAGAAGAACAGCTGGCTCCTCGTCTGAGGTGACACGCCACAGGACGACAGTCTTGTCGAAAGACCCAGACGCCGCCAGGGCGCCATCAGGTGACCATGCGACTGACCTGATTAATTGAGAATGCTTCTGCAATGTCGCCAGACAAGTCTCTGTCATCACATCCCATAGCTTAACGGTCACATCATCGGAGCCGGACAGGACCTCTTTCCCTGTCGGAGAGAAGGAGACGCTCCTAACAATACGGGTATGGCCTTGGAAGGCAACAATCGGGGCCCCGGTTTGCGTGTTCCACAGCCATATCGCGCCTGTTTCATGGCCGGAGACGATGTACCTCCCGTCAGGGGAGAGGTCGACAGCCTCTATGTTGCCCGCAGGAGAGAGTGTGGATGAGAGAGTGGTGCCCCGGTTTTTGTTCGCTCCAGATACGAGTCGCACGACATCCGACGCTTCTGCAGCGTGACGACAGCGGAGGGGCGAGTCCGTCGGGCTGAAAACAACGGCAGCCTTGTAGACTTGGAAGAAGGATGCGCTGATTGCGGGATAGAACGCGCGGACGATGCGTTCACAATCGTGCAACAGATCAGGGGCATCCATGCCAGGAAGTGGCAGACTCAACATATTCTACAGTAATTGATATTAGTGATGTCCTGTTACCCCACTAGAGGCAAACCAGGCTACTCGCCTTGAGGAATACTTGCGCAACCTGCAGAGCATCGACTGCATCCTTCACACAACCCATCAGACTGAGAGCCTCGAGCCAGTGCAGGAGATGTGTCTTGCAGAAGTCCTCGAGAGCAGCGACGAGGTCTTCGCCGAGCTCAGCACGGCACAAGTGAAATGCCCAGTATTTGCAAGCGTATTGGAGGACTGGAGGCAAGTTCTGAGCGATATGGTCGGGCAGGCCAGGTATATTGACGTTGAGTAGGTGGTTATGCTCCGGTGGGATGCCGCAGATGTTGTGCTGGAGCGACTGGAGCATTCTCAAGCAGCGCAGTGCAATGTATGTATGATGTAGGGATGAGTTGACGAGGAACTCGCGAGATGTACAGCGCGATGGGTCGATGAGAAAGTTGGGGAATGAAAGGTGGATAAGCCGGATGGGGGTATGCTCCTCGTCCAGAGGGGGTATGTTCACAACAGCATTCAGAACGGGAAGAACACGTCGGACATCGCCAGCCTGGAGGTTCAGAAGCGCATCGATAGAGGTGGGGCTAAGCCGTTCCTCTGCAAGAGTAACCGTCCCGAGAATGACCTTGAGACGAGCGCACGCTGTCGCATCCAGCTTCTCCGCCGCACGAGCTAGAACCTGTTCATACAATGCGTCCAGCTTCCGGAGAGGCTGAGTTGAAGACCTTCCTGGAGTGGTGGTCGCTGAACTTCCTGCTTCAATAAGTCTGGCGAGCTGGCCTGCAGGGTTCCGGACGCCGTCGTCGCCAATGAATAAGATCGCCGTGGATGCATATATGAAGAGTTCACCAGCGAGATCTAGCAGAGCATCGAACTGTGATGGAGACAGCCAGTGGGACCCAAGTACATAGCGCTTCCGGATCTCCGCTACCCGTGTCTGCAAGAAGTTTGCGACGTCACGCTTCGCGATCGCCCTCGGAATCTCAGTCAGCGAGAGGTGTTGGGTGTTTGCAAGTAGATTCTCCAGCTCCATAAATCCCCTGGTGATATTCTCTTCCGGGCGGCTAGTAATAACGAATTTCAGAGGCGCGAGCTCAGAGACATGTAGAGAAAGGGATGTGAGGATGGTTGAGACGGCACCATCGTCTGTGCACTCGTCCAGCGCATCGATGACGATGACAACACGATCTGGGAAGTCCCCTCGGGCCTTGACGACCTTCAGAGGCTCGACGATGAGTTTCTTCAATTGTTGTGTCGGGAACGATGCAGACACATCAGGGTCGGCCTTGAGAACATCGAGCAGCGCATCGTGGAACCCGGGGAAGTGGCATGCCAGTTGGTAGGCAATCGTCCGGAAGATGCACATCACGTTGCTCCTGTCGCCGTCCCGCGCACAGAAGAAGCTGGCTCCCAGGATCTTGTCTTCATCCCACCATGTCGCTACGGTCTGTGCGAGTGTGGACTTTCCGAACCCGGCGAGTCCGTGGATCCATAGTATAGAGCTGTCAGGCAGCACTTTCGACAGGGATAACGGTTCTGGTAGTGTAGCTAGACGGTGATCGTCGGGTCGCAACCAGGAACATATGGTCGCCAACACTTCGCGTCGCGTGTCCTGATCGCACTGTACGTGAACGCTGAGACCATAGTCGAAGCGTGCCTGGACTACCGGCCTCAGACCGCTGTACAACGCTCCTTTGATGCCGATGATTGCTGTAACGACGTCAATGAGCGTGACGAATGGTTCTCATTAGGCTATGACTTACGAGCTGCTCCCAACTTCCGTTGTCAACTTGTCAGTATTCAATGTCTCAAGACAATTTATTCGCTATTTGCACTCACTCTGTTCAAGTCGTCACGCAGACCTTCGTTTCCTTTTACGACCTGTTGCGAGAGGAGGTCCATCCGGCTCCGCATATCCTGCGCCATTTCCTGTGGCAGAGCAGCGGATGAGCTGTGAAGAACAGATAGTACATGAGCAGACGCACGTGGAGGTTGAGCTCAACCGCCATCGTGCTTTCGAGCTGACCATATTTAAGCGAAGGGGAGAGGTACTACAAGCTGCTAGCGGACTCACAATGAAACTGTGAAAGTACCAAGTGAGTGTCTTGGCGTACGATTCTACCTCTCCCGCGGCATCGTCCGCATTCAGCACCCGTAACAGCCATGGTTGGGTCTGAAGTGTTCCGGCCTTTTCCGCGATCAACTGCACATTACTGGTTTGCGATAACGTATTAGCTGAACATGACCTGAAGGTGTATTTGGATTAGCTTACTTCGTCAACCTCTCCAGTCTCTCCCTCAACGCTTGAGGAGTCTTCGTATTGTTTCTTGGTATCACTCTGTTCAGCACCTCGACCAGCTTCTCCACTTGTCCCTTCAAGTTCTCGAGCGCTTCCGCAGTCGAGCAGTATTTCTGCAAGCGCAAGTCAGTCTATTTCTCCCATACCATGGTCCACTCAAGCACGCGCTCGCACGGCACGGGTTTTGTGCCGTCCCAATTCGAGAGACTCGCCTTATACGTCTCTACAATGAGCAGCAGAGCTCCAGCCACACCCTGGACGAGGGGCGCGGCAGGAGACCCTTCCTTGATACCCCTCAGTGCGATTATGATGGCGTTGGCGGCGGCTTTGACAAGCGGCCGCTGCCCTGATTGACCAGCCTTCGGTTTTAGCTCCGACGGTCCTCCGAATGATGGTGTAGTGGTAGAAGTCGCAACGCCGGTTCCACGCCCTCTCAGCCATGGCGGGCGCCCCAAAGCAAAAGGACGGGCAGCCATGATGATGATGATGGTAGGGAGGGACGGTGGGAGGAATGGGGAGGGCGACCGGGTGTAGGTCGCGAAGGTAGTAAGCGGGATTGACAGCCAATGTGGATACACTGTGGTGGACGAAGAAGATGGGGAAGGTGTGCACGCCTTCGCCAGATGCACGGTCATGTCTCGAGGCAGACATTGACGCCGCAATTAATCTATTGGGAGAGGACGCCTATTGGGTTCTGGAAAGCGGCGCGTACCTTAGGCTGAGTGGCGAGAGGCACCGGCGACAGCGCGGAGCTGCGGACCGAAGCTTTGTACCACGAATACAGGAACTCGAGTTGTCCAGAGTAGTCTCTGCGCAAAAAAGACAGATCCTGCGAGTCGTACGCATGCTTCGTGCATAGCAGGACGCCTTGTTTCCTTCACGCCGCGACCTGCTGCATCCTATGTCGTTATGCGTGCAAGTCGTTCTGGGTGGGCTCGGCCTCCAAGCGTATCCTTCAAGAGCAAGAAAGCACACATGCAGAGAAAAAGGTAGTTCTTTCGGCAGCGTAGGACGCAGCGTAGCGCAGCTTAGTTTTGGTTCAAACAAGAGATTCGAGTGCTGGACGGTCCGAGCGCCGGAAGTTGCACAAAATCTCAGATCCCAGATCACATCGGTACGAGACGACGACGAGAAGCGCGGGACTCGGTCCCAATCCTGTTGCGTATACACTCTGTCCCGCGCGCAAAAAGGGGTTCCACAAAACAGCAGCGGAATAAATAGACTTGTATCAATTCTCCGGAATCCTACATTTTGACAAGAATGAGCAGGGTGTACGACTACGCCGTTCCAATCTGCAAGGCTTGCTGAGCTCAGTCGGCCAGCCGACTCACGCAAGCACCAGGAGCAGGCGTCGATGATATCACTCAGTTTGGATGCTCTGTCTAGACCACATGGAGCAATTGTATTCTTATTGTGCAGCCCTTGCATGTCATAGTGAGCGCTGGGGTCTCTACCCCAGCCTACAGATCTAGCGATCGAGCGAGTGCGAGTGGGCTTTGCCATACTTACATGACCACTCAACTGATATTGAGGCTCATAGCATTGCCTTCAGTCTTACGCATACTTGACATTACAATGCTGCGAAGATCAAAGAGGCATGTGGCGCGCTCGGAACGTCTGTGTCTCGAAGCCACCTCGCTCATATCTCACCAATAGCCTTCGTCCGTCAACTCTGAACCGAGACGCAGAGTTGTTAGTAACCGAGCCTTCGAAGCACGAGTGGTCACTCACCGCATACACCAGGGCCATCAGGCACCTTACGCCACTCGTCCATGACGCCTACAAAGGAAACACCGTCCACCTCGGTGCGCAGTCCACTATCACTACGCTTGTAAATATCACCTAACAGCTCTCCGCTAGGCCCTCGTTTCCAACCTTCGGTAACGCACACGCGCGTTAACTTGGGGAGATAGCTGAATAGCATGCGCGCGTATTCATTCATGACCGTCCAATTATCGCGCCCGTCCACGGGAATCTTCAAGCGTTGCCGTGAGCGGTTTCTAACCTCCCAGATGAATTTCCTGAGCTCAGGACACACGGAGAAAATTTTTGGCCCCACTGCGTCTCCGAGATAAACTTGAGGCTACAATGAGGTAAACCAGATCGTGAGCGTCGTTGAGACAACTGTGACTGTATGCAAACTGGAATACCTCGTCGTCGTCCTCCGAGTCGTCATCATAGAAGTCGAAGGCGAGGCCGTCAACTATCTCCAGCTGCAGAAGCCGAGGGAGGCGTGCGTTGCTTATAATGGACATCGGCCAATAGTCAGCCGGTGCGGCGGTACGGCCAGCGGGGCACGCAAGCTTCAGAGAGACCAGATTTTCACCGAAAAGAGCCACTGCGTGCGCCATATCGCCGTCTCGACAGCTTCGCAGGTGCAATCGAGTGACAGAGGGAATGGGGTGCTGGATGAGCGACAAGGGATAGTAGTAGGTGTCAACAAAAAGCGAACGGAGGTTTGGGAGGATACCCTGTCGCGTCATAGCTCGACGGGTGGAGACAATGTTACTGAATGCATGTTGGTAGAAGATCAGAGACGGCTGTCCGGCGAGGACATCCTCGAGGCACCCAGGATAGACTCTGCTTTCGGCAGAGAAGCTGAGAAGTTGGCAGGGGGCGTCGAGGAACGCCTCATAGAGAGTAGGTTCGTTGCCGCCGAAGCATACTGAGGTGAGATTGGTGAGCCGTCGAAAGGCGCGTTTTAACGGCTTCCGCGCGGTCCTAGCAGCATTGGCGTAAATGTGGAGCTGGAGAACGTAGATGGCCCTTGAAGGTTTCTTGGAGAGAGCGCGACAAAAAGACAAGATTGTCTTGCATGACGAGAGGCGTACTGAAGAATACAAGACTGCCTCGGCGTCGACTTGGAAGGCCCGGCAGACTGTAGCCGTCGCGACAAGCCATTCGAGGTTGACCGCAGACGTGGATGAGAACTCTTCGAATATCATCCTGCGCAGTTCGGGAGGTAACCTCATGACAGAACTGCGCGACTGCTTACAACAGTTGCGATACGTCAGCCCTGAATTAAGCCGCGGTACTGATCATCAGCTGAATGCGTACCTGCAGGTCTCCACGCGACATAAATCACACTTGACAGAAGACGGAGGAGCTGTCAGCATATACGGAGACGCGATGGCAAGAGGAAGAAAGGTCGAGGTTACGCGTCCGCCCACTCGACGACGATCGCTCCTGTCCATGCCAATGACCGTAGCACGTGATCGCGTGTCGGGTCCGTCGCAGTGTCAGTACATTGTCCCGACGGAGACCACGAGCGGAGGGCACCGACTACGTAGCAGATGATTGCACCAGCCGCTGGAATGGCATACATACATGTAATCAAAGCAAGAGGTTGTGGCACCACGTCACATGCGATCCCAATGAAGGACCTCCTGCAAGAGTCAGCAAGACGTCCCAGTCTCGGACTGCAACGCGACAGGCTGTAACACTTCCGAATGGTCATTCATCGACCTCCCTCGCCTGAACGAAATGAGACAAGCAACGACATCATAGAACAGGGAATGGTGGTATAACGCCAACGAATGTGTAAAAACGACACCAGCAGGATTTGAACCTGCGCTCCCAGAGGGAAACAGATGATCAAACATATTCGAATCTGTCGCCTTAACCACTCGGCCATAGTGTCTCCCTGGGTCCTCCCTTCTGACTTCTGAGACAGGTACCGCCGCCCCCATCTCTCTCTCTCTCTGTTCAACAATTTACTCCCGGTAGCCATACACCCTTTGACCAACCCACAGATACTTGATTGAAGCATCATCTATATATATTTCACTGCAGGAGACGCCATCAGAAGTTCTAAACGTCCTTCATACCGTCAGGCCAAATCGCGCATGGATATCACATGCGATTGGTGTGCCCCATCCGACGACAACGAAACAGTCCGCGGCCCCTGGTCAGTCTGCGTTGCCAACCCTAGGAAAGTCTATGATTGATCTTATACCTTCTGGTGGAATTTTCAGATTGATGGCAGTGGAACAACTGAGCCACAGCCCTGTCATAGATCTAGTGTGGGTTTGACTACAAGGCTCTATAACGCCATGACGCGTCTATGATAAGGCAATGGCGTGGAATATTTGACGTGTTCTCGTTTGCTCCCTTTCGCCTGGTGCCATATAGCCTGGTTGAAAGGAGGGGGTGCCTGCCGTGACGTACGAGCCAGCAAACTCACAGATCTGGAAGGGCGATGAGGTCGTATGACATGTCCGGTCAGCGCAGTTTGATACGCCCGTCCTCAGCGACCGTCAACATACAAATAGGTCAGAGCTTCGAAGATACCGTAGCACTTGCTCAACTCCCTTCTAATTGGTATGGCCCAAATTCTCGTATCGTTGTTTCCTAAAGCTTAGTGAGTATGTGTGCAGATTGGCACCAGCACTTCAATGGACAATCTGCCGGCGGAGGTTCTTGAGCCTATCTTCCTTCTCGCATGTAGAGATGGCGGGCGTACGGGCTGTGCTCTGTCTCTCACCTCAAGATACATCCGCGCTACGTCCCGTAGCGTGCGCTTTCACTCTGTCTCCCTAGTCTCTGGCGTTGCCACTCAGGTGGTCCACTTCGTGGCTAGCTACAGCGCGGCCTGCGAGTACGACAAAGAAAGAAGGCCCAGAGTTCGACATCTCTGCATCGCAGCGGCGACACGGATAGTGGGGAATGCGGATGGAAATCAGAGGGAGGAGGGCGTCAACCCGGAGAGGAAGCTGCGCCAGCAGTATCTCCGCGACATCATGGTGCTCATTGATATGGTCGCGCCGGACGTCAGGACGATGTGCTTCATCAATCAATGTCCCACACATAGCTCCGCATATGGCGCCGGAGACCTGCAACTCCCCTCGCCGATAACGACGGCGGGATTTCCTGCGCTCACCGAACTCGCCGTCGTTGGATTGAGGACCGTCGAATTTCGGGCTGTCGACGGGACCTCTATGCCCTTCCTTCCCTGTCTTCGCACCTTTCATCGGATCTACGTGCGCGACGTCCGGATGCAAGCTCAGCACTACATGAGGAAAAGCGATGCCATCCTCATGCGATGGAAAACCCGCGGCGCCCAGAACATCTCCGACGTCAAAGTCGTTCTTGTTGAATGCTGCAGCTCAGAGTGCGATCTGCTCGGCAAGCTTCGAGACGACCGTAGGATCCGTTGGTCCTTTGCGAACATGCTAGCTCCCTATGTTCCAGCGCGCGGTCTGACAGTCAACCCATAATTTGTAGCGTCCAGGAGCGCAATTGGATCCATCAGACCCAACTCGTCGGTACAAGTAGTCAATCGACGTCACGTACTATCAGTTTGCTCTGAGGCTTCCCGACAACCTCCTCCGACGAACGGTTTGCGATCCGGTCATGGCTTTGACGATGTACAGTACATATAGCGTACTACATATCTGCTTCTCGCATACGGAGGACCGGCCCGACTTTGGCATGTGATCTGACTTTCTGAAACAGAGGTTTGTTCCCTCGCAATCTACATATGGACACACGATGCACGCAATGGCGCATGATCATATCACCTTTTTGACCGCGAACTTACACACTCCCGCCACGGCCGCAGCACGTACTCACGGCTTTCAGTGGACCCCCACCATTCGAGCACAGGTCCACATTCGTTATTCTGACAGATGCGCGCATACTACTACGATAACGCCCCCGGGGACCAGCGCCTTCCACACGACTCTGGGCGCGATGTTCCTCTCGAGACCCTAGCAGCCCTCGGCGTTCTGTATTGGCGCATCCCGGTAGATGCCCCGGAGGGCTGGGAGCGCAAAATTGATGCTATTGCTGAAGAGCGAAAGTACAGTTCCCGAGATGTCGTCACGGCAAACAAGGACGCACTCGGGGCCGCCTTTGAAGAGAAGATGGCCATGTTCTTCAAAGAGTATGCATCTTCTTTACATAGACGGTCAATATGGCAGGTTAATCACAACGCACGAACCACGTAGACATATCCATGAGGACGAGGAGATCCGGTACCTCCTCGAAGGCAGCGCTTTCTTCGACGTCCGAGGTAAGCCTGCGCTGCGCGAATTACAAATAACACATATGTGACTGACGTCTCTCTTCCTTACCAGAGCATACCACGGATTCTTGGGTGCGATGCCACCTCGAGGCTGGGGACATGATCATTCTTCCCGCAGGCATCTATCATCGCTTCTCCCTCGACGAACAAGAGCATGCGCGCACCCTTCGCCTCTTCAAGGTTCGTCCATCTCATCTTCTACTCGTACGGCCGCTTGATCTGATAGATCTGGCTGTCTGCGTACTGTCAGGATGAGCCGCAGTGGATCGCACACTACCGTGGCCCTGAGACGGACAACAACCCGCACAGACTAGAGTACCTGAAGGCAGTTTCGGGCATGCCTGGTAACAGTCAGACGGCAGTGGTTGCAGAAGTCGGTGCTTGAACCGGACTCTGTCCATTCGCTTATGGCTCCCATTCTGAAGGGGATGGGGTGGCGCTTGTTGTCCGAACCGAAGATGTAGCTTCTCTTCACATGATTTACCTTGGTCGGTCTGCGACCGTAACCGTGTTGTGTCCCTCTCCCTCCCGCTGCGCCCATTTCACTTCCGAACTCTATTTTCATGGATTGGTGAGAATGCGCACTGCCAATGGGGACGCCGCGATACGCCGTCCCTGGACGGCTTCTTGGGGATGACGAACTGGGGGTGCGACCTGGTCATCGGCGCGACGTACCTCTCGTTCATGGACCGCATCACGCCCGCGGGCGCGTTCGGCTTCTATGAGGGCCTCTGCTACGCGTTCGTGCTCTGCTGCTTCCCGGAGACGGCGGGGCTGAGGCTCGAGGAGGTGCAGCTCAACTTCCGGAACGGGTTCGGGAATCGGGATCCGCGAGAGCGAGCGGCTGCGCGCGCTTTTGAGTGAGGAGAAAAAGGACGAGTCGTGGTCGCAGGCGTCCCACTCGATGGAGGAGAATGTGTGAGCGCGCCTGAGCGGTGGCCGCGGCGTCGGCGGCGGTGTTGCCCCAGGGACCGCACAGCGTACGGAACGTCACGACGAATCACGGTTGGGCACGATCGTCTTATGACCCTGTATTAGTACACCGCGGCTTGTGCGCCATGTAAATCATGTCTTATAGCAACTTGGTATACTAACCATGCAGAACGGCATTCAGGAATGCGTTCGCAGTGACAAAATTGTGCGATTACGATAAGTGCATGCATACACAGGTACGATACCGGATACGATTACGATGCACCGAATGACAACTCTTGGCTGTTCCGGGCTGTCCCAACACCGCCGCGGGGCAGCGAAGGCATCTCCTCATCGACGCTCACGCGATGTCAACTTGATGTCTAGCTCCGGCGAGTCCTTCAGAAGTTTGACAGAGCGTTCGAGGGTCCCCAGCATCCCGTCGTAACTAAAATCCTCGGCCACAAGCTTCTTGCTCTTTCGCGACATCTCCAGAAATGGCGAGGGCGACGCACCCCGCATTTTGCTGCTCACGTATTGTTGAATGTCGCTCATTTGCTGGGCGTGAAAGCTCTTCATGTATTTTTGGAAGATCAGCTGCATCGGCCCGGAGGTGAAACGCTTCACCAAGGGAAGGGCCCATATATTCAACGTGTCGTGATATGCTCTGGACTCGTGAATCTTTCTCAGGGACATCCCACCGAATGCTTTGCAGAAAGCTGTCTTGAGGCGTTCCCGTTCCTCCGGTGACCCAACGCGGACCATGACAAGTCTCCGGAGAACGGCGTAGAGTAAGACCCAGAGAAAAGACTCCACATCGTCATGTATGGTGGTTGTGACAGAGTGCTGGCCAGAAATGAGCGCTGCAAGGAGGCGACGCGACATGAATTGCAACGTTCCCTGTAGAATCTACCATGAGTGACAGCTCTCATCATGCTCGGAAATGGCCTACAGATATGCCAACACCACGCTGCATTGTGACAAAGGTAGTGTGTGTCCGCTGCATTGGTCCCTGCAGGTGTGAGCGCACAGGACCATATGCCGTCGGGGCCTCTACCGTCTCCTGCCTGGTCCTCGTAACAACGGCTCCCATGTGAGCGTACTCGAGGTCGGTCAAAAACCCTGCCGTGCCCTGCTTCTCAGGGTCAAGCGCTAGAAGTACATTCCCCGCGCTGACATCACGATGCAAGATGTTCTGCTCAGACAGGAAACGGTGTGCTGCATTGGGACTAGAGGTCAGATCGCGCACAGGTTATCGCGATCACGGATACGCACCCTTCAATGCCCCAATCAAGCCTTCGAGCAGCTCTCTGTCAGTCTGGTACTCCCACACCGGCTTCCCGACCGATTCGATCAAGAGGCGATGCAGGACCTTCGTCCTCTCTCCACGAGAGACCGGCACGCCACGAAGAGAATGGACCGTGATGGTTTCCTGGTTGTCATTGTGGAACGGGAAGACTACATCACCACCGGCAATGAACTTGGCCAGTCCTGGATGGCTCCCTTGGATATTCTGGTAGATGAAGGACTCAGAATTGCGATCGCTAGAACGCCAGGTAGACTTCAGGATCATGTCATCTCCCACGAGTTCGTCATGCTTGTTGATCTCGCGAACAGGCCAGACGGCCGTCGCACGACCAAAAAGACAAAACGACGACCATATCGCAGGGCCGATAGTGCACCAGCGGCGTTTGTCCGACCCAACTGCACCCACGATCCAGGCAGGCCCACCCGACGAAGACGAGAGAGGCGGTGGAGCAAGCGATACCGATGGGTCAAGTCCAAGCTCCGCATCACTGAGGATTCGAGTGACGCTGCGGATGACGCGGATGAACGTGTCAGAGTTGTTAAACATGTTGTAGATCGGAGACACCTGAGCACCCCCGCGGTCGAAGATGGCGATGCAGAAGTCACAACCGAAGATCATGATACTGACAGAAAAGACAGAGAACGGTCGGGCGGAGAGATGGACGCTAGCGTAATTAGCAACCTGAGCAAGGATCTGAGACACCTCTCGCTTTTTGACATCGACCTCAGGACGCTGTTGGCTGGAAGCCTTGACTTCAATGAAGCCAGCACGATCCGACCAGAATTTCGATGAAGGCAGAGAATGGTCCTCGAGAAGGCTGAAGTCGGGTATGAAGCGGGGATATCCAAGTGTATGCTCTTGGTCCGGAATCAAGACCTCAGTTTGGTTACGAAAGCAACGCTTGGGCCGACTCCCAGCCACTTCATCAGGGCCAGTGGGAATACTGCTGATAGCATCAAATATTTCCTCCTGGCAGAGAGACAGTATCATGAGCTGTGCAATGCTGTGTAGATATATCTCTTACTCACCAAGGGCTCATACATGTTTCGCTCTCGCCTTGACTTCTTGACATTAGGTGGCGCCTGAGCAGTTTCCGAGTCCGAAAATTCATCGTCGTAGTCATGTTGTTCTTCTTCGGCCTCCCTCTCCAGCTGCGCGACGGTCATCCGATCCGCTCGCCTTGCCATGTTTTGGAGCGCTTTGACCTGACGATATACTGCACCTCCTTCCTCGAGTTTCTGTTGGCAAAGGTGCACGATGTTCGAGCTCACGCTGTCGATCTTCAATCGCCGCAGCACAGTGTCATCATTTAATTGGACCTTGTCCACCAGCTCAGCTTGAACTGTGAAGTGGCTTGCTGAAGCGCCGTAACATCCGTTCCTAGAAGCGGACAGATTCTCACACATGCCGATGGTGGGAGCAGCGCGACGTAACTCGAAGATCTGCTGTACTTTCTGCACTAAGGCTGGAAGCGAGACAGAGGGTGCACGGATGTAAACCTCGGGGCCAGAAGGGATGTGGGGAGGGGTAACGGGGCTAGTTGGCGGACTCCCAGAGCAACTGAAGCCATAAGAGAGTTAGCCATGTTGATATGGGGGGGATGACAGCGGCGCAGGTTGATAGCTCACCGATGTTCGTTCACCAGCTTGAAATCCCTGCTTGCGTGCGTTTCACGAAACACCGAACTGGAAGTGCAGGCTGTATCGCGCGCAGTTAGAAACAGAAAAAGCCCAAAAGTAGTTTCGGTGCAGCCTCACATGCGAACGCTCGCAGAGAACGTGTTGAGCCGGAAGTGGGGCAAACAAACGAACGGCCGCGCTGGCCGCATGAAGACGAGCCGATGTGGCTGTGTTTTTCTTACGTTTTACTCACCTAGAAGAGCAGGCCTGGTCATTCGCTCAGAGCACCGACCGAAATGATCAATGGGAGCTGGCAGCGCCCGTTAGCCGGCGTCCAGCTAATCTCCCTCTTCGGAGAGTGCCGAGGGACATAGTCTGCATTTATCGCGAAAGATAAGATTGCGGCGAGCAGTTCGAAGTTGCCGGCCGAGTGCCGGGGCCAGAGCAGGTCGCTCGCTTCCTCTCTCTACGTACCTCATGTTACAACGGCGGACTCGGAACTGGTAGCCTTTGACTCTCACTGACTCATTCTGACTCCATATCTATTTTTACTCCTTCCTGACTCGATATGACTCATCTATACTCTTTATGACTCCTCTTGACTCGTTATGACTCCTATCGACTCATATTGGACAATGACTCATGCTGCGCATGACTCGACCTAACCTGTATATAAACCCCAGGGGGCTCACCGGTAGAGCCCCAGCTTTGATCTCCTGTTCATACCTCGAATCCAATCACCACTCTGTTCTCTCCTATAATTCTAGTTGTGCGCTCGACAGCTACAACTTAGGGATTATCCTAACATTAGATCGAAGCTCTGGATTCCTCACCTCGTAACGGTGTAAGGAACCAACACTTGAGGAGGGTAGTCCGACGATTACCTGCCCTATTCCGACGAGACCGAAACCTGCCCACCCTGGAGAACCGTCTGCACTCTCTGGTAAACGACTATAGCGACTCCGACGAGTCTGAAGTCATCTACCCAGTCACTCCACCGCCCAGACCACGCAACCCGACTCCATCGCCTATTGAATACGAATTTTGGAACCCGAACGAACGAGTTCAATCCGGAGCCCTCGCTGACGACGAACTCGAGGAAGAGTTCCCTGAACAACCGGCTCAATCACCGACAGAACAAGAACGTGTTCAAAGCTTTGAACAGAACATTATCAACGGTCATAACTTTGCTCGAGAACTATTTGAAGACAACATAAACGATCAAGCCATCGATCGTTTTGCTTTGTTCCATCTTCAAGACGCGGCCTGGCACCTCCTACAAGCCCTTCGACACATTCGAGGTCAACCTCCCTTCCCGCCCCTGGTGACCGAACTCTTATTTCCCAGAGTGGGTGGAAGTCAACCTCAACAACGCACTTCAAGCTCTCTCTAGTAGCCACGCAGGCCACCCCAATTTTGGACTTTACGCTGACAGAGTACACCACTTGGCAACCACAAGGGTACTCATCGGAGAGTGGATAGCGCAAATTCCCCCAAACGTTCACGGACCGGCACACTTCTACCCTCTGTAAAGAGAGGTCAATGAACCAGGGCGACGCCGACCTCCGTTGCTTCCGACTCCCCCATTACTTCAACCGTGCAAGTTCGAAAGACAACTACGAGAGCCACAGAGGCAAGATTTCTCTCTGCGAGAGGCAACCCTGCCCAAATCGATTTGTAATAGCAGCAAAGAAGGCACAAAGTCTGAATCTCGTTCCTCCGAAGAAGAACGATCCAGTTATTCAAGGACAAGATCTATCCCACACAGCACCGACTAGTTCACAAGTTCCATCTATCCAACCCCCAGTCCCTGCCACCACCACCCCTCGGATATCTCCCCAAGCATCGCTACCATCTCCAACTATCCCTCAATCATTTGCCACGGCCGTATCTGAAAGCGAACATAGCCAAAGCACATCACCTATTCAAGAAAAAGACATAGAAGAAACCGAAGACACAATGTCGGTCTCTCAAGGGCCAAGACCACCACAGTTCTGGACCAGTTCAGCAACTGCGTTCCGGTCTGCAGCGTTTCCGAGAGGTGATAGGGAAAAAGAAGAACAACCCTCAGGACACGGAGATAAAGGGAAGAAACCAGGAAGGCCGGATGAACCAGAAGGTGGAGGACCCGGAAGCGAAGAACCAGGCGGATCAGGTGGATCGGGTGGACCCGACGCACCAGGAGGCGGAGGCGGAGGAGGAGGTGGAGGCGGGGGAGGGCCAAACACAGGAACAGGCCAACCCAACCCTCCGAAACCCCAAGAAGGCGTAGGGCACAAGAGCAAGGTCAAAGAATCCGACGTTTTTACAGGAGATCGCAATAAGGCCAATGAATTCCTCGCCGATCTCTATCTCCTATTCCGCAGCCGGCCCAACGACTATCCGAACGACGAATCCATGGTCGTTACAGCCCTTTCTTACCTTCGGGGAGACACTCGATGGTGGGCTGAAGCCAGAGTCGAAGCCGCGCAACGACTGGATGAAGACAGGCGCCCTCGAGGCTTTGGAACATGGCAACACTTCAGAGAAGACTTCTTGATGGTTTTCGGCGAGCAGGATCCTGTCCAAACTGCTGCGGTTCAGCTAGCCACACTGCGATACGACCCGAGAGAACCACTTGACAGGTTCAACGCCAAGATCCTCCACCTCTTCATCAAAGGACACATCACCGAAGACCATGCCCAAATGGCCTGGTACAACTCGAAGTTACCAGGATTCCTTCGCGACAAGATCGCTCTCACCTATCCACAACCATCAAACATGGATGAATTGATGGATCGCGCTATTCAACTCAATCGGGCCTACCTCCTTAATCGAGCAGTTGATACCTCCCAAGGACGCCGTATCCAACGAACTAATCCCCCACGACCTAAGGAGGCAACAGTGCGAGCAGTTTCGACAGGGAAACTCGATCAGAAGACACGCCAAGAACTCATCAAGCAGAACAAATGTTTCTATTGCAGGGAAGTTGGGCATCGAGCTGCAAACTGCCCTGCCAAACGCAACAACAACCCAAAGACGCGGGCTGTCGAACAGGAGGAAGAAAGCAATGCTGAGGATGATGGAGACCCTGATATTGGACTCAACGCCGTCGGACTGGACGATGGACTGGATTTTTGAACGGACGGACTGACTCGACGCCAGTACCGTCCAGTAGCTGGAACTACACCATTTCATTTGTAACTTTGGGACAGCAACGAAGACTAGCCTATCTTCTCCCAGGTTACGTGGAATGTGGCTCCAAAGTCGTCGGGATTCGAGCCTTGTTTGACTCAGGCGCGGATGCAACTATCATCAATCGAAGAATTGTACAGCAATATGGTCTACCCACCATCAAGCTTCCTAAAGAAATCCGGTTTAGAAATGCGGACGACAGTGTCAATACCATTGGAACAGTCACACATCGAGTTGAAGCCAATTTTGTCGTTCGAGGACACCCCCTGCCAACCAATTTCTATGTTGCAGACCTCGGAAGAGACGACGCAATTCTAGGAATGCCATGGATCCGACGATACAACCCGAAGGTTGACTGGGTAACTGGACAATTCAACTTTGACCCAAAAATTATCAAAAAACAGCAGCAGATACGCGAATATCAGACCAAACACGACCCACCACCCGGAATTCCAATGTGGGGACTACCTCGTAGCGAGATTCAAGATCCTGAGGCAGTGGGACAATACATCAAGAGAACGGCACCAGACCCAGACACCGATGACCGATGGGACGAAACTCCTAATGTAGCAATCACGGCGTTATGGCATCTCCACAATCCACCTCCCACAAGAATCATCCGGAAAACAACAATGTCTACCAATTTGGCAGTTCGAGCACACGAAAACCAACCTGTCAAAAATCTTGATGACATTCTCCCATCCTACTTACAAAATTACCGTCACATCTTCGAGAAGAAGACTGCCGAACGAATGCCAATATCAAGGCCATGGGATCATGCAATAGACCTCAAACCAGGATACTATCCCTCGAGACTGCAATATCAAT
>CCBP010000114.1:76819-93020 GCA_000765035.1 Trametes cinnabarina | reverse complement strand
AGTATACGCATTGCGTCAGAGACAGAAGCCACGGACTTCGCAGAACCCGAAGGCGAAGTAGCCATGCCATACAGCGAACAGGCGAAGAAAGCGGACGAACGGCTGCGAAACGTCGAAGCATGGTTGCGAACCCTTACGCGTCCAGACGGCCTCAGCGACACGGAATACGCGACCTTCGTTCGCTATGCGCAGAACTTCTTCAGCGATGACCGCAAGCTCTGGCGGAAGAGTACGGACGGTGCACACAAGCTCGTGGTATGGCCAGAAAAGCGGCTCGACATCCTCCGCGCAGCACATGATCACCTAGGACATCGCGGACAGTACGCAACGTCACAGTTTGTTAGCGAACGCTTCTGGTGGCCTACTATGCAAGAGGACGTCGCGTGGTACATTCGCACATGTCACCTATGTCAGGTTCGCCAGCATCGCAAAGTCTTATCCCACCCACGGTCGCGCTACCTGGAGGACTCGGAATGCGCTGGTACATTGACTCCATGAAGATGCCAGCATCGAACGGTTATCGAATCATTGTCGTCGCACGATGCTCAGTATCGGCCTGGCCAGAATGGCGAATGCTCCGCTCAGAGAACGATCGCACCCTAGGGGACTTCATCTTCCAGGACCTCATCTGTCACTGGGGCTGTCTTTTGTCGAGCTCGTTACCGATAACGGCTCTGCTTTCCTTAGCGCAGTTCGCGACCTCGAGAAGCGTTTCAACCTGCACCACATCAAGATCAGTCCATACAACTCGAAAGCGAACGGTATAGTGGAGCGATCGCACTTCGACACACGACAGGTTCTCTTCAAGGCAGCGGAGGGCGATCAGAAGCGATGGTCGCAAGTCGCACACTATGCGTTCTGGGCCGAGCGTGTCACGGTTCGCAAGCGAATGGGTTGCTCACCGTACTTTGCGGTTACCGGATGCCACCCTGTGCTCCCAATGGACATCGCAGAGGCGACCTATCTGTCTCCACCTCCGACTTCCCTACTCTCGAGCGGTGAGCTTATCGCGCGGCGAGCGATCGAACTTCAGAAGCGACACGACCAGCTATCTCTGCTCAAATCGCGTGTATACCGGGCCAGGATTGAAGCTGCGAAGAAGTTCGAGCGCGACCATCCAGCAACCATTCGCGATTTCGACTTCAAGCCAGGCTCACTAGTGCTCATGCGGCATATGCAAATTGAGAAATCCCTCAACCGGAAGATGCGACCTCGCTATACTGGACCGCTGGTCGTTGTTTCGCGAAACCGCGGCGGCGCGTATGTTCTCTGCGAACTTGATGGATCAGTACTACATCGCGCCATCGCGGCGTTTCGTTTGGTCCCATATCTTCCGCGAAAGGCGATCGCGCTCCCGCCTGGCTTCGCCGACATCTCCCGGAAGCGATTGGACGAGCTCATCTCAAGCGAAGACGATGGCGAAGACGACGAAGAACCCGAGATCAGTCAAGAACTGGCCGCGGATACTGGCGAAGACAAAGCGAACGAGAGCGAAGGCTCTGATGAAGACAACTGAAGCCAAGCGAAGCCCCTCCTTCTGTTCCCCTTTTCCTCTGTCTTACTTTCGCGACTCTTTGCGAACATTTTCACACTCATTTATATAAGCAAGAAGTATATTTTGCGAAGAGCCTGGCGAATACGCTTATTCTATGTGCAAGTCCGATTAGCAAGCCGTACTACCTAGCGAGCGAGCGACCGAGGGCGAGTGGGACAGAGGAGAGCTATCTACAAGTCCTGCGAAGTGAAGCCAAGAAATCTATCACACAAGTCCGCGAAGCGCGAAGGCCTCCGCTTACCACTTCGAGGATAGCGCGCTGGGCTGCGTAAACCCAAAGTTCGCGCGTAGCGTCTGGATCGGCCAACAAGAACTCGAGGGTTCCCAGGCTAACGTTCGCCTGTCGTATCGCAACAGGGCGCGCCACTGTGCGAAGAGTGTCAAGAGCAGCTCCCGCTTCTTCAAGAATCGCCATGGTCCCGCGAAGTCGACTCGATCTCAGGCAAGGAAGAAGCCCCCTTTTATACAGCACAATACCGTCGATCATCGTGCGATCGACCGAGGATGGTCGAGATCTCAGTGGGGGGGAGGTGATATGACTTCCACGCCTCCAGCACCGCGTTCCGGGATTTTTCGCGATTCCTTTGCGCTTCGCGGCCAATTCCTTCGCGCTTCGCGGTCGATTCCTTCGCACTTCGCGGTCAACTCCTTCGCACTTCGCACTCATTTCCTTCGCACTTTGTCTTCCCTCCTTGTACTCGCGAATGCGGACGTGATATGCGCGAGGGTACGTTTCCTTCCTCTCCCCGATGCAAACTGGCGATCCCACCGTGTGCGCATGGTGTCCGCATGGGCGGTGTGTTTGCGATCGCGGGCCATGTGCTCGCAACCCTCTGCCCAGCTCCGGGACTCGGAAAACCACTTCGCCGGCGTTCTCCGCCGTATCGCACGATTAGCACGCCATCCATATGTAAAATACTCGCTCCTCGCAGCGAAGCAATTCAGACTCTCTTTCCCCCGAGAAGTGAGGATCTCACAGACTCCTGCGATTGTGAACTTTGCGACTGCGTTTCCCTTTGCGTTCTCACTGCGATATAGCGATCATATAGCAAACTGCGTGTCTCTTTCTTCGCCTTCCACTGCGTACTGTTCTCAACCTTATCGCGAAGCGTTTGCGAAGCGTTAGCGAAGCGTTCGCGAAGCCTACGAGCTTCTCCGCCCACTCATCCACTCTCCGCGGAACTTCGCAGAGGGCACCCCGACCGGCCTACAATATCTCCTGATTCTCAGTCCATCCCCTCCGCACGGCCTCGACCTACGAAGGCTCTCGGCCGTATCCATCGCGGTTACAGGGTAGATTTGGCGTATCACCGACATGCCTCTGCTTCGTCTTCTTGGGCTTCTTCAACGCATTGCGGGTCTTTGCTGTGTCACGCGCAACCTGCTCTTCATGTTTCTTCTTCCATTGCGTATAGTTTGAGATCACCGCAACCTTATCAGCTTTCCAATTATCTTCGCACAGCTGTAGTTCATAACATTGAGTCCGCATCCAGTGGTGGTATGCGACAACAATTTCTTTGTCTATACCATGCTGCCACGTTGCTGGAGCCATTTTCTTGTTGTAGAGGTATACACAGAATTCCCGGAAGCGACGACGTATCATCTGAGCACGTTGGCCATCCACGGGGGTGCCGTCAGTGTCTGTAATGAAGCGAAGAGTGACGTTCTCCCCTTCGGCCATGCGAGTGGGTCCGCGCTTGCCCCGCTCTTCGCCTGGTACTGTAGACAGCTTCGACGTTTTCTCGGCTTCTTGCCACTCGCGTTTGTGCCAGAACGAGACCTGACATAAAATAGGTTGTCTCAGTTCACGATAGATAAGGGGGTACGCAATGCATACATTAGGAAAGTCAGCTTGCGCGCGTGGTTTGTCCACATACCACCCATTCTCGTCAATTTCAGGGAATGGTGCCGATGGTGTTGGACCTGTAAAGAGCGGTTCATGCATGTGTGCGACAGGTTCTCAGTCAACATACCGCTCAGTTTCTCGATGGTCCTAGGCACTATCACACGAGCTGGGATGCTTGTCTGCTGTCCGCTGGAGACATAAATATGAGTTTTTTTTGCCTCGTATGGGTACATGAACAGGCGCATATAGTCACCCGCTTGTCACCATGCGTCTGTGACATCGCAAAATATATAAGCTACGTTAATGGGATCAAACAATGACCTACTCAAGCATAGCACACTTTTCCCGTAGCAATTGGAGCTCGAAATGATCTATGGTGAGTTCAGGGCTACCATTGCCGCCCGCAGCCATGTTGTTGTTCATCGGACGTGCATTAACCCCACCTGTAAGCTAAATCCATGGCTTATTGTAAATCTACTGGCTCAGTTCAAAAGATATAGACTGACCATTAGAGCAGGGGAATTCTCCCGCCCAAGCAGCAATGGCGGTCCAGAGGCTGGGAGAATGCCGTGTGGGACACCACCTGCCAGTGCGCGGGAAGTAGAGGAGAGCGGAGATGTGAGATTCTGCTCTGGATGGCCTTGTAAAACATCTTGCAGACTCCTCGTAGAGTACATGATCGTTTTCTTGGGTTGCAGTATTTTCTGGTGTGGCAAAAACAATTGTGGTATGAGCAGAGATCTGTGGCAAAGTCCAGGACACGTCGACCGTGTAGGTCATGTGATGTGATTGAGCTGCCTAGAATAGCAAGCATACTGAACGCCTCCGATCCAGCGTCCTTCCTCTCTCTCCGGCAACTGTGGATATTATTACATACCCGCATATATCATGAGCTCTACCATTCATCCAGATGCTCTCCTTCATGCTCTCAATCTTGCAAAGAATCCAAGGTCTTTCCATTCATCAGAGCAGGATCGTGCTGTCAGCGGGCTCTTAGACCTGTCTATCATCTGCGCGAAGCTTGCGACCCAGTATGCCAGCAACTCTAGCCCCCCAATTGATGTGATAATCAACAATGACCATCGGAAAATCTCAGAGGCATATTCTAAGGTTCTTGCTGCACTCCACGACTATGCCGACCCCTACAGCGCCACGTCAGTTACCCCAACCTGGCAGGAGCCGGCGTCCTCCGCTGAGTCTGGGCGGCCTCAGGTCACTCTCAGCTCTGAGGCTATGACAGATCTGATTAGCAGCTTGGTGCCTCAGCTACACTCTCCGGTTCATGACTCCGTCGTCAGTGCGGCCTCCAAATCACTCATAGGTCCACTCAGCAAGACATTCTATCCTCGTGTGGTTGCCCAAATCCGCGCGCAGTTGCTGGAGGAGCTCAAGACACCACTCCTTGACTATCTCACCCCTGTTTTGGAAAGGCGCGTGGTCGACTACGTCTTGGGTGACGATCTCAAGGACGATTGCCGGTCTACTACTGACAAGCGCCGTGGCCGCCCTACCTCTGCCCATGCATCCACGTCATCTGTGCCTGTGTCTATGAACTTTGATGCTGCAACTCCTTCCATCTCAGGGCCACCCACGAAGCGTGCTCGGCGCATCGCCCCGCAGGACCTTTCTGATCCGCAAATCCTCCCTGAGGGCCATCCACCAGTCGACCCCTTTCTTGCCATGCCTTCGATGTTTTCCGTTAAAGGCATCAACAAATCAGTGACTAGGACACCGATGAAGCATTGCGACAAAATATAACAGTGCGAAAGCGACGTGAGTGCATGGGACATGTGATGAGAATGGTCCGTTAAAGTGCGCGATGCACCTGTCCTGCCATTCCTCCGCATATCTTGTATTGACCACCCACCACAGCTCCCGTATCAATCAAGAAACATGGGTGTCAACTCAGTGTAGTGTAAATAGTATCAGCAAGCATGTGCTATCATTGTTGATGATTGTCCTGACTCTGTGGGTAGTCGGACCGAAGGCGAGGAAATCGTCGGGACGTAGTCAAGAGGAGGAGAGAGGAAAGGGCTAGAGAAAATCAATGTAACCTAGATAACAGAGTGAATAAAGTGACAGTGTGTCAGATAGCCCACTAGACCCAGAGGAGCACACGACACGTGCGGGCGTCGAGTGTTTGAGAGCGGACGGGAGAACGGAGACGGAACGGGAGTAGCAGGCCACGAGTCTACGAGACGCAGGCCGGGCGCTAGACTGAGACGTACCCTGGCGTCGGTGACAGCGCGAGCCTCGACGTTTGGGGAAAGGTTCGGAGGCTAAGGCGGGGTGGATTGGACCCAGGACGACGTGTGGGTGTCAAAATAGAGAACAGCGAAGTCGAGGGAGCTTGGGGAGGCGACGGCGAAGACGGGCGTATGACAAGTGAGGGTCTTCGAGACCCCGAGTCTGAGGGAGGGAAACAAGCTGTATTTTGCAGGCGCAAGTGCGTCGTATTTAACATACAAAGGCTACGGCGTAAGAAGAGGTCGCCCGATGTGTGTCGGGATGCACGCGGGCGGATGCAAGAGGTCGGGACGAGGTCGGAGCGAGGAAAACGTGTTCGTGATCGCGCCTTCGCGGAGGTGCTACCAAACGCGTCCTACCCGCACCGCGTCTCCACGCGCCGGCCCTTGCGCTTTGCCAATGCAAGGACCTGGTCCAATAGAGTGCCTAAAAAATTGTCAGAACGATCGGAAAATAAGCAAAAACCCTTACAGAGCCCAATCAACCTCGCAGTGTCAACAGCCGGAGCCGTCTCGCCCGCTCAGCGTCGCGGGCCCCTCATCATCGTGACTATGACTATCATACATCAAGATCCTCGTCTATATTCTCCATACCCTGCTCCTGTCCACCTAAGAGGGCCACGTCCAAACCCGGCTTCTCAACCACAAAGAAACGTGCAACCAGGTCTTCATGTGCGGATTCTGCAGCTGTCGGAGGGAGTGGAACCATCGCAATCACCGCGGCCAAGTCGGCCACATCCAGAACCTCACGTTGATCAGCGCCGGGTGGCGTGCAGGCAAGAAGAGTATTCTCGGACTCGGCAAGGATACCAGCATCGGGAGGTGAGAATGGCGCAACCATGGCAAGTGCACGGCGAGCCCCGCCAATGTCCATAAGAAAGAAGTATTGAACTTCTACAAAGCGGCTTGGAGTCCCTGTAAGCTATCAGAGCAATGTCAGTGTTGAGGAATTGGAAAAAGGCCTAAGATATTTCGCTCACCTTCACCATGCGTGCCCTCCGCAGGGCACGCCCACGCGACTCAAGAACACACTCCTTCCACGCAGTGCGCGCAATCTGACCATTTGGAAGACGTAGACGAGCCCAACGACGTACAAGCGGGAGCCATGTGCCCATCATGGGGTGCCCGGACTTGTTCATATATGAATGGATTGCAAGTGATTCTGCTGGCGGGACTGCCCACTGGCGTGAATCAAAAGCGCGGAGGAGGACATATCCTTCTCCCAAATCGTACGCGCCGCGGGGCAGTGCGGGCTCTTCCACAAGACTAGGAATGAGAGCTTTGAGGGCATTCACCTGACAGCGACGACGGGCCCTCTCGGAGACGTTCGCATAGGGGGTGCTGTGCTGCTTGATCTCCCGTGTTATGTTGCCGATGTAGTTCTCCAGTGTCCACTGTGTGTAAAGGGTCCCGGGACCCAATCGCGAGATCTCTGGCACAATATGGGTCGTCGCGTGGATGCTCTGGCGCACGAAGTGAAGACGCTCAATCCGGCGCTGATAGTAGAGGGTCTCAATACCCTCAGCATGTTCAATGAAGTTGCGGTGTGCGAGTGGAAGTTGCTCGGGTGTAATGCGGCGCTGGAGGATAATGCGCACAGCGGCGACAAGTTTGCAGAAATGTCGGTAGTACAGAGGTGCCTGGACCGCTCGGAGAAGACCAGGTAGAAGGCCGTAGACATATAGGAGGAACTCCCAGGCCTTGTACCCGCTCGAGATCTTCTCCGCTGGGTTACGAGGAGGTCGGTCAAATGAGCCAGGAAGGTACCGTGTAGCTTCCGCCACAAGGCGGCCATGAGCATGCCAGGTGTCGCGATCAGCGAAGACTGCCCAGTTCCATGTTGACTTGTCATCTGGCTGCTCGCATACAAGTGAGCCGCGTAGGAGACCCATGATGAGGTCGGTCAGGTTGAGACAGACGAGATGCATGAGGTCCGCGCCAAAAGCATCAGGCACGCCAAGCATCCGCGGGAGGCCACTGAAGATGCTGGGTTTTGCGATCCCGGTCGCAAGGCGGTTCCGCGCGTATTCCGCATTCGTGCGTGAGGCTGTGACAACCTTGAGGTTCATATCATAGCGGGATCGCGGAGATGGGGCTGAGCCAGCAGGCAAGGTAGCGAGAGGCGGAGCTCGGAGGGATTGATCTGGATGTTCTGAGGGTGGAGCACCGGTGGGACGAAGGGCTGCCGGGTAGTACATTGCCATTCCCGGCTTGTTGCGGCCAAGGAACTCGCAGTATAGACGACACCCGTGGGCCCCCTGATGACCGACGAGACCGTTGAGGTATGCCATCGCGGGACCGTCGGCAGTGACGAGCAGGAGGAACAGATATGACCTAAACAGCCGATTTTCAGCCGCATCCCAGATAGCAAGGCCCTCGCACTGAAGAGCAGCAAGGTGGTAGAGGCTCGGGAAGATGAATGAATCGACGTTCTTGGGCTTCTTCGGGCCGCCAATGACTGCGCCGGGAAGGACATAACGTTTCTTGTAGCGAGCTGTAGGAGGCAGGTCGAAGAGAACCCAGACCAAGAACCAGCAGTCAGATGACTTGGACTCGTATAGCTGGGCACCATCCAGAGAGAACATCAACACCATGTCGTCGTTGAGAGGGGATCTCGAGAGTCCTGCACGGCATCCAGGTATGCACGGCCATAGTAGACATCGTCGAACACAGGGAGATTGTGTGGGTGCTCTTGTGCATGTGCAAGTATTCGCTCCGTCTCCTGCGAGCGGTGTCTCATGAGGCGAGCGTTCTCAGGAGAACCCCACATTGCTTGTAGCTGAGGGCCGAGCGGGTACGTCTGGAATGTCCGCCGAGGAACCTCTTTACCGTGTGCGAGCTTCCAAGCGTCGTAGCGAGGCTCACCGCAGAAGGGGCACTGCTCGTATTTGCCAAATGGTCCGACGTATGCAACACATGTGTTCACACACATGTCCGTGTGGATGGCCTCGAGGCCGGTGATGTTACTCACGAGTTTCTTCACCTGGTCGTACGTTGGAATCGCGGAGTCGGGGAGGAATTCCATAAACGCGGCTCGGTTATCTGCATAGTTCTCCTCGGACGCATCGCCAAGAGCGGTGAACATCCGCAACCCAACGCGTTCAGAAGAGCTGACCTCGACGGGGGCGCAGCGTGGTTCGCGCATTCGAGCAAGGCTGTCCTGGGACATCCCACCATCGTCAAGCTTTGCGTTGTGGAGCGCACGAATGAAGCTCTGTGCCTCGCGGATCTCCTGACGATGAGCTTGCTGAGGTGCGCCAACATCCTCCGTCTGCCCGAACTCCGGCTCTGGCTCGTGCTCAGGAACCGCTGGATCATCACGATAGTCATCGACATCATCCTGTATAGATATATACGCAGGCGGGGGTGGGTCGAGGGCATGATTCGAATGAGAAGTGCGAGGGGATGAGGATGACCGCTCGCCCGGCGTCAGATGTCCAGCGGCGTCGTCGTCATTGTTGTCGTTGTCGTCATCGCCTTCATGGTCCTCGACCCCTCTGTTGTCTTCGTGATCCTCATCGCCATCGCCGTCCTCATCTTCTTCGTCCATCTCGTCGTCGGAGTCGGTGAGGGTAGGCATCGTCGGATCATGCTACGCATCATGGTCAACAAGATTCCAGTACATGCAATCTAGCTGCGTACCTCAATAAGTTCTGAATGCGCATGACGACGCCAAGCGTCAGCAGAGCGAGCGGCGGGCGGGACGAGCGGGCGGTGGGCGAAAGGCACGAAGCCTGCAAGGACATCCTCTGGCCGTACGCGGAAAGGCGCATGCAGTTTGTACTTGCGCCGGCTGACGTGCTGCAGGATGCCTTTGCAATACTTCATACAATTGCATCGGTATGTGGTGCCAGTATCAGGAGCGGAGTCAAGCACAGAGGGGACAGGGTCGGAGAGCGGTCCAGGATGCGGGTCTGACGGGCCAGGCTCATGCATGATGAGTTGCGTCTACTGTGCACAAGAGGGTCGGGGATGGGTTGTAACTTGTTCATAGACTCTTGGCTTATATACAAGGATGTACGGACATAATGCCTTTGGCTGTATCAATTTCTGATGCTATGATAATGGTGGTGGGCTCACAAGGGTATGGCTTATCAGCCGCTCGGTATTTGCACTCGAGACGCACACCGTGAGTCAATGAAAGCGCAGCGGTGTGTGAACTTGCCACACCGCCGACGTGCAGACAAGGTAACTACACAGACAAACCCGATGAACTGAGTCAGTATATGACACTTCGACAAAACTCACTGACTTACGAAGCTGATATATACCAGATGGTCGGACTTCTGATCCTGCAAATGGTGGTATGAAAAAGGTCAGGAGAGGCCATGTGTGAGCTAGCCTGGAGGGAGATTGCGCCGCACCAACCACAGCAGAGAGGACGGGAGCCGTATCTAGGGACTACATAGCATGGGCCCGGAATGCATTGACACCGTGCTGGGTCAGCTGCAGTGGTGTTGCTCCTATTAGCAAAGGAGGAGGAGGAGGAGGATTCCATTTTTATACTAAGCATATTTACGTCCAGTGAGGACCAAGCGCCTAGTCTAGCAAGGGTCCACCCCAAACTAAGTCCATCAGTGCCCGTTTTGTCCCGACGACCCGCCCTACACAGGTACCCCCTAACCAAACTTCCTTTTCAAGTGGCCCTACATGTTTCGGGCCGGGATCTCCGTACTGCCGGCGACAACCCTTGGCCGACGGGGGTGGTAGGGATTAGCCGAGTTAACGCTGTACTCCTCCGAGAACCGGAGGTCATGCGACACGCGGCGGGCGCCTCAGCGGGGAGAAAACCCGGTCATGAAAGTCACGACTCGGGGGTTGGGGGATTCGAACCCGAAGGCTCTCCCTAATCGCATACGCGATAGGTGTGACGACAGATCCACCTGCTCCATCGTCCCCCCCTATTAGCAAAGGAGTTGTCAAAAGCGGGGGTGTCGAGTGATGTTGACGCGTCAAAGCAGAGCCATAAGTACAAACAAGCGCCTTACGACAGTCCAGAAAGGTGTGCGGATCGCGATAGATATATTTGTATCATGAGAGATCCGGCTGGATCGTTGCAGAAAACACCGATTCTCACTGGGTATCACCCCTCACCTCGAAGCAGCGGTGGGTAGGAGCCTGTACATACATACGTATACACTGATACGGGATTGAACTCGAGTTCGGACTGCGCCTCTAGGACGTCGCCCGCCTCACCTCGAAGTGAAGCCAGGCCTGACAGCTGAGCGCTGACGGTCGGCCTGAATGTCCAAGACATTGCCTTCACTACTCTTCCGACGGCCGGCTCATTCTATGCAGACGACCGCCGGTGGCGAGGTACCGCCAGTGAAAGCACAGTCGACGGCCGGATGGCTTCGCTCGTCACGGAACTATCCCTCTCCCTCTTATATCCCTCTGACACTGACCCGCTTGTTGTTACAACGGCGGACTCGGAACTGGTAGCCTTTGACTCTCACTGACTCATTCTGACTCCATATCTATTTTTACTCCTTCCTGACTCGATATGACTCATCTATACTCTTTATGACTCCTCTTGACTCGTTATGACTCCTATCGACTCATATTGGACAATGACTCATGCTGCGCATGACTCGACCTAACCTGTATATAAACCCCAGGGGGCTCACCGGTAGAGCCCCAGCTTTGATCTCCTGTTCATACCTCGAATCCAATCACCACTCTGTTCTCTCCTATAATTCTAGTTGTGCGCTCGACAGCTACAACTTAGGGATTATCCTAACATTAGATCAAAGCTCTGGATTCCTCACCTCGTAACGGTGTAAGGAACCAACACTTGAGGAGGGTAGTCCGACGATTACCTGCCCTATTCCGACGAGACCGAAACCTGCCCACCCTGGAGAACCGTCTGCACTCTCTGGTAAACGACTATAGCGACTCCGACGAGTCTGAAGTCATCTACCCAGTCACTCCACCGCCCAGACCACGCAACCCGACTCCATCGCCTATTGAATACGAATTTTGGAACCCGAACGAACGAGTTCAATCCGGAGCCCTCGCTGACGACGAACTC
The DNA here is from genome assembly GCA_000765035.1 of Trametes cinnabarina. Taxonomy (NCBI): domain Eukaryota; kingdom Fungi; phylum Basidiomycota; class Agaricomycetes; order Polyporales; family Polyporaceae; genus Trametes; species Trametes cinnabarina. The sequence continues at coordinate 81,342 of CCBP010000114.1, read as the reverse complement.
GAGGAAGAGTTCCCTGAACAACCGGCTCAATCACCGACAGAACAAGAACGTGTTCAAAGCTTTGAACAGAACATTATCAACGGTCATAACTTTGCTCGAGAACTATTTGAAGACAACATAAACGATCAAGCCATCGATCGTTTTGCTTTGTTCCATCTTCAAGACGCGGCCTGGCACCTCCTACAAGCCCTTCGACACATTCGAGGTCAACCTCCCTTCCCCGCCCCTGGTGACCGAACTCTTCATTTCCCAGAGTGGGTGGAAGTCAACCTCAACAACGCACTTCAAGCTCTCTCTAGTAGCCACGCAGGCCACCCCAATTTTGGACTTTACGCTGACAGAGTACACCACTTGGCAACCACAAGGGTACTCATCGGAGAGTGGATAGCGCAAATTCCCCCAAACGTTCACGGTCCGGCACACTTCTACCCTCTGTAAAGAGAGGTAAATGAACCAGGGCGACGCCGACCTCCGTTGCTTCCGACTCCCCCATTACTTCAACCGTGCAAGTTCGAAAGACAACTACGAGAGCCACAGAGGCAAGATTTCTCTCTGCGAGAGGCAACCCTGCCCAAATCGATTTGTAATAGCAGCAAAGAAGGCACAAAGTCTGAATCTCGTTCCTCCGAAGAAGAACGATCCAGTTATTCAAGGACAAGATCTATCCCACACAGCACCGACTAGTTCACAAGTTCCATCTATCCAACCCCCAGTCCCTGCCACCACCACCCCTCGGATATCTCCCCAAGCATCGCTACCATCTCCAACTATCCCTCAGCCATTTGCCACGGCCATATCTGAAAGCGAACATAGCCAAAGCACATCACCTATTCAAGGAAAAGACATAGAAGAAACTGAAGACACAATGTCGGTCTCTCAAGGGCCAAGACCACCACAGTTCTGGACCAGTTCAGCAACTGCGTTCCGGTCTGCAGCGTTTCCGAGAGGTGATAGGGAAGAAGAAGAACAACCCTCAGGACACGGAGATAAAGGGAAGAAACCAGGAAGGCCGGATGAACCAGAAGGTGGAGGACCCGGAAGCGAAGAACCAGGTGGATCAGATGGATCGGGTGGACCCGACGAACCAGGAGGCGGAGGCGGAGGAGGTGGTGGAGGCGGGGGAGGGCCAAACACAGGAACAGGCCAACCCAACCCTCCGAAACCCCAAGAAGGCGTAGGGCACAAGAGCAAGGTCAAAGAACCCGACGTTTTTACAGGAGATCGCAATAAGGCCAATGAATTCCTCGCCGATCTCTATCTCCTATTCCGCAGCCGGCCCAACGACTATCCGAACGACGAATCCATGGTCGTTACAGCCCTTTCTTACCTTCGGGGAGACACTCGATGGTGGGCTGAAGCCAGAGTCGAAGCCGCGCAACGACTGGATGAAGACAGGCGCCTCGAGCTTGGACATGGCAACACTTCAGAGAACGACTTCTTAATGGTTTCGGACGAGCAGGATCCTGTCCAAACTGCAGCGGTTCAGTTAGCCACACTGCGGTACGACCCGAGAGAACCACTTGACAGGTTCAACGCCAAGATCCTCCACCTCTTCATCAAGGGACATATCACAGAAGACCATGCCCAAATGGCTTGGTACAACTCGAAGTTACCAGGATTCCTTCGCGACAAGATCGCTCTCACCTATCCACAACCATCAAACATGGATGAATTGATGGATCGCGCTATTCAACTCAATCGGGCCTACCTCCTTAATCGAGCAGTTGATACCTCCCAAGGACGCCGTATCCAACGAACTAATCTCTACGACCTAAGGAGGCAACAGTGCGAGCTGTTTCGACAGGGAAACTCGATCAGAAGACACGCCAAGAACTCATCAAGCAGAACAAATGTTTCTATTGCAGGGAAGTTGGGCATCGAGCTGCAAACTGCCCTGCCAAACGCAACAACAACCCAAAGACGCGGGCTGTCGAACAGGAGGAAGAAAGCAATGCTGAGGATGATGGAGACCCTGATATTGGACTCAACGCCGTCGGACTGGACGATGGACTGGATTTTTGAACGGACGGACTGACTCGACGCCAGTACCGTCCAGTAGCTGGAACTACACCATTTCTATTTGTAACTTTGGGACAGCAACGAAGACTAGCCTATCTTCTCCCAGGTTACGTGGAATGTGGCTCCAAAGTCGTCGGGATTCGAGCCTTGTTTGACTCAGGCGCGGATGCAACTATCATCAATCGAAGAATTGTACAGCAATATGGTCTACCCACCATCAAGCTTCCTAAAGAAATCCGGTTTAGAAATGCGGACGACAGTGTCAATACCATTGGAACAGTCACACATCGAGTTGAAGCCAATTTTGTCGTTCGAGGACACCCCCTGCCAACCAACTTCTATGTTGCAGACCTCGGAAGAGACGACGCAATTCTAGGAATGCCATGGATCCGACGATACAACCCGAAGGTTGACTGGGTAACTGGACAATTCAACTTTGACCCAAAAATTATCAAAAAACAGCAGAAGATACGCGAATATCAGACCAAACACGACCCACCACCAGGAATTCCAATGTGGGGACTACCTGTTACGACCGTGCGTACCCGGAGTTCCGGAGTTGCGGAGAAGGGAAGCGGAGATGTCGGAGTACGGACCGGGGTTAAGTCCGGAGTCCGGGGGTACACCTGTGAGGACTTTCGCGAAGCTATTAGCAACGCACGGGTACACGACTACTGTCCTCTATTTCAGACAAGACGGACTAGATCTTCGGAGAGGAGGATGATGGGGGTACGGAGACGGGACTCAGGTCTTCGGAACAGAGGATGGGACTAGAACAGAGACGAGACAAGGGGACGGAGTTGTAGCCGGAGTTGCGTCCGGATGTACGGAGTTGGATCGGACAAGGGACGGAGGAGACGGAGTTGTGAGCTGGAATACGAGATATCCGAACTGAGTATCTAGTACATCCCAAGCCCAGTATAAATACGTTGTAGGCTTATTGTTAAAGTTGACAATAGAGTGAAACGGAATAGGAAGGCGGAGGATGGAGTCCGAAAGGTAAGTGCAGAGACAATAGGAGGGAACATGAGGCAATGGCGCAATCTAAGACCTGGGTAAGAATTGGAAATGAGGAAGTCCGGAAGTATCGGAGTACGGGGCTAACGGAGTAACGGAGTCGGGGACCCGGAGTTGTAACTCCGGGATCGGACCTCGGGGTTGCAGCACGGGATGTAACATCACGCTTGTACGACTCTGGGGCTCATCGACCGCAAGCCCCAAAGAGAAGGCCTTGCTCGAGAACTTCGTTCATCTCGTCTCTGCTGTGGATCTTGCGACTAGGCGGTCGTTAGATCCTGATCGGATACAGAGGTTCGACGATCATATGGAGCAGTACCTCCGCGGCCTGCAGCAGCTCTTCGAATGGCATCACCTCGTTCCCAACAACCACATCTCTCTTCATCTCAGGGAATGCCTGGAGCTTTTTGGTCCCGTGCACGCGTGGTGGGCGTATCCGTTCGAACGCTTCAACGGCTTGTTGCAAGGCTTAAACACAAACAGCAAAGCGGGTAAGCGACACTCAGAAGCGGCCTCCGGCGCTAAGAAGACTAAGCTCCGCATTGACAGATGCAATACCTCTCACGTTCATGCGTTACTTCTACATCGGAAGCAACCTTCGATGGTTGATGTCGACGACCGAGTGGCCCGACGCCGCACCTTATACCGCAATGGCCGAGTCATTTCACGATACCTTCCGCAATGCCGGTCGTGGCACGCGCTTAGCCGACTTCCACCCGTTCGGCAGCGAGAACGCAAATACCTTCGAATACAATGTCAAGAAATCCGCGACGCTGCCGCGAGCCTTATACGACCTCCTGGTAGATCGCGTGCAAAGAATCTCTCGCCTGCCGTTCACATCACTCTTCGCACCGATGGCCGATCGGCGGCCGCGACTGTCCACCGAGGTCCAATACGTCAAAAGTGTGGATTGCGGGGGTGTCAAGTTCGCGCGCGAGGGAGGACATGGGCGGAACTCGTTTGTGCTCTTCGCTCTGCCAGACGAGCAGACCTCAACATTCCCTCGCGCTGGACGAATCGAAGACATATTCCTCCATGTACGAGTGGAGGACGGCAAAAGCATCGTCGAACCCTTCTTCGTTGTCCATGAGTACGAGCCCCTTGCTGACGAGCATCTTTCGATGGATCCATATCGGCGTTTCCCTGATCTGAACACGAGACTTTTTTACGCCAAGTCGCGGTCGTCGCCAGTCCTTCTCTCCATTGCGGACATCAAGGCCCACTTCGCAGCCTACTTCTATGAGCCCTCTGACATTGGACAAGAATGTGTGGTGGTACGCTCATTGGATAGGGTACGTCGCAGATTGTCATATGGTGATTTAATGCTCACTTCTGGAACAGACCTGATCATTGCTCTGGGATGATCGTTATGTAAACTACCCGCTCGTTTGGACTGATACTATCGGATGTGAGTCAGAACAGTCCCGACGCGCTGGCTTACGACCGTCGGCGCAATGTTGTATGCGTCTGCAGGGTATGCGGTGTGT
>CCBP010000114.1:25974-70941 GCA_000765035.1 Trametes cinnabarina | reverse complement strand
CATAACATCCCCGTGGCAGACGCCATTCTTAGCTCAAAGACTGATTAAACCCTGACAAAAGTTGGCTTGGGTCTCAATCTGTGGGAGTATGCGAAATATCAAACGGCCCGACTTAAAATCGTTCAACAATTAGTGCTGACCTCGGGGGACATATCAGTAGTCAGCAGCAGCAAGCTCAACGTTAGCCACGTTCTGCCCAGAGTAAAACTCAATCTTTTCCCGGACCGGTTCCATTGCTGCGCTTTCAGGACTATGCGCACACGCAAGCAAGCTGTAGTTAAAGATTCCGCAAGGGCTTCAAGTTCACAACAATCGTCGCAGTGAGTTGCTACGGTTCGCTGATAACACCGTACCACTTTCTATCATGCCAAACCGGACTGTCGTAGTTCAAATGCACGCCGCGTACTCACGGCCAGCTTCTGCCGGTTTTATCTTCATACCCGACCCCCGTGGGTTTCGCGAAGTATGGCTGCCAAGTTACCTGGCCATAATAGTCTTGATATGCAAGGTATGGGTCCCATCCTTCGGGACCGCATCGAGGAAATTTGCTGAGTTCTCTAGCAGATGCAAGTGTGACAAGCTTTCAAGTTCAGCGAAGAGTGGCCTGTAGAATGCTCCAAAATATCCAAATATACCTCTTCCGCACCGCGACAGCATGCAGAGTGTGTCGAATGGCTTCTACGTCACCTGCAGTACCAGCCTGAGTGAGGATCCATCCGAGCAACATGACATACGGAGGGCGTTTCTGACACACAGTGTACCTGGGGAACCACAGCGAGTGCGGTGGCCTCTCCGAGTCTGCGCGAAGGTAGTTTGGGATAGAATGCTGGCCATCAGACGCATCCCCGCCTGTCGAACGCACCTTCCGCTCTTCCGGACACACGCCGCCTCCGGGGCTCATACGGCGGCAGATGTGAACGCATCGCGCGTCCATGTGGTCTATCGTCGTCGCAGACACAGGCATGGCGGTCGAAGACCCCTCAGCGACGCACCAGCAATCTGGCTTTCCGCGACTTGTCTTCTTGAGGAGCGCATCCACAGTCAGTACTACGCTCGTCTTCACTTCATTGTCGCTCACGCCGATAAGCATGTGCTGACCTGGCGAACCTTCAAATTTCACAGTCGATTACGGCAACCGCGTGCGCGAGACACACACCAATGCTACAACCATCCTACGGCTCATGGAATATCGACGCGATTGGTCGCATTGGTGTCCGAAGCTGACACACCAACATCACGGAGGTTTATCGTATTCGCTATCTGGAGCCGTCTCGAGGGAAGGAGCAAGCAACGACGCAACCGATTGGTTTGAGGCTTGGCATCACAGTCTCAACCATACTCTCGCCCGCTGGAAGCAGAAGGCGACCATTGATATGCGACCCCCCACCGAGAGCCTATAAAGGCGGGGTACCGTCTCTCCTAGTCCTTCAACTCGTCCGAGTCTACTTCGTTGCCTAGGTACGATGGCGTTCAAGATCCTCTCTGCTCTCATTTCTGTGGTCGCCATCGTTCAGGGGGCTATTGGTAAGTCAGCATGCTGTTCATGTTGCCGTTAACATATCGAGACATTTTGTTGCAGCCAGCCCACCTTTGAATCGCCGAGTGGCTTGCCCGGATGGCGTCCACACCGCTAGCAACGAAGCTTGCTGCCAGTTATTCGCCATTCGTGAGGATCTGCAGAAGAACCTCTTCGACGGCGGCCAGTGCAATGCAGAGGCTCACGAGTCACTCCGCCTGACGTTCCACGATGCCATTGCTATCTCGCCGGCCCTTGAGGCCCAAGGCAAATTCGGGTAAGCGTAAGTTCGTCCGTTGAGGAGCACCTGCTTACCCTTGCATGTTGACAGTGGTGGCGGCGCCGACGGTTCCATCGCTATCTTCTCAGAGATCGAGACCGGGTTCCATCCCAACATTGGACTCGATGAAATCGTAGAGAAGCAGCGGCCGTTCATCAACCGTCACAACCTCGGTGTTGCCGACTTGTGAGTCATACTTTGTGAGCTGAGACCGCGTCACTTGCTAAATATTTTCACGCATCACAGCATCCAATTCGCGGGTGCGATTGGTGCCTCGAACTGCCCGGGTGCTCCTCAGCTCGCTGCGTTCGTCGGCCGCAAGGACGCCACTCAGCCAGCCCCCGACGGTCTCGTTCCCGAGCCCTTCCACACGCCCGACCAGATTTTCGACCGTCTCGCTGATGCATCCCAGGGAGAATTCGACCCGATCTTGACTGTCTGGCTCTTGACTGCTCACACTGTTGCTGCCGCCAACGACGTGGACCCAACCATCCCCGGATCACCATTCGACTCCACTCCTGGCGTGTTCGACAGCCAATTCTTCGTCGAGACCACCCTTCAGGGCACTCTCTTCCCGGGTGACGGTCCTAACCAGGGAGAGGTCAAGTCTCCTCTTCGCGGAGAGATGCGTCTCCAGTCCGACTTCTTGATCGCTCGCGACAACCGCACTGCCTGCGAGTGGCAATCATTCATCAACAACCAGACGAAGGTCCACGACATGTTCCAATTTGTCTTCCACGACTTGTCGATCCTTGGTCAGGACATCAACTCACTCGTTGACTGCACGGAGGTGGTGAGTACTGTCATGTGCAGAACCCCAAAGAAGTGATGTCCGACTATGAGATGCACCCCTAGGTCCCCGTCCCCAAGCCCGTGGTCGGACGCACCCATTTCCCTGCTGGTCTGACCATCAGAGATGTTAACCACGCTGTAAGCACATCATCTTACACTCGTTGAATCGAGTACTGAGATTGCCTTGCAGTGCGCCGAAACTCCATTCCCAGTCCTTCCGACTGACCCTGGCCCGAGGACTTCTGTTGCCCCCGTGTAAGTAATGCACATACATTGATCTATGTCCGTTATCTGAAGAGTTTTTCCTCCAGCCTTCCGTGAAGGATATTCTTCAGCTTGCGGTCAACCATAGAGGTCTCGTCACCGGATTGATTTGGGTCTAGCAGTGTTCTCTATTGACTGGCTTAGGTGGGCTCCTTGCGCGCGAGGTAGCTATGTATCATCGTCTGTGTGTAGCTGGGTTGTGAAATGTATGATGTCTTCCGTAGAACCCATCGCCAGCGCCCGATGGCACTATCGGGACTCGGTACTTTGTCGTAATGAGCTTGCTCTCCGCGACCATACTTACGTGGAAGTCTGAGTCCTGAATGTGTCTGAGCGTTCTGAAAGATAGACCCGTAGATGCACGATATAAACATTTTGTGTCAGATGTGTATGATAGAAGCCTCGTGTTGTAGGCGCCGGCCGAATACGTCCCGAGTGTCCCTCTGGAGTCTGCCAGGCCATGTGTCTCTCTTTCTCTTGCGTCGACGTCGCGTCGGCAGCTCCTTGATATTCTCTATGCTGCACTTGTACTCGCTAGCTAAATCTCACCGTCTCTGTTTGATCTCACCAAGACTACGACTAATCTCAGGCTGCAGTGGTGTCCTCTAGACCTACTCCGCCTGACACCGACGTCCAGCGTGTTCACTGAGCACTTACTTATTATGAACATGTTACTATCACCAGAGCATGGCAGTCGTATACCTAATCGTTCATTTGGGACTCCCTGGCCCTCAATACCTCCCGTCACGAATTGCGCGCGACTCGGAGCGGGTCATCTAGACCTGTTAGATTGCTGTCGGAACTGCTTTTAGGGTACCTTGGATAGCGACGAGCGCGGAGTTCCTCCAGGACATCGGCCCATCACCATCAGCTTTACCAAATTGACAACATAATCTTTGGGAGGTGGTCAATGTGAGTAATCGTGCAAAACTTGATTCCAGGTATGATACTGCCGACTGGTCCCTACCGCCAATACCCACGCTCACATCTCACGTCCCAGGATAAATTTGTATCTGAGAAAATACCGTCATCTCGGGCTGACTGGGAAAACGTATTCAAGACCGTCGCCGCGGGCTCATCTCGTGCACGGAGTTGTTTTGCAGCGCACATGTCAAGTAATGCCCATTGGAAGACCCATGAATAATGGAATTGACCGTCGCAAATCATAGGTAGTTGTATGATCAATGCTCTGATTTTCGGCTTGATTTGCTGTGTTTAGGGCCATTTTCACCAACATGCAGCCGGAAACATGCCAGATGCATTCACACAGTGCGTGGGACTCGGAGAGACGCCCCTAAGGTGGTCTACGAATTTGGTAAGTGCGTAGTCTGCTGTATACGAGACACCGCAACGTCTATCCAGAAAGGTTGCCACCTCAGAAAGTCCACTCTCGTTGTCGTCTTCAAGTTCGCTCATTAGCGGGGCGTAATATACAGACAAGAAACCGCAAAACAAGATGCCAGTGGTGAACGCGGACCTTCCTTCAAGTGCTTCAACGTAACTAGCACTAGGTTCGCTTCTGAACGTCCTTCGCAGTCTCGCTTCTGAAGGACCATCCAGTCTCTTGGATCCTCGGTCCCGCAGGTAAGCCCGGCGGTGATGTGAACACCTCATTCTTTCTGTTAGGTAGTAGCCCTTCCCAGCATAGCTGAGCGACGCACCTCCTTGACCGGGAGGCTAACTTCAGCAGAGTAATATTTACATGCGTTATCTGGCCGCCGCCGCTACAGCCATGTCGGTTTGAACGCTCTGAGCCGTCCCATGGTGGGCCAATCTTAGTGTTTCTCCTGATAGGTTCGTCTCTCACTGCTCAGACGAAGGCGAGCTTGCTGGCCCTGACATCCGCCTGCATTCACAGTCCTTTACGGCACCGAAGTGCCCTAGAATATGCGAGAGATCTATCCCCTGGCAGGGAAGCGTCCGAGTGCTTTGTGGTCGGCCGTTTTTGTCGACTTGAGCGACACGCCGGGCTTGTGGATGCTCTCGCGAAAGCGTTCAAGGCCAGGAGGGCGTGCACAAACCACCAAATGACAGAATGCTCGAGCTCCGATTGGACACATGATGATGGTCGACAACTTCGTCATGTCTGTATGATGTAGCGAAGCACATCGGCTGAGGTCCTGCGGACATGTTGCCGATGCCGTGCTGATATTTTTGCCACTTTCCGACAGTATAAAACCTGGGGGTAGCTTGTCGTAGCCTTCAGAGCACTCGAGTCCTCCGCCTCTCTTGCTCTTCTCATCGCTTCACCGTTATGGCCTTCAGATCCTTGCTCACTATCTTCACGTTGGTGGCGACCCTTCAAGGGGCCTTTGGTGAGTGTCAAGATTGCCAAGGGTTTGCATTTGCGCTGACTAGATCACTCTAGCTGCCTTGACACGTCGCGTCTCTTGCCCCGACGGCGTAAACACCGCGACTAATGCGGCGTGCTGCCAATTGTTCGCTGTTCGTGACGACCTCCAACAGAACCTGTTTCAGGGCGGCCAGTGCACCGCGGAGGCGCACGAGTCTCTCCGCTTGACATTCCACGACGCTATCGCCATCTCTCCTGCACTAGAAGCTCAAGGTATCTTTGGGTAAGCGTAGTGCCTCGTTCCTGGCGACATTCTTACTGATACTGCTTCTCCTGCAGTGGTGGAGGGGCTGACGGGTCCATCGCTATCTTCTCTGATATTGAGACCGGGTTTCACCCCAACATTGGTCTTGACGAGATCGTCGAGTTGCAGAAGCCCTTCATCGCACGCCACAATCTCTCCGTCGCCGACTTGTGAGTATAACTCATGCCCTACGGTTGTATAGCATTAAGGTATCATGACTTCCATAGCATTCAGTTCGCCGGTGCTATCGGTGCTTCAAACTGTGCCGGTGCTCCTCAGCTCGCCGCCTTTGTCGGCCGCGTCGATGCTACTAAGCCCGCCCCCGATGGCCTTGTTCCGGAGCCATTCCACACTCCGGACCAGATTTTTGCACGTCTGGCCGATGCATCGCAGGGTGAATTCGACGAGATCTTGACTGTGTGGCTCCTTGTCGCCCACACCGTCGCGGCGGCGAACGATGTCGACCCGACTGTCCCTGGGTCGCCCTTCGATTCTACTCCCGAGATCTGGGACACGCAGTTCTTCATCGAGACCCTGCTCAACGGTACTACCTTCCCCGGCACTGCAAACAACCAAGGCGAGGTCGCTGCACCCCTCAAGGGTCTTCTCCGCCTCCAGTCAGACTTTGCAATCGCTCGTGACAACCGTTCTGCCTGCGAGTGGCAGTCGTTCGTGAACAACCAAGAAAAGGCACAGGCGATGTTCCAATTCGTCTTCCACGACATGTCCATCCTCGGCCAGGACATCAACAGCCTCGTTGACTGCACGGAAGTTGTACGTCCTGAGATAATATTCGATGGTCTACTTTACGCTGAAAATTGAGTCTAGGTGCCTGTCCCGGCTCCAGTCCAGGGTGTTGCTCACTTCCCTGCCGGCTTGACTATCGATGATGTCAACATTGCTGTACGTACATGCGCCCCGAGAACCAGAGGTTGAATCCATCGAGTACTGACGAACCCCCTTGGCAGTGCGCCGAAACTCCCTTCCCGACTCTTCCGACTGACCCTGGCCCGGCTACTTCAGTGGCCCCCGTGTAAGTGATTTCCGAAGCTGATACATACACACCAAATGTCTAACGAGTTTGATATAGCCCCCTCCCGAACCAGTAAGCGACAGGATAGTCGAAATAGACATCGGAAAAAGGCAGGGATGTGTACGGTGTGCAAACCTGGTCTTTGGAGAGGTGTTCGGGGCCGGTGTTTTGATGATAATGTTCGGCTTGTGTATGATAATCAGTGGCAACCACTAGGGTATGATGCGTTCCATGATATACGGTGTTCTCAAGTGATTCCCTTTGCCTTGTTCAGCAATTGAGGAAGCGTTTAGTCACGAGCACCTAGTTCCGATGTCGCGGCGCTTACTGTATCCACTTGGTGACCAAGCCCTCTCGAAGCGCCGAAGCGGTACTCAGTACCACTCACGTTTTACGAAGTCAACAACTTGTCAACAACCATGCCAGCTTGGCTGCACTAGCATATCCCACCGTAAGGCTTAAATCGCCTATTACACGACTGTGAACTCAAGAATTTCTGATCAATACCTCTCTGTCGTGTACGGAAATTCGCCCTGTAGAAGTAAGTATCTCACAAAAAGTAGCGAAACCTCAAGGTTAAGAAGGAGTCCACTCATTGTGCAAACAGCGTGATTACGATATGAGTTTGGGTCATGACACCTTGACATGCATGTTTGTAGGTGCAGGACAGTTCCGGGACCGACCAGTAAGGCCACACACGGGTTTCAAGAGGAATCCCATGCTCGTCAGGACGAATCCTGACCGTTGGCTCTGAGACTCAACGCTATAATTGGGCGTGTGACTGTCGAGGTCTTTGTAACATCAACAGACCGCCCTGGCTACTCCGTGCCTTACTTGCAGGTACGTTCTACCCATGACTACCTCCTAGTCCTCTGCCGTGGCCCACGGGTCGGCTGCTGTGAGAGTCGTCAAGCTTGCTTGTTCAGTGAGGATGAGCACACAAGGTATCGCAACGGTTGTAAAATATTTGAAAGTGAGCGGTGCTCCCACTCCCAGAAAGTGTATGTACCACAGCCATTCACCCGTTTGCCACATTCATCCCATGGTCGCACTGAGTTCGACAGCCAAGTGCAGCAGATAGCGGTGGCATTATCTCACTAAGGTATGGGGAACTTGTGCGTTGATCTCTGAGATACAATATTCACCTTTCGTAGGGAGGGTAGTGGCGAATCGAAGGGCTACGATACTACGGACTCGAAATGCTTGTTCTCATCGTTCCTTCAGCCGCTCGGTTACTGGCATACGCCTTGGCTACTCTGCCAATGATCACTCCATGTATTGGATCCGATTCCGCGACATTCCCCATTCTCCGACGCGCAGAGCCCATTCCATGAAGCGCGGCCTCAATTACCCTGGGGGGCCGCTTGCCTGTTCACACGTTCCGTCGCTCTTGTTGCGTTTTCTCAGCACGTGCAATACTCTACCAGGACATCTACGCGCCCACCCACTCTTCCGTCTCCACAAGCGCCATCTTTTGTATCGATGAGAGCCACAAAGTCAATGCCTGAGTCCCGTATCCGATCTGGCGGCACGGACTGCCATTCTGCCTCGCAACGCCTCAGGATGCCATGACCTCCGCCGAACGGAGAAAAGTTGGGATGGCCTTGATGGTGGGTTCTGTCTCACTACCGTTGACGGATATGAGATCTTGAGAGCCTGCTGACCTCGCCTGCAGTTTCCCTCAATTCATAGCAATCAACGCCCTTGTCTGGAGCAGGACACACCCGCGGGTGCGCGCCGAGCAAGAGGGTCCGTAGACTCCTGTCGCGTGCAATGATTGGTTATACTCACTCCTGGCTTCTACACACCGACGCTATGGACCGAGCCGAGCCTCTCGGAGGGGTACCATCAACGCAAGGCGCGACGACCGAGGCAGAATATCTGCATTGTCATTGGCTGAGTTAAGCTTATAGGGCCCGTGCCTTCCGGTCTTGGCAAGGCATCGACGAAAGCGTCAAGTCCAAGACATACTGTGTGTTGTGTGTTCTTCGAGACATACGAGAGGTATAAAGGGGGGGGCAGAATAGAGCCCATCCTTCAGAGCACTCAACGCCCTCCTCTCTTCCATTGCACTCAAACTCGCCATGGCCCTTAAGACTCTCCTCTCTCTCGTCTCGGTCGTTGCTGCTCTCCAGGGCGCAAACGGTAGGATTTTATAGCAACGTGAAGTTACTCTTTGCAATACTGATCGCGGTTAATATTATGCAGCTGCGTTGACGCGTCGTGTTGCCTGCCCCGACGGCAAGAACACCGCTACGAACGCAGCTTGTTGCCAGCTGTTCGCCGTCCGCGACGATCTCCAGGAGAACTTGTTCCATGGTGGCCAATGTACCGCTGAGGCGCACGAGGCTCTCCGGCTGACCTTCCACGACGCAATCGCCATTTCCCCCGCCCTGGAGGCGCAGGGAAAGTTCGGGTAAGCTGGCGTTCCCGTTGAATCTGATGGGCGTCGGGTTTAAATAGGCGTCTCTCTTAGCGGTGGAGGTGCTGATGGCTCTATTGCCATCTTCTCCGATATCGAGACCAACTTCCACCCGAACATTGGTCTCGACGAGGTCGTCGAGATGCAGAAGCCATTCATCGCGCGCCACAACCTCTCGGTTGCTGATTTGTAAGTTTCATACTTTTCCCTTCGATCGTTCAGTTCCCTTATATGCGTTTCTTAGCATTCAATTCGCCGGTGCTATCGGTGTGTCAAACTGCGCAGGTGCTCCTCAGCTCTCTGCCTTTGTTGGCCGCAAGGACGCGACTCAGCCGGCCCCCGACGGTCTCGTCCCCGAGCCCTTCCACACACCCGACCAAATTTTCGATCGTCTCGCTGATGCATCCCAGGGCGAATTTGACCCCATCCTGACTGTCTGGCTCTTGACTGCCCACACCGTTGCTGCTGCCAACGATGTCGACCCGACTCGCTCTGGCCTGCCCTTCGACTCTACCCCTGAACTCTGGGACACGCAGTTCTTTGTCGAGACCCAGCTCCGTGGTACTTCCTTCCCGGGCAGCGGTGGCAACCAGGGTGAGGTCGAGTCCGCGCTCGCGGGCGAGCTCCGTCTCCAGTCCGACCACACCATCGCTCGTGACTCCCGCACTGCTTGCGAATGGCAATCGTTCGTTGGCAACCAGACCAAGGCCCAGCAGATGTTCCAGTTCGTCTTCCACGATCTGTCCATCCTCGGCCAGGACATCAACCAGCTTGTCGACTGCACGGAAGTCGTAAGTGTCCTTTCCTTGAGATGACATTGCTCGCGAACAAAACTAAGCTTGCGGCACTCACAGGTCCCTATCCCCGCTCCCCCTGTTGGCCAGGCTCACTTCCCCGCTGGCCTGACCCACGCCGATATTGAACAGGCTGTAAGCTGACTTTGTGACGATCTCTCCGCCAGTCACGCTCACAGCTTGTTCCTTAGTGTGCTGACACCCCGTTCCCGACTCTGCCGACTGCTCCCGGCCCGAAGACCTCCGTGGCTTCTATGTAAGTATTGCAATCCGCTCATATGGCGATGAAATCCTGACAAATAACTGCTTCCAGCCCCAAGCCCAACGTCAACTCTTCTTAGAGAGCTCAACCTCTCTGGCGGTCGCTCGTGCCGAGTCTCGTGGTTGACCATAGATATTTTTCTCTCTTGTACTACGTCTTCTCTTCCGGTTTCACCTCGGCTGAGGTTGTTGCAGCACCAGTGGTCGTGTTGGTCAATATATGGTTCCATACCCAATGCTACGAACCACGCTCAGTGCTGAGCATCACTCCGAGTACAAGGCGGCATCAATCCGGTTATAAGGGAATGTTCAGGCTCCCGGACGGGTACCATGGGAAGATCACGCGGGCTTGAGAATAAGCTTTCTGACTTGTCTCATGGACATGGGAGAAAGCGAAGATCCGCCTCGTGCTTCGCGGTTATTCCTTGTTCCCGGACCCCTCTTCTTACATCGTTTATGCGAGCTTGGGATCACCGTAAACTGTCAGGACCGTACGCGTGCCGCCGCCGGGGAGAGTATGCCAGGTTTGAGTTGGAGCAATGGAAGGTCAGCAATCGTGATGCCTCAATGTTTCTGTGAGCACAAGGCGTAGAGAAGCTACGTGCAGCATCGGAGGGTCCAAGGTCCGCCAGAGACCACAGTAGCAGTAGGACTTTTGTTATGCAGTCTGCGGTCTGCGAACTGCCTGTGTGGGCATGTCGCATACCACAGCGTCGTGCATCTGATCGACTATTTCTAATGAATCACAGCGGAAGCCAATGGGGAACATAATTACGGTTGAGCGTGTGCAAGATTTCAGTCAGGAATCTCACCGTTGAGGCGGATGGGAGGCCGGAAACTTGGGCCCGGGGAATATCATCTGACGTCCTCCGAAGATACATGTTCTGAATATGGCAGAGATAGCTCTACTCACCTCTGCCAAGCCGTACCTTCAACTGCCAAGCCTCCTCTAGGGTCATAGATTCGCACAAAGAGGCATTGAGCGATTTCTTGGTGGTGGTTTCCCCGAGTTGCCCCCCTTGCCCAAAACGGGAGTCGTCGTTCGATCTGTACTGAACGCCAAAGGCGCGAAGCGCCCAACCAACGCGCGCCTCTGGTGCTCCAGCGCTCCGGTCAAGAGTCACTCTCACCCAGCACCGGCCGCAACACCATCCCGAAACTTCTTGCCCCGGCTCCATGGTATACCTGCCTTTGCTCGCTTCTATTCTGAGTTCGAGGACTTTTTGTTTTATGCTAACTGTCTATGCTCTAAGACTCTTCCCAACTCCCAATTCGCTGTGCCCTCAGCCGAGCCGTGCACCGTGGACATTTCTGCAGCCGTCATTGCTCGGCTATGTGGTATACCTCGTTCTTTCTCTCATGAAAGCTCAGTAACCGCGGGTTCAAGCCGCAACATACCAGAGCATCGGCTGCGCCTTGCGCTAACTAAGGCGACGATGTCGTGTCGTTGGTTCATCAAGCCGTTAAACATGGCAATCCATCCCCATGGTGTTCCATTTTCATCCATGGCACCGGAACATATCCTCACACTGGTGGAATGGCTGCGCAACGATTGGCCCAGGGCAACAGTGCAGCCACTCATCTAGTATGTTCGCTACGAAGAGGCACGCTTGGGACGAGTGTCGAGAAAGGTATAAAAGACTTCGACGCAAGTGCTGACTGTCTGCAGGACAACCAGCTCCTCTGGACATAAAAATCAGCTCGAGCAATGGCATTCAACGCACTCGCGTCGTTCGTCTCGGTTCTAGCTGCCCTTGGCGTTGCGAATGGTGAGGTTTCCGTTGCTCAATTGTTACATTGATACTGATTGACAATCCGCGATCCTCCAGGTGCAATCACTCGTCGGGTCACTTGCTCTGACGGCGTGAACACCGCCACCAATGCGGCATGCTGCGTTCTGTTTGCTGTTCGCGACGACATTCAGCAGAACCTCTTCGATGGTGGCGAGTGCGGTGAAGACGTTCACGAGTCCCTTCGTCTGACGTTCCACGACGCTATCGGTATCTCGCAGTCTGCCACTTCTCGTGGCCAATTCGGGTGAGTTGTAGACTTGTCTTGGGTGTCGCCTATACCAACTGACACCACTCTGTAGCGGCGGTGGCGCCGACGGCTCGATCGCCATCTTCGAAGACATCGAGACGAACTTCCACGCGAACCTGGGTGTCGACGAGATCATTGATGAGCAGAAGCCCTTCGTACAGCGCAGCAACATCAGCACGGCCGACTTGTGAGTTTGTTATCTCACGTCATATATCGTTAGTAACTGACATGGTCCCTATGCAGCATCCAATTTGCGGGCGCTATTGGTGTTAGCAACTGCCCTGGTGCTCCTCAGTTGGATGTCTTCCTCGGCCGCGCCGATGCGACTCAGCCTGCCCCCGACTTAACCGTTCCGGAGCCCTTCGACACCGTCGACAGCATTCTCGCTCGCTTTGCCGACGCCGGTAACTTTACTCCCGAGGAGGTCGTCGCCCTCCTGGTCAGCCACACTATCGCTGCCGCTGATCACGTCGACCCGACGATTCCGGGCACCCCTTTCGACTCCACTCCGGAGCTGTTCGACACCCAGTTCTTCATCGAGACGCAGCTCCGTGGTACGCTGTTCCCGGGCACCGGTGGCAACCAGGGCGAGGTCGAGTCCCCTCTCGCGGGCGAGCTCCGTCTCCAGTCCGACTCGGAGCTTGCCCGTGACTCTCGCACTGCTTGCGAGTGGCAGTCCTTCGTCAACAACCAGGCCAAGCTCCAGTCTGCGTTCAAGGCGGCGTTCCGCAAGATGACCGTCCTCGGCCACGACGAAAGCCAGCTCATCGACTGCTCTGAGCTTGTCCCCACGCCCCCGCCCCCGGCGAGCACGGCCCACTTCCCTGCCGGTCTTAGCAACGCCGACATCGAGCAGGCGTGCGCTAGCACTCCCTTCCCCACCCTCCCCACCGACCCCGGTCCGGTCACTTCCGTCGCCCCTGTGTAAGTCTTTCATGCCCTTGCGTTCACCGGTCAGCCACTGACGCAATCTGCAGCCCTCCGTCTTAAAGCGAAGGCGTAGTATCGTTGAAGTGGCGGTCTTATGGTACATTTTGCAGTGTTTTCTTGCAGCCTCCTGAGCAGAAGTCCTTATTGGAATGACTGTTTGCTGGGGTTGCTTCGCCTGGTCGTCTCAATGTGTTTTGTATCTACATGATCCTTTGAATCTCGAATATTTGCGTACTGCTGGTCCGTCCCACCCTATATGTACCGGATGAGTGAGGATGCACGATGACATTTACCGTGGAAGCCCTAGAAAACACCAGCGAGCCGGACGACGGCAAAATTGAGAATCATTTACT
The DNA here is from genome assembly GCA_000765035.1 of Trametes cinnabarina. Classification (NCBI taxonomy): domain Eukaryota; kingdom Fungi; phylum Basidiomycota; class Agaricomycetes; order Polyporales; family Polyporaceae; genus Trametes; species Trametes cinnabarina. The sequence continues at coordinate 57,659 of CCBP010000114.1, read as the reverse complement.
TATCAGACACGGCTGCAAGGGCGTCAAGAGATGAAAATGGGACGAGGATGCCGAGGCTCTTCAGAGCTGATCTCAGCAATCCAGGTCCCGCAACAAGGATGTACAGCGCATACACGTACACCCTTGCGTGTAGCCGTGATCTTCTCAACGGCTTTCCTTGATTTCTCTCTAGTGCACTAGCCCGACGAGGCTTTCGCGGTCAAAGCGAACGAACTGGTGATAATCAGTAGCATACAAGGAAGACACATACATGAGCCGAGATGTAGAGCAAAAAGTGGGGATACAGAGCATCATTGGAATAGAGCCTCTGCGAAGCAATCTGAACAGTCTGGCAGTAAGTAGAGGGAACAGATAAAGAACAGTTGGTAATCATCAAATTTCGTCAAGTCCGTTGTGGCCGCTTCTTCTTCTTCGACGGTTTCTCTAATTCGACGGGCCGTTGACACGTCGGACAGCGCCCGGAAACGTTCGTCAGCCACGGATCCACGCATGGTTGCTATGGTAGAGATGATCGTCATTATGGCAAGCTGAGACGATATGTGAGCGAGACGACTTACATGGAAGGCATGACCGCACGACAGCAGTCGCAGAGGTTGCGCGCCTTCGCCAGCATCATCCAATCTGAGCGCATCTCTCTCTTCTTCCGTCACTTCTTCCACCTGAATCTCTTGTACTGCGCTGGTCACTGCGACCTCAGCCCGTTTCTCCGCACCTGCGGACGCAACGGCACCTGCTTTGTCCGCTGCCCTGGGTCCGCGCACCCGCTTCGGCGCCTCAAAGTCCATCAAGCAGATCGCACAGACTGCGCGGTTGCCCTCGAGCCGGACGAAGGGGTACTCGCCCTTCTCCCAGATCTCATCCCATGGTACATCTACGTCGTCGTCTCCTGGGCCACCGGCACCGCCTGCGTGCTTCCCCAGCCCAGCAACCTGTTTCTCGGATGAGCCGTCTGCTTGCCCGAAAGAGCGGAGCTTATTCTTGGAAGCGCCCTTTCGCCGGAAGAATGCGAAGCGCCGCTTTGGTACGGACGACAGGGACGTGGAGTTAGAGTTCTTCGGTGGATAGGCATGAACCTCTTGCGGAACAGTCACGGCAAGACCGTCGTCCGCAGATGCTTCGGGAGGCGGCGGAATGTATAGGACGAGTGGTATTTGTTCAACGATAGATTTCGGCAACTTTCCGATCTCTGGTTTGATGTAGTGCGGGTTCTGCAGCGGATGTCTCCCTAAGCACAGCAGAACGATGTTCCACACGAGCTGTGCGGTGGAAATGTAAGCTGATACATAGCCAAGATAAGGAGCCGTGACCTACATAGAGAACAGGTCCCAGGACGAAGACTAGCAAACCGAGCAGGAAGATCTCCAGAATCATGAGATAGAGGATGCATAATATACCGAACGTGAGCCACCATAGATGAGGTGCCGCAAAGCGACAGGTATTCACGGATGTGTATGCCAGTACATGGGCAGTCAGGAACCAAGCCAAAGAGATGAACGACATGCAGAGAGATACTCTGAAGCGGCGAGTTTGTGATCACAAGTGAGTAGGCATACGTGAAATCAGGGCGTGAACGGCATACCGTGCATGAAATCGCGACTGGGCTACACCGCTCGACGAGTCCGTGTTAGCGTTGCTCGTACCTTCGTATGAGAGGCCCGTGGCTCGGTTTGACTGACGAGGAGGCACGCGCGCTGCCTCAATTCCTGGGGGCGGGTAATGAGGTTGACCGTTAGAGTAACGCTGGGTTGCAAGTTCCGTATCGCTTCGATTCAGTCTTCTCTCACGCCTGCCAATGCACATCAGCAAGCGGGAAACCGAGAGTCAATCAGGGCGTACGCCCGCGTCCGATGTACCTCAATCGAGCGGCTCTCCCCCTTTGCCAGTCCCATAAAGCCAGCCATGCGCAAAGCGCGACTCTCAGGAGCCACAAGGCATTCCACGTGCCTAGGGGCCTCTCACATGCCTGCCATTCAGTTTTCCCGGGCATTGTAGGGCTTTCATGTCGAGCAGAGTAGGCCAGCAGCGTGACGATGATGACTAGCTGTACTTGGTAATGAGCAACTACCGGGTTGAACGAGTGATAAAAGTGCAACGAACTTGTACGAAACCGAACAGGAGATTGAAGATTAGAGTCAACAACTCGCGCCGCGCCTTGGCATTTGGCCCCACGAAGCCCAGTAGTTGCGTGATCATACTGAGCAGGCCATCGGCTTCGACACTTCGGGCGGGTTGTTCATCGGCTTGCCGCAGTGGCTCACGCTGGAGCGGCTCATTGAACAGCGGTACATGCATTGTCGATCGGGTCTGCATTTCTGGGGCAGAGTGCAGTGCAGGGAAGATGATCTCGCCAGGTAGTTCGAGAGGGGGCAATGTAGGGGGCAGAGAATCATCTAGACGGCGCGATACACGTACGTGGGCGGGTGCACCAGATGCAGCAAGCGTCGGAGAGGCATTATCAGAGAGCGTACTTCGTGAGTTAGGGTCGTCCGCAACGGAAGCCATGATGTCGATGATATGCTATGAGCTCGCACAGGGATCCCAGGACGACGTCGAGGTGTTACAGAGCCGGTATACTCAGCCTAGAGGAGCAGCACTAGAGGTATAGCCCGTTATGACGGCCAGTGGTGTGCCTGCGACCTGCAGCAGTTGGGACAAGGTTCATCAGATAACGTCGGACCACAGAAGCAAATTCGTACCGTTCAACCTATCCTAGCATACACTGCCTCTGGAACTCGTGCTCATGCGCGTCCGAGACGAGGCCAACATGCGAGTGAGGGGTCTGGCAAGAAGGTGGCAGCTGAGAAGAGCCGTCCTTTTAATGACCAGCTTCCCAAGTGCGATAGGCGCTCGAGTGCGGCAAGGCTGTACATACCTCAGACACGTCGGACTTCCTGCCAGAATCATGATGACTTCGTACAGTACCCGAGGCACCGTTTGGCTTATAAGAAGGAACCACAATGGCATCTGTAGACTGGCCAGCAGGACGCGCACCAAGCATCTTTCTGGCTGCACCTTATTGTCGACCACACCACTCAGCAATACAAATAAAGTACTTTTACAGTGATAGTGACAAGGCAAGCTTGCTCCCGGCAGGCGACTTCGTAACAACGGGCGATGCTCCATAGTATACACAAGCATCCTCATAACAATACACAGCACTCGCCATCATATGCTACAACGTGCCCTCACTGGACAACGCTCCGTACACATATCCAGAGTACAATCGACCTCCATGGCAACAGCGAGGATCATAACAAGAGAAACGACGAGCCAAAGGCAATGCAAGAAGCGAATCATCTCTGCAGAAGACCGATACAACCTGCAAGGCACCGCCATCACAATAATCGTGTGACAACTCCGAGTCCCTATGTAGCATCCAGGACAGCGTTGAGCGACGCAGGCCAAAGAAATGGAACCAAGTACACACCTTCGTCTTCCCTTCGCGGAATAAGAGCTTCATTCCCTCTTTGATGTATTCGGGATGGGAGATGAACTCAAAGGTGACCGTGGCACGATCGCCTGTACGGAGGATCCCCTGAGGGTGGTCCATGCTGATTATTCGGACCGTCTGGCGCACAGCCTGCGATCGTCGAAACGGTCAACCTCGCACCTATATCGCGAGATCTGCGCACTCATGACTCACCCCGCAGTGCAACATGGCCTGATAGTTCCTCTGCAAAGTGGTATTGTGGCTAGAACGTGTGATCGTGAGAAGGGGGACCCAAGGACAGCACGGTGGACGTGTACGTACTACAGGATTAGTACCTGGCCCTCGAACTGACGCACGGCTAAGGAGATCCGATAAGCACCGTCGCTGTAAAGAGCATTACCTTGGAGAGAGCCTACCCTTCGGGAGCGTCTCGGTCTTGTGGACTAGGACCATGCCCTTGCGGACATCGCTACGCCTTACTCGCTTCAATGCCAGAGAGACGCACTGTCCTGCGTCTGCGCTCGGCACACGCGCTCTGATACACGTACCACATTCGTTAACCTGACAGCCTCATGACCACCTACCGGACAGATGACATACCGCTTGCGCTCGATGGACTTCACTGTGGTTGCATGGAAGTTGCCATTGGAGTCCGGGCCGAAGAGAACAGCGTCGCCAGCCCTGATCGAGCCGGAGTTGATGATCCCGTCGATGACAGTGCCAACGTAGGGAACGGAATAAACCTCGGTTATGGAGTACTCGAGGGGCTGGTCGGAGGTGAATTTCTCGGTATCGCTCTCGCTAGCTGGCAGCAAGTTCAGGAAGGTGCGTAACTGCCACCAAATAGGTCAGCAATCTGGTCACAGCAGGGACGCCAACGAACGCACGTAGTCTAACCCTTCTCCTGTGACGTTGGATAGCTGGAAAACCGGTGCTAATCTACAGCGCTTCAATCCTCTTGCTGCTATGTGGACGTCGTCCGATTGGGATGCTGACTTACCGCTCCTTTCCAAATGCTTGCGAGACAGTCACTGCGGTCTCCATGGACTTCACGAAGACTGGGGTCTTTCTAGAAATCTGGGTGGTCAGACAGAGGTCATCCACATGCATGCAGCTTGCCATCTAACCTGCACCCGGGGCTGCGCAGTATCTTCGATACTTGCTCGACAGTCTTCTCCAGGATATTGGGCGGGGTCATGTCAATTTTGGTTATGCAGACTACGACCGGCACACTCAAAGCGAGCGCTATCGCCAAGTGCTCCTTGGACATGCCGATGAGACCAGCGTTGCCACCCACAATCAGGATCACGCAGGAAGGTGAGCCTGATGTGAGGCCGTACAGGGTGGTCTTCAGATATCGTTCGTGACCCGCCAAGTCTGCGAAGACCTAAGTCAGCCTACGAGAAGAGTGAAGGCGACGTGACTGGCTGCTTACCGCTGAAAGAGATGATCTTAGACGCTTGTCTTGAGATTTCCTCCCAACCCAACTTCTCGCGTCGTATTGTTTCTGGATCGGTAGAGTGCGCTGTTGGTGGTAATATAGGCTTCCCAGAAGGACCGAAACCGAGTATCTACGATCCGTATTGTTATGAGGGGGAAAATAGCAATCCAACAACAGTACACACCTCCATGCCGACGCTGGACGTTCTCCCGCTCTCAATCTCATGCTTATGGCGGAATAAGCTGACCCGAGCGCGGCCACGGCCATCATCCAACGCCCCTGGAGGACGGATAAACAATGTGCATATAAGTGGTCATAATCATGATAACAGCGTACCTCGGGTTAACACGCCTAAGGTGGTAGACTTCCCGCTGTCGACGTTTCCGACCACTGCGCAACGAACCTCAGGGGTCAATGAAACGTCAGGTGGTGGTAATCGTAATAGTAGTGCAGCTCTGGGGTGGTTTATTTTACTCTCGAACAATGTTGACACCTATGCATGCACGGGCAGTAAGTCCCAACCGAGCGCGACGGAGCATACGTGCGTACCTTGCCTCCGAGTTCATCCACAGCGGCCTTTGCCTCGGCAATGATGATTTCTAGCTCCTCAGCGGTACGCGGCGTCCCATGCCACTCGCTTTCATCACCTGCGGGTTCCCCGAGGAACAGTTTGGCAGCTGGAGGCTGGGCACCTATTCGGAAGATGTGCTCCCCGCGATTCCGCGTCAGTAACGATGCGATGAGGTTTCGTGCCTTTTCGAGGTTCTCAGGTAACCGCGAAAGAAGTAATGGCTGCGAATGGGTCCACGAACGTTAACGGCATTTAGACGAGGGTGCCTGCCACATAGAGTCCCGCACCTGCAACCTTTCATCGATATCAGACAACGTCGCATCGGTATCCCCAACCGCTATGGGGGACGCTATTGGCGCATATTTCGCGCTCTCAGCCGTCTCGGTGCTCTCCTTCCGTGTGTGGCCCTTGCCGGCCGTCTTCTTCACGTCCTTGTCCGCCTTAGTGCGCTCAGCGACGGCCTGCGCGCGCTGCTTCGCGACCTCCCGGTGGTGTATTTGGTCTATCTCGGTTTGGAAAGTTCGTAAGCTGGTCATGGTGACGGATGATCTAGTGCAGGGTCCGCAAAGCCGTCAGAGGCCTATATGACCGCGCAGAACGAGTCAAGCTCAGTCAGAGTCCGGAACTAAGCACTGCAGAGCAAGATGTCACCGAGTCCATTACAGAAAGCCATGACTCGGTCACGCCTCAAATTCATTGCGAGTGTACTGCCATCTCACGGCTACGATATAGAACGACATTCGCTTTCACATCGTAGACCCTTGAAAGTTCTAAGCCTTGAGATCAAATACAGATATCGTGTCTGACGGCGAGAACAATCGGAGAGATGTCGACGACTCCGAGTCAGCAAATATGCACTCATGGAGTACTCACGGGCATCTGAGCGCTGGAGCGCTGAGCGCCGAGTATGCAGTTACAGTAACACGTGATGTCATTTTTGAGAGGCGCTCGGCAATTGTGGCGAGTCGACTGGCAGCTTCAGCGAGGATCTTCAACACCCTCCCTACTTGTCGTCTTGACTCTTCGATATCTCAATCCTCGTCATCACGATTCCTATGCACACTATTATCTTTACGCTTTTGCATAAACCGTGGTGATCTGTTCCTCTAAACCTCAATCTCTGCACGCGTCACAATTAGCCAACTTCAAAGGCCGAACGCGATGTCATTCGTCCCCGGTCCTTCCCGCAACACAGGCCCGCGCGCCGTACAGGGAACAAAGCCAGGGATTCTGGACAATACTCAACCTGAACGAATACTTCGAATACCCGGATCGACGCTTAGTTTCGCCGTCTTCGACCCCCTTGCCGCTGCTGGGAGCAGCGCGAACCATGCGCGCAAACGCTACGACCCCGAACCCGCACGCCCAAAGCGAATCGTCATCGAAACGCCACCTGGTGGGCGTGGGCAAAGTCGATGGAGGTTTGTGCCGCGAGCGCGTCGCGCACCCGGAGTAGAGGACGAAGGTGTATGGCCTCGAAGGGTCATGGTTTGCGGGTAAGTGAAATGTCATCATCACAATAACCTCTCTCAATCATACGATGGGGACCCAGCGTGCCTTACATCTTCTCTGAAGATCAGTGGGACATCTACAAGCTTGACCCTGCCTACGACTGTTTCATTCCACAATGGCCTGGTGATCCCGTTATCACGCGCAAGGACCCTCAACCTCAGCCTGAGCGCCGCGCATCAAGCGCGGACGAGGAGAGGAAGCGTCGGTCTCCTACTTCGTTGAGCGACAGCGAAGATCACGCTCCACACATTCACAAGAAGTTCCGCAGAGTAGTCAACCTTGTTACCGACGAGGAAGGCACGGAGATCGAGTCTGCCCCCGAATCCGACGAAGAGGACGAGGTGGAGGAGATCGTCGCGGAGGAGTTTTCTCGCGACGGCGTGAAGTCCGCAAATGGCTCTAAAACTGCGCAAGAACATCGCAGGGATACTAGGCGAAAGAAAGAACGCGAGAAGCTTAAGGCTAACATGACATCCTCGTCCTTCGAAAGCCACCGCTCGAAGACACCTGAAATCGTGGACCTTACCATGGAAGATGATTCTCCACCTCTCGACTCCGCCAGCAACGGTGTTCCTCCCGCGGGTCCCACCAAGCGTAAAGGTAGGCGACCTCCATTTGCCACCCAATAAATGCCAGCGCTAAATGACACATACAGTTTTCGCGACGGAAGACTCTCCTTCAGTCGATCGCGCATTCCAACCGAACAAGAAAATGCGGATAGAACCCGATTCGTCCGACGCTGTTCGGAGGAAACGTGCACAGCGTGAGCGACATAGAGCCGAGCAGACGAAGGAGCGGTTCCGTATGAGAGAAGACTGGGAGCGGAAACTACGGGAAGAACTTCTCGCACATAGCCAGGGATATATGCCAAACGGTTCTCAGGATAGTCACAGTACGCGTCATGTTTTCGTTTATGCAGTGATGTTCGGTTTGATCTTACATATCGATTCCAGGCGTCAATGGGGAATCTGCAGCTGCAGGTGCTCAGGAGGGTCCGAATGGCAGTCAGCCTATGGACGCAGAAGAAGCGCAACGCCAAGCGGCCATCGAGGAGTCGCGGCGCAAACTCGCCGAGCTCGAGAAAGACCGACCCCTTTGGGAACAAGAGGCACGAAAGCGAGCGGCTCAGGAACGTGCTGAAGAAGAGGCCCGCCTACGCCGCAAGGAGGAGGAACGCCGTCGCGCGGCCTCAGCCATGGCCGAAGAGGAGCGACAACGGCAGCGTGCAGCCGCAGCAGCCGCCGAGGCTGAGAGGCGTGCGCGTGCGGAGAAGGAGCGCATCGCTCGTGAGCAGGAAGAGCGTCGGAGGCGCGAGCGCGCGAGGTGGTCGTGGGGGACCATGGACGGCAGTGCGCGCGATCGAGCGGTACAAGACGCTCTCAGAGGAGTTTGATTCGGCGAAATTCACGTCAGAGAACCCGGTCATGTTCGAGACGATCCCGTGGCCTGTTCTGCATTCGCCCGTCTCTCTACGCGTGGAAGACATCGACTGGTCGTCCGTGGAGGACTTCTTCGCTGCCGCCCGGCGCCACATGCGGCCACAGGATTACAAGGTGTTTGTGGAGAAGAGCCATAAGCGATTTCATCCCGATCGGTGGCGCGCACGCGGCGTGCTCAAGAGCATCGAAGACGAGGAACTTCGCGGGTGCTTGGAAGTCGCTGCGAACACCGTCGCGCAAGCTTTGACCCCCATTTGGAGAGAGGTGCGCGGCTGACACGTCGGCAGCCGTGGTATAGGAAGTCAGTTGCATACTTGTTGGATCATCGCAATTGGGAGTGTATCAGGACAACAATTGTAGCCGGAAGATACCCGCTTTTGCTGTACAGACCTTTCATCGGCCTTGCCGATTCGCGAGTTGCGATGGGCGGTTCAGGTTGGTGGAGGCGACTAACTTAGCTCATTGCCGTTGAAAATATAGGACAGGTAAGCCATTCTTGCACATGCCGAGAACCCCACTATCATCGCGTCTGTCAACAGACCATTCCGAGGCAAGACAGCGATGGCCCTGAAGTTGGCGCGCGTGCACTCGGGGATCCATCTGTCCGCGTGGACCCACAACTCCCCGCCGGCACCTTCTCGGTCAAGCTTCCTCGATCGCATCTTGCCACTGTTCGGACTATCCGCGTGGCAATGCAAACACAATTCAGTGCAGTCTCCTCCGATCGTGGACAAGTAATGATTCGTTTAGTCACTAGAGGACGTCTCCAAATGAAGAGCAAAGGGCTCCGACAAACTGCGACCGCCATCTACAGTCCGTTTGCGCCACGCTGACATCGGCCCCCTGACGGCTTCTTGCCTGTCCAGCAAGGTCATGCACCGCAGCAGGGCCGGGGGCTTCAATGGGATAACTTCGCATAGCTGCGTCCACAATAACGAAGTTTCCCCATATTTCTTCCGGGCGTATATAATAGCTGCATGGCACGCTGTGCATGCGGATCCTTACACGTTGAACGACGCAAAGATGTTCAAATGTGTCCTATTGACCCTTAGCTCCCTCTTCTTTGCCTTGCAGGCCTCTGCTCAAGCTCCTGTCTGGGGGCAGTGCGGTGGTATTGGCTGGTGAGTACCTGCAATGCGTCGCAGAAGGACAGTCAGGGTCTGAATTACCACAGGACAGGAAGCACAACTTGCACAGCTGGCTCCGTCTGCACTGTGCAAAACGCCTGTATGTATGATCGAAGTTGGCACGCAGTTCCGGTAATGACGGCCCCCGTGCGCAGACTACTCGCAGTGTATCCCTGGGGCAGTTTCGGAATCGAGTACTGTGCCCATCACGACGATCACGCCGACCCCCACTACCCCACCTACTACGACATTCCCGCAGCCTCCGACCACCACAACCTCGAGTGCTGCAACGCCTAGCGGGTCCCAGATCCGCGCCGATCAACCGCCGGTCTACCATTTTTACTTGCAGAACGACGGTGGGGCTTGTTCTGCACTTCTGTGGCTGTGTTCGCAGCTAATGACCCCTATCTCGCTGCCAGGAGGGAAGCCTGTCCTAGGACCCGAGTCGTCCTCGGGGTACTTCACCATCGGCAGCACGATCTCCTTGAACAACCCGGACGGCTCGAAGCTCTACCTCAACGTCGAGGAGAGCGCTGCGACCTCATACAAGCCTCTCACTTTCGATGCCGTTGCGACCACCACGGACTGGGGCCTCGAAGGAGACACGATTATCACCACTGCCCCTCGACAGCTAAACTTCCTTGCGTGCAGCACCAGCGACCCTAATGTGTACGACGTCTACTTCCAGGAAGGAAACGATACTCCCTTAGGAGCCTCCTGCACCCTGGTGACACTGCATCTTCCTTGTCTCTGCTGAAGAGGCGTCTGTAGTCGGCACCCGGTTCCTAAACGCGGAAGCGATAGCTCGGGTTCATGTAATCTCGACCTTGGATAAATGGGAATTTCAGCTTATTTTACATTACTATCATGCGTAGGCCTGTCGCGAGCTGTGCGTGCTGACCATGTCGGATCCGCATTGCGAGTGATCGTAGCCGCTCAACACACGTTCCGCCAGCCTGAGCCACAGACGCGTCCGCGACGCGTCTTGATCACGTGAAATGAGTAAACGATGAGGTCAAAGCCCGGCAATGGCCGTAGCACTCGTTCCTATTCCTATACGCAGCGCTGACTGCGGAGGAAAGACCAGCATGACATTGACCGGGACTTCGCCGTCGTACGAACCAGTCCCAACAGATTCCCAACCATCTGCGCCGACACCTCCTCACAAAACTCGTTCTCGTCTGGTCACTGTTCGCAGGCTTCTGTTGTTTGCTGTAACCCTTGTTGTCGTCTCGCTCGCTGCGTACAAATCCGAGCAGTGGTTTGCGGAGAAACGCCTCAGCTTAGGTCCTGTAGATTCCGGGCACGACATAGAAGACATCTCCCAAGAACCTCAACATCCGACTGTCTCTGTAAACGAAACGGATATGTCTGCCAGCGGAAAGTATAGCGTTGGCTAGTAAGTCTAGACGTGCAGGAATCTATCATCTTCCAGTGTTTACTCTCTGGGATCTTTAGCTTTGTGAACTGGTACGTCGCGCATCTAGTCTCAGAACGGTATCTTGAGACTCTACACCTCTGTCTAGGGGAATCTATGGAAGGAAGTTTCCACCCTCACTCATTCCGGTCGACAACCTCACGTACGTATGCGCCACATGCGTTCCTATCCGCTCCTAACGCCTGGTATCAGACATATCTTGTATGCTTTCGCCAATCTCAAGCCTGACACGGGTGAGGTGTTCCTCTCTGATACCTGGGCCGACCAAGAGATCCATTACCCTGGGGACTCGTGGAATGACCAGGGCAAGAACCTGTACGGTAACTTCAAGGCGCTCTACAAGTTGAAAAGAGACCATCGCCATCTCAAAGTCATCCTCTCCATTGGAGGCTGGACGTACTCTCCCAGCTTTCACCCGATCGTGATCAACCCCGCATTGCGATCGAAGTTCGTCGCGTCCTCCATCAGACTGCTCGAGGACAACGGTCTAGACGGGCTCGATATCGATTATGAATACCCACAGAACGACGAACAGGCACGCGGTTACGTCCAACTGCTGCGAGAGCTCAGACAAGCTCTTGACGCTCACGCGCAAAGGAAAGGCGCCAACTACAGGTTCCTCCTGACCGTAAGCGAAGCGCCACTGCGGCAGGCATGTGCTTACAAGCGACTCAGATTGCGGCCCCGTGTGGGCCGGATAACTACGAAAAGCTTCATGTTCGGGATATGGACCAGTCCCTTGACTTCTGGAATATGATGGCTTATGACTTTGGTTAGTCTCTCGTCCAGCATAACCTTCTATGAGAACTCACATCCGACTTCTGCCTCAGCTGGCTCCTGGGACCAAGTAGCAGGACACCAAGCGAACGTCTTCGGCGGCCCTATCAGCGCGTCGCAAGCGATCAATTGGTACATATCTCAAGGCGTTCCCCGAGACAAGATCGTCATGGGCATTCCACTCTACGGGCGTAGCTTCATGAACACGGAGGGACCCGGCCGCCCATTCCAAGGCATCGGCCCCGGCAGTTGGGAACAGGGTGTATACGACTATCGTGCGCTGCCGCTACCGGGGTCATACGTCTTCCAGGATGAGAAACTCATCGCGAGTTGGTCCTACGACTACCAGAAAAAGGAGATGATAAGCTTCGACAACGAACAGGTCGGGCGCTGGAAGGGCGATTGGATAAAGAAAGAGCAGCTGCGTGGTAGCATGTTCTGGGAGCTCAGCGGGGATAAGGGGACTTCGCGCGAGGGCATGGAGGGAGGCCCGGGGAAAGACCCGCAACCAGGGAGAAGCCTCGTCGCTGTTGTCAAGGAAGCCATGGGCGACCTGGATCGCAGTCCTAACTGGCTGCAGTACGAGAGTAGCCAGTTTGACAACATGAGGGCGGGGATGCCGTAACATCTTCTGAGGGTTGTTGTGTATACGAGGTAGGCGTATCGCCATCGCTGAACTCGAAAGGCCTGCTGATGTCCATCACCAATAGTACAATACGTCGACGATAATGGACCAGGTCTCTTCAGGCATATTGATTTCGCGTTGCTGCTTATGCGGCCCTAATGGCGACGTAACGTACTCCGCGTGAGTTGCAAGAGTCCTGAGTTGTTGTATACATGAACGCGACGCGAGTTGTGGCTGAATGACGTAGCACATTCATGCGCTGTATCCCCCTGGCGTCTATCCATTCATTCTTGAATGGCTGCCTTTCTAGGAAAGCCTTGCATCAGCACCCTGCGTTGCGCACACTTCATGCTCAGAACCAAAGCAAAGTACGAAAATCTCGCACTTTTCATCTTCACGGCTATCTACAACCGTCTCTACGCGGAACTCCATGAACATCTGTAGCGGCCCGCTGCAATGAGGGTCGCTGTGCGCCTGGCAACATCATCCCGTAAGCAGGCCTTCGTTCAAGCTCTGGCATTTGCTAAGCCATGCTCAGATAGCATCCTTTACCTCCTTACCTGGTCATAACATTCCCATGCAGCGGATCGATCCGCAGTCCGTGGGCGCCCTCAAGTCATGCATGCCCCACAACGACCCGAGCGACGCCTACGGCTTCGAATTGGCGACGAGCCGGCGGCAAGAAGTCAAAAGAGGCGTTCTCCTCGTAACTCAAATGCCATCCGGATGGACAGGACCTCCGTTCAACCACGTCTTTGTGAGTGTGTACATGAATGCCAAGCCCTGCAGACGAGTCAGCATTGATAGAGTGTTAGTTGGTACAATATCATAACCTGTTCCTGAACGACATTGGCATTGACCGTGTTCGCTGTTCGTCCGCGTCAGGCAGAAAATTCCCTGCCAACTGTGAACTGGACGTTTTCGGTAATGCACCTGAGTGCTTCAATTGGTCTAGTACACATCGCGTGGTGCGCTGCAGTGTCGCGCAGTGAATGCACCGTCTGTGCACGATGGACACGTGCCTTTGCATGGATCCCAGCCTGAGAGAACGGCGAGACCTGTGTTCGCGTTCTTCTCCAACTCAGCAACTCAGCGATGGCGGCTTTCGCCTACTTCGGAGACAAGACATAGACTTTACATGAACTAACCGGTATGATTGCTTCGATCTGGAGTCTTGCCAACAAGCGCGGATTTTAAACGTAATTTATTCCCGGTACTGATACATGATGGCTCCATTGCCCGTTGCTCTGCCGTGAGCTTCACCCTGAAAATCCGCATCAGCCCGTTTGCAGTCATCAGGAAGGGGTCTTCGGCCCAGCATGTGTTCGCCATGCGCCACAGGGCTTTCCCAGCCACAACTCGGCTGCAATCGTGCTACAGAACATACTTTAGTTCAAAATATCATGCGTATCCTTGACTGAAGCTTTTGATGCCACTCAATGGCCATTTAGCCCGTTGTAGGTCCACCTGGAATGCGTGATGGGTGAGGCAGCCATGCGGTGATGTTGTACATCAGACAGTCGCGGTGATAAGATTGGCTCGCGTCGAGGGTTGGCGGAGCACAAAATATAATAGATAGATCTCGCATAACGAGCCGTACAGGTGGTATTACAGGCTGAGGATACTTCCAAGACATTCCAGTATGCTGTCCACACGCATCGCCTGGATATAGGCATCGAGAACACTGCAAGGGTATCGGCTGAAGCATACGTGGTGACTCGTGCTCTGGGCGTTGTCCGAGGGAATCGTAGCGTTGGTAAACTACAGCGACATGGCTCGACCTGTGCCGACCTCCCGGACCTCGCGGAACGTAGAGCGACCTCGCTCCGGCTCGGCCTGACCGTACGTATCAGGTTCAGGGTCGAATGCCTTGTCGGCGCGCACGTAGCTGATCGCTCTAGGGCTCTTGTGTGTGAACCCAGCGAACGCGAGGGCTTTCCGGACCTCGAGAATTTCACCGCCATGAACCTTGTCTCGCAGCAGCGGATCTCGGGTCGCATCCGCAGCCGCACCGTTGGCAGGCGCGAGGGGCTACGCGACCGAAGTCGGGATCTCGATGAGCGGTCCCGCAGACGGTAGCAGCACGGCGACTTACCTCAGGGGGTATGTCGTCGTCGAAGTGCCGGGTGTCCTCCGGGCTACGGAGCTCAGGTCGGTATGGAGCCGGGTATCGGTGAATATTCTCCCAGTCAATTCCACGGAACCAGGCATGAGCCTGTTTAAAGATTCATGTCGACATATTCCAAGGAAAAAAGGAAAGATTACGCACCTTGATCAAGTGTGCGCCGTCCACGCTGCCTGTAGTGCCCTGCGGCGTAATGAAACCGCTGCGCCTGGCTTGGATGATCATGGAGTTTGGCCTGCTAACGGACGTCGAGGCTTGAGAGCCGAGGCGATCTTCAGGCTCGCAAAGGAGCTGCTCCATGAGGTTTACTGCTTCATGTGAAACGCGGGGACGAGAAGGAAAGCGGAGCGATTGCTTCCAGTTCAGAATCTTCTGCCGGGTAACATGTCTCTGGAAACATGTGGCAGGAGCGCGCGGACATCAGCATCATGCCGAGGAGTCGACGTCTGTCACCGTCCATGTTGAGATAAAGTGACGACTGACCGAATTGCTGACGAAGGGCGGGAAGCTGGCGATTGCATGCTGTCAGTCAAGGTGTCACGGAAGGGAAGAGGGCCGCACCGACTGACCCGTAGAGACACTCGAACATGATCACTCCCAGGCTCCACCAATCGCATGAGAAGGTGTACCCATGGCCCCTGATGACCTCAGGCGACACTGAACGGACGTCAGCCGACAGAGCCTGCAGCGCATCCGCGGGAAGGGCTCACTATAGGAGTTGGTGCCGCAGCTGACGTTGCAATGCGGTTATCAGGATGTCAGTCAGTCTAATTCTCATCCGAAGACTGCGGAGGCACTCACACGGAGTATGCAAGCTAAGGCAGTTGCGAGAGCGCGTGCGAGAACGGCGGATTGTTGATGCTAAGAATGGAGGCTGACAGGCAAGACGTGGCGTACCTTCCGACGGTGCTTCTCTCTCCATGTGAAGACGCCACTTTGGCCGTCTCCACCGCCCATGAGTCGCTCGACTTCCTTGCGGTCTAAGCGCTTAGTCCGCATGCCATCGCCAAGGCCGCTGCTTTCTTCCAGGTCGATGCCATGCTTGTGGAGCAAGTGCAGACGTTGTTGCTCGTAATCTGGCAGATAGATGTTGAGTAGGAACGACGAAGAGGTCATCATGAGGGAGACGGACAGGAGGTATCGTGTGCCCAGTGCAAGTCGGTGCTAGATGCAATGCGTACGGATAATGGTTTTATATTAGGGCAGCTCGCTTAATTTGTGGGAAAGGGTGCTCACGCAAGACCGAAATCGCTTAGTTTGATGTGACCTTCCGGGTCGAACAAGAAATTCTATGGCAGCAAAGAAATGTCAGCTCTCACTGCCTCTCCGACGACGTTCTGATACCTGTTGTCTAGGCGAAATTTATATGAACGCAATTACTCACGTCCGGTTTAATATCCCTGTGAATGAAACCATGTTTGTGGCAGGATTCGACGGCTAGGACCATCTAGGCGCCATGAACGGTTACGACCGGCCGGAAAATAGGCAAAACGGTGATCAGCGTTCAACATATCGGACTGAGAAAAGGATTGGAATCAGACCTCTGCGACATAGAACCTGGTGAAGTCTTCGTCAAATACATCCCGTTCTATCAGGAGGTTGAGCAGATCACCGCCGCCCATGTACTCCAGTACCTATCAGATATGAAATCAAAATGAAATCAGTACACGCAACACCATGCGGACGAGAACAGTCGGGAGTCGCCGCTTACCAGATAGAGATGGTCGCGGTCCTGGAAGCTATAGAACAATTTGACAATCCACTCGGCACTACCTGGGGTGCTGGCGAGCGAGGCCGATCGTAACAGGTCACGCTCTGCACGCACATGTCCTTCTTGTCCTTTCCGCAGCATATCCGTCTTTCGCAACTATTATTGGGTCCGAGAATGGTATGAGGCATGGCTGATCAAGAATGTGAAGGAGTCAGATACCTGTTTCATGGCAAATAACTGGCCCGTCGAACGCTCACGCACAAGCGAGACGACGCCGAATGCACCTAGTAAGCCAATGGAAAACGCATATTAGGCAGTTGTAAAAGCTCATTATCAGAACCTCCATACCATGTCCGATGGTCTTCAGTTTGACGAACGCGTTGACATCGACCTTCCGACGGCGATCGCGCAAATAGTCGGTTTCGTTCTGACGCCAACGACGACGGATATTCTCCTTCTGGACCTCGCTAAGCTGCATGACCGCCATTTCCCGCTCGAGCGCGAGGCGCCTTTGCTCCCGAGAAGGGGGGTGACGCAGGAGGGCGAAGTATATGTTCTCAAAGTAAATCTTTGCAGCGACAGCTTTTTCGAGCGTAGCCAAGGATGGTGTGATCGGTTTCTTAGGCTGCGGAGTTGGTATCTCTGGATAGTCTCTGTCGGCATCCATGGAAGCCGCGTCTTCTTGTTCATGCTCAGGATGCGCCGGCAAACCCGAGGTCCAACGAATAGTCGAGTTCCCCGGCTGCCCCAAGGGGGGAGAAAGCTGTACCGGTGAAGGGGATAGCTGCGCGGGTGAATTCGGTGACTGGGGCTGGGTGATCGGTGACAATGGTGATAGGGAGACATTCTCCCGCGCAGCAGTCGTAATAACGGATGAATTTGTAGTGCTCATTCCATTGACCACCCGAAGGGCCTGGTTTGAGAGCGCGTCGGAGCTGCTAGGCGTAGGTTTGAGGGCACTCACAACCTCATTGATAGCCTTGGCTTGGTTCATGTATCTGACCCGGTTCTTTATCGGGTCTGCCCAGCGAGGATCTGTGTATCGCGTGATGAAGCTAAATGATACAAGAGGCATGTAGTTCTCTTACCACCAAGCTTGCCCTGACCTTCAGGTCCCCAACGCGTGAGAAGAGCTTCGGCCTGATCAACATCGGACGCATGGACAAGGTGACTGAGACAAAGTGAAGGGTTGAGTACCAAGTGCTTAAGGTGCAAGTATAGGACCCACATAAATCCGATGGGCTTCGAGACCATGTCTTTGCTTATCCTCCTGGCTTTGAGATTCCTTGGAGGGGACTGCGCGACAGTAGGCGTCGGAACTGCTGCAGCCTTTGGTGAAGTAGATGCTACATTCCCGATCTCTTCATATCTAGGGCCAGCAACCGGTTCAGCGTCTGCATTCTGTGCCCGGGGCCAGAAGAGTCGAGATGGAGATGGGGTAGACGGAATCGAAGGAATCAAGGCAAGGAGATCATAGAAGCCCTTGTGCAGAAGAGTACCTCCTCTCAGCGTCGCAGAAGGCGGCTCATACTCAGGTGCAGGAGGTAACGGGGGAGACATCGTGGGCTGGTAAGGGTATGGCCCCATGTAGGGGTTGCCGTAGGAGTACATATCGGGGAGACCACCTGCAAGACTACCGGGAGAGTAGAAGCCGTCCCAATCATTGCGAGAGCTGTTAACCGGGGGAGTAGGGAGGGGTCGGCGTGGTGAGGCCATGGTTGTCGAGCTCGGCGACGTGCTCGTCGTCGCCGTCGACGAGAAGCAGCGCGCCGCCACAGTGAGCTTCGGACCGCGACACCCTCGATCAGGCAATCGCGTATGGTGACGCGGTCACATGTCACGCACCTACTGTTACACCGCGAAGCACTGAATGCTCCACCGTGCGCCGGGCCATTTTCCCTCATCCGCCATCTTGTCCAGTCTGAGTTAGCGGCGCCGGCGTTCCTTGCGAAAGACCGAAGCATTCTTATCCTACACCACGTTGCGATCTTCTGGCTTCTCGATACGTTGAGGACATCGACTGCCAAACAACTCAGACACGCTGCTCATGCACCTCCTTCAAAAACGCCGATCACAGCTCAGTGCATTGCCCACAAGTTGTCGTACAGGCTAGGTCCGTGATCCCGTGAAGCTGCAAGCAGCGACTGCAAGAAGCTCCTTGCAAAGCTTACCTGCCATGAGCAGTTTCTGCGCGCATTGCTTTTCACCCGATTCATCTTGGTACATCTAGTTCTCCCACTGTTTTCGGGCTCTTTACTCCCGACACTGGTCGAAATATAGTCTAACGCAGAGATACTGACCGTAATTGCTGTGCAAAGTGTGTGGCAGCAGATGTAACTCTAGCCTGCCCTTAACCTCTGCGTTTGAACGGGAGGCCCGGTGTGCCCAAACAAGACGTCTCGCGTTCCGGGCGGCTCTCGGCCGTTTAATGAAATCAGGACCTTCTCCGAAGTCAGTACTCGCCACTAGAACGGCGGCCTCGTCCGGAGAGAATTGTTGCCCCGAGCCCTGTCGGCGACGCGTAGACCTGGGAATCTGCTGGCGGTCCACAAGCACGATGCGGCACGGCAGGGAGGCACGAGGCACGAGGCAAAGATGCTATCCAAGGACATGCACAGGACGCTTCTCGGTCAGCGCAAAACGCGCGTCCCAGCCCTTCGATCCGGTTGATGGGCCAAAGCCACCTCGCATCCTCTCGCCCTCCTAGCTCTTGTCGCTCGGACGTTTCCCCCAGTGGCCTCCTAGTTTTAGCAAAAGTGTCGCTTTCAAAACACACGCCCTTGCCCAGAGCCCAGCCGCCTCGTGTCCTGCTGCAGACGTCACCAAACCACCCCTCTTTGCTTGTGGGTCGAGGTCCCGTACATGCCGCGAGTTGACACTTGCTGGGGTTGTGCGCCTGCGAGTCCTGCTCCCTATCGTCTGGTGTGAGTGGTGTTCACAGGCGCGAAGCGGTGTCAACGTCTCTCAGGCTTTGCCATGCGTTGGCCGCGTCGTCGAATCATCGACGGTACAAATTGAGGGCCCAGAGGACCTTCCGACGATCACAACAAACTCCCGCTTCGTATATTCCATGTCGAATCAACAGCATCCCGACGACCACTTTCATTACGGTTGTTTCCCCCGTCCCAACCGAAGAGGCACCCCTACAAGCGGTAGCAACAACAACAACAACAACAACAACAATAACCCCGGCTCGCGTCGAGGATTACATTTTGGACACGGTGGGCGAACTGTGCTACCATCTCTCCCTCCGCTCTTTCGAACCTCACGCTCCCCAGGTCTGTTCTCCTTCGGAGCACCTCATATTGTATGAACGAACTCAACAATCTCTGTTCGATGTAGTGCCTGACCCCATTCATCAATTCTCCCAGCAAGATCCCTTGCAAGCTCGCAGTGATCCCACCATAGCGCCCTACGGTCAAGCAGCCGGCTGGCCCGTCAGCCAGTGTACGTATGTTCTTCTATGGCCGCTTTCACGTACTTATGACGTCTCTATCCGCCTCTGACTGCACAGCGCAAACACACCAACAAGGCGTGCCGTTCTCATCTGATCCCCGATTCCAAACGCAAACTCCATACGGCTCATATCCATCTCGCTCATCGCCGAGCATGATCGGGAACCCGCAGGACTCCCGTACATTACCCCCGCTTAATATGCCACCGTCTCAAATGCATCCCCACATCCCAATGACGGCTCCTGGTCAAGTCCGTTCGCCGACTGGCGGTTACACTCCATATGCACCCTTCCCCCAGCCGCACCAGCAATCCAATCCCTATGGCTTCCCTGCAGCTCCCGATCCTCGACAGCTTCCGCCCTCTATCCCGACGATGCCCTCATATGACCAACCCTCGGGGTTGACTCAAAGGCGCGGCTCGCTGGTTGACAGGTCCACGCGCCCAGTGGTGGGCCACGGCGCCTCGCCATATCCCCGCGTCCCATCGGTCGTACCCCCTTCTCCCTACATCCCGGAGCCACAACCCGAGCCGGTGAAGAAAAAGCGCAAGCGCGCTGACGCTGAACAGCTGAAGGTGTTGAACGAGACCTACAACAGGACTGCCTTTCCCTCGACGGAGGAACGGGTTGAGCTGGCGAAGAAGCTAGGGATGTCGGCGCGAAGTGTCCAGATTTGGTGCGTCTTATCCCTCCGTCGCGTCGTCCAGCGCGCCTCCGTTGACTGATGCTTGTTTTCCCCGACAACGTTGATTGTGATGACAGGTTCCAGAATAAGCGTCAGGCTATGCGCCAGAGCTCGCGGCAGGCCGCAGCCAGTGCCTCGCCAACTACGAGTCAGCCGTATTCAACGCCGTCGCACACTCCTGGATCTGCCTCCTTGCCGCCTCAAGGGAGCTACGGAGGCCACCCTTCGTCCGCGATGGGTTCCTCCAGTATCAGCCAGGCTGGGTACAGCACGCCGCGTCCGCCAAGTCAGATGGGGGGCATGCACCATCCCTCCAGCCGGCTAAACCCATCCCCCAATCCCTCTTCCCATCGGCGAAGCCATGAGGAGGAACAGCAAAGACATGGCCGCTTCTCTCCCCGTTCTGGGTTCTAATCGCGGCCGCATCGCACCTGCCTACCGGGCCAACATTCCGTCCTGCCACGGCCTCGACGTTCCCGTCGCTCTCTCGTGTACCTCAAGTTTGCGCCACGCGTTGCCGTCATCATTCGTTTGGCGTCCCTCCGACCGTCAGCCTGTTATTTACCGTCCAATGTTTAACGTAAGATATCGCAGCACAGTGACTTTCTTTGCCAGGACCTCCCTCCATTACGTTCCTTACTCGTTATCGCCCTCCATCGCCGCCCTCTCACCATCGTCATTTGCATGCATCTATCTCGTCGATCTCATTTCACCCTGCAATCAGCTGTTCAACCTCCCACGCATACCTTCCTCACACGCCCACGTTCTTCTCCGTTACCGCATTATTATGTATCCTGCCGCTGCGTCCTGACTTATCGCCTATATCGCTAAAGTATCGAGGTACCCTACGGATTCTTCCTTATTCTCCCCACATTCCTTAGCTTCTACCAATCGCTCTATTTGTGTCATCCCTTAGTTTATTACTCACTATGCCATACTTAATATGATCGTTGCGGATCGCATGCACGGGTCGTGGCTCTGCCTTTACATACCTTTGCTGTCATGCTGTTGCTTCCGAGTGCCATCGCATCGCTATTCAGTTCCAGCTCGACCCCAGCGTCGGATCTCCGGAGGGTCGGGAGCTCGACCTCCTGTCGCCGTTGGCGGCGTCCGATCAACAACCATGACGGTAAGGTCGCGTATACCACGACGGAACAACTGGCAGGACTGTCGTGCCGGAGACTGGAACATCTGCGCGCCCACATACCCGGTAACCTATGTTCCTATTCAGGATTTTGTGGAAGTCTATCGTCCGCATCTAGCGTCGGATCTGCGCAATCGCTTAAGACCCCTTACCCCACATGCTCGACGGTGTTGACAGCGTGAACAATCACAAGAAGGGCGCGGCTAACGGTGACGCTCGCAAGGAACCATCGGTGTTCTTCGACGGTTCGACCCAGCGCTCAGAACCACTCCGTCCGGGACCACGCGGACATGGCACGAAATCACGGCGCTGGGCTATCCGTGCGCCTGTGACGGGGACGAGTTCGTTCAAGAAGATTACCTTTGCGCACATGGACGGAGATCAGTCGCAATGGGTACTTGAGAACAAACGTGACAACGCTCATTGTATTCCAGTACAACACATAGTTGCGGTGCGTGCTCGCAGCACCGATACATAGTAGCATGCAGATCACAGAGAGAAGCAGAGCGAGAAGCCGATAACAACCAACAATAAATGCGCGCGCGGGGAGTCTATCCCCGCCGCGGGCGAGAGGGGCGCGGAGGGGAATCAACCCGTCCATCGACATCGATAGAGATCCCATTCGACCAGTGCTTCTCAAAAGCAAATCGAGATCTCGAGATAGCCAAGAGCCTGCGGGCGGAGTGCAGCGGTTAGCGACAGCGGACGTGAAACGATGCAAAGCCCGCGAAGTATGCAGTCCAGGGAGACACATACGCACGAAAGGGCGATCAATGGTGGCGCTTGGCGTGGTGGGAGACATGGCGCTTAACCATGCCGCGGCGGCGCTTAGCAGAGCACCTCCCGGTCCCGGTGGTTGTGGGCTTCGATGAGGAGGCGACAGAGGATGCGCGAGAGGCAGTAGAAGCCTGAGATGAGGTGGCAGGGGCGGACGTATGCACAGACGTAGTTGTTGCCGTGTGGACCTGCGTAGAGGACGCCTTCTCAGGGGCCGCCGAGGACGTATGAGCGGGAGTAGAGGATGCGGGGGTAGAGTCGGTGTCGTCAGAACCGCTGCTCGAGCCGGAGAATGCGGGCGCAGGTCCAGGGACGACGAAGCTATGGAAGCTGTCGTCCCAGATGTCGGGCCACTTGATGTTGTTGTACAAACCCGGAAGTGAGACCAACTCGGAGCCCGAGGGCTCCTTCGAACCACTACCAGTGACCTTCACCTGCCTGCATGACCGCCGTCAGTTATATCCAAAACAAGAGCACCACTCAGAGCCACTCACGCGCAACCGGGGTAGAACTGGGGCTGGCCGACAGAGTGAAGTGCGACACTATATCATAACCAGATTAGCAAGACGTCTGGAAATCGCTCCGCGCGGTCCAACGTACATTTCGTGGCGGACCAACTATAAGAGCTGATCAGACATGTGACTACACCAATTTGCTATTGACATCACTCACGTATTCACCAGCCTTGAGTTCACTAGGGATGACGCTGGTCCACTTGTAACCATTGTCGATGAGCTGGGTAGCAGCCCACTTGCCATTGGAGTAGCCTGCAGCGTCGATCTTGAACCACTTCGCATCGGAGACATCAAATTTCGAGCAGTCGCCGTTGCAAGATGCCATGTACGTCGAGACTGGGCCCTGGTGATCAGCAGGCCACTAAGTTCGAAGTCAGCTACATCGGTCTTCGAGGAAGAATAGTATGAGAAGACATACGTTGGTCCAGTCGAAAGTGATCTTGTCTCCAGCAGCAATAGTGGCAAAGGCATTGACTCCAGTCTCACCGCCTTTGTTGCAAGCGATATCAGGGGAGGTGACATCGAGGACTATGTAACCGCAGCGTCAATCATCCGGGAAGGTTCTCTGGACCACAATTGGCGCGTGTACATACCGGGACCGTCATCGGGAATGTGGCGTTCGATACGGTTGGGGACAGGGCTAGCGTACCTATATTGGGAGCAAGTCAAAATCAGCATGATTTCTATAAAAGACGACTAGGAAGAAGCGCGGACTTACGGATCGTTGAACGGGTCCCAAGCAGGGTAGGTCTGGGAACCGATCTCGTACTTCTTGACATAACCATGAGCGCTCACGGCCGTAGGGCCGACAAGAGCGAGAGCGGCAGCGACGAGGGGGAGAGTGGAAAACATGACGGTGTCGGGGCTGAACAAACGAGAGGGATGTGTCGTAAGGACAGAAGCTGAGAGACAGTGACACCGACAAGTTCCGAGAAAAAAGACAGGAAGGGAAAGGGAGAGGGAGGGGAAAGAGAGGCTGAGAAGGTTGACGCGGTGGTCGTCCTGGTCAAGAACGAACTCGGAGGGCGGTGGCCTTTTCAAGCCAACACGTTCGGACTTCCAATCGCGATCAGTTGTGCAAACACAGCGGGCGATGGTGTTCGCTTGGCGGGCGTCTATGCTGCCGCCTCGCAGAAAGTGCTCGGAGCGCGCACGCCCTCCATTCATCCCGCCCCGCTGATTGTTCGTGCCCCCCGTTTGTTCGATAGTTTGTCCGTGCAGTGCGCACCGTATTGTGCATGACTAGCAAGAACCGAAGCTGTCCGACGGTGCAGGTGAACGTGCTCTGAATGGCTGCGATTCCCGGTTATGATGCAGCATCTGCAACGCCGACTCACGCGGGATGCTGAACCCGAACAGGTTGAATCAAACTCAGACGTTCCTCCATGCTTCAAGCACCACCCACTGACACTCGGTGGAGCTGGCTATGTAGCGCAAGACGTCGAGGGTCGTTCTGGCACAAGAAATGAGAGACATGGTTTCAGTACATACACTAGTAGATACAAGTATCCCAATCTAGAATCCGGGAGGTAATAGCGAAAGCAGACCGGTGTACAACAACAAAGGTGATCGATCGATCGACCGCCGTGCATCTCCGTTTAAGGTAACCGCCCCGGCGACCCCGACGCGGCAGGTCGCCTTGGCGACCGTGCAGGGACCGACAGTAGTGCGGCAGCCGTCCCCGACGGCGACACCTGCGAGGAGTCGGCCCGGCTTGCCTGCTGCAAGTCATCCGACCGACGCTTCACGTTCAGAGGCATCACAGGGATGATAGGGACGGGGCGGATAGGGATTACACGGGTAGCCTCATGCAAAGAGTACATAGTCGAGAGGGATGACTGGGAGTTTGTCTCCCTCGGACTTGGCATATCAGACACAGTGGACATCTTTGGTGGAAGCCATTCGATCCGAGGAGGGGAATGTGGATTCGAGTTCGCGCGGGCACGATAGTGGACAGCAGAGCTGGTGGATGCGGCAGAGGAGGGTATGATACTAGGAGAAACTGGGACGTCGGGGTGACTTGGTCGCCGGCCAATCTCTGGAATTTGAAGAGTCCATGCAGGTTCCTGTGACGAGGCAAATGATTCGAAGGCCGCCATCTTCTTGTCGTCTTCGGGCGCACCGGATATGACAGCAGGAGCTGGTGGGTTGGGAAGCTGGGACATCCAAGCAGGTGCACTCGCGGGCGGACTGGGGTCCAACGCAAAGGGCTGTGTGCGGAATAATTGCTCGTGGTATTCCAACGGAGCGGACGCCGAAGAGTAGACACTGGCGGTTTCCGCGAATGAATTCGAACGTGTGAGGGCGACCTTGCCAGTCGACACGACCGTCGCGCTCTGACGCAACGCCTGCAGGCGTCCCTTCGTCTTCGGGTACCTGGGGGCGCCGTCGAGCCCCTTGATGTCGTGCGGCCGCAATACATACCTCGACAGGCGACGAGTGCTGTCTGTGGAACTGTGCGACGAGCCGCGCGAAAGTCGCGTTGGTGATGGCACTCCAGGCTGCCTCTGCAGGGTCTGGACGAGCTCGAAGTACGACTTGCGCTCGAGACCTGGTGCAGCCTTCGCCGGAAATGCTGCGGGGACGGTGTCTGCCGTAACGACTAACGCGACGCTGGTCTCGCACTTCTCGGGATCGACGGAGGCCGACACACGCCTCTTGTGGTTCTTGAGCTTGCGCCTGTTCCTGAGCAGACAGAAGGAAACCGCGAGGATCATGTTGAATAGGAGCACGACTACGGTGATGCCTGCAATGAGCGGAGGCTCCAGTGCCAGGCCGCGCTTGGCGAATGTCTGTACGGTGGTGAGTTTATATGCCGAACCGGGTAGGCAGTCGTCCCGCTTACATGTGTGCTGCCGGACGCGGACATCGTGGCAAAAGACGGGCAGTGAGAGCCACAGTCCGAAATAGCGAAGACTCCACTGATGCAAAGACGAAGAGGGAGGCGGACGTGCAAGTAACGCACAGGGAGGCCCTCATATACCTAGCACTATGGATCCTATCAGTGCGATCCATACTGGTTGCCGTCGCCGTCGGTTCGGAGAACGAACGCTTGCGCCCCATGCCACATGGATGCCCGTTGCATGACAATCTCTGCGGATAGCTGGAATGCAGAGTATCACCCGCGACTCAGCATCCTCCGAGGCTATGTGCACGGCTGCCGCTCAGAACCATGCGACGAGGAACATCCAGCGACGTACGCCATAGGCCTCCATGCAGATAACGTCTGTTCGTCAATCATCGCGATGATGAGGACATAGTAGACCAAGAATAGAGAGCAAACAATGCTACATCTGCGCGTTGGTGTGGCTCGAAGACGACCAGTATAATACTCGAGATACGAGGATCAATGATGCCGCCATCACGGTGGAAGGCAAGGAGCTTTCGTGCGATTTTTGTACGACAAGTGCTCTTTTGCGAGATAATAATGGAAGGCAAGGAGATTTTGTGCCATTTCTGTACGACAGTGCTCTTTTGCGAGATAATTATAAGAGGAATTACTTTTGCCCTTAGCAGCCGCCTTCCATATCGGGAGTACGCACTGGCCGATCCAAAATTTCCCGGGGTTTTCGCTCTTTACACCGTACCCTCACTCTCCGGACTCGCGTTCTGCAGCCTGCGAGCTCCTCAGGACCGCCATCTCGTCTACGCTCTGGTTTTTTACTGTCTCGGGCACCATCCAGACTCAACGGACGAGAAATTCTGCGCTCGGGCAACACCATCGCTTCCTTAGTTCGCTGCACTCTACGAGACACTCAGTAATCAGCTCTCGACTCCGGTTCGCACATAGACTTCCACGTTTCGGCTGGATCCCACATTTGTATCACTTGTACCGCAAAGATGTCTCCTGTCGCCATGTCTGTAGCCTCGAATTCCCAGTTTGGCCCCCTCCTAGATGCGCTCCGCACTGCACCTACCGCCCCCGGTGAGTATAGATGAAATAAATATCTGCAGGCAGGAGTACCAACCAAGCGAGTAGATGCAAAGGCTGCTGCCGATCGCCTGGCCCGCGAAATATCCAAGACCGGTCTTGAATCCTTGACGTGAGTTGCCTGAGTCGTAATCATCGGTGAGACATACTGAATGCATTCGTCAGCGATGCCAACATCCTGTCGACCCTCCACGGGTACGCTACCAACAAAAAGTCAGGCTACGAGCGCGAGAGCGCTGCTATTGCCTTTCACTCTCTCGCGACGGTGCTCGGTGCCGCATGCGCGCCTCTTCTTCTGCCCTCGCTTTCCTTCCTCTACGAACTTTACATGGACAAGGGCGATGTCGTCCGCACCGCCGCCACGACTGCTACGAAGGCTATCCTGAAGCTGTTCCCTCCCGAATCGACGCGCATCGTTTTCAGGACCCTAGAAGATATCCTAGACAAGGGCAAATGGCGCACCAAAGTTGGCGTGTTGGACGCTATGAGGTCCTTTGCCAATACCGCCAGAGACGCCGTAGCCAACGAGCTCGGCACCACCATCCCCAAGGTGGAGGCCGCTATGCACGACACCAAGGCTGAGGTTTGTCCGCCCTGCGCATCGGTCCTTTTACTGTCATTGACAACAATCGCAGGTGTCCTCGGCCGCAATCAAGTGCGCGACTGCACTTTGCACCACGCTTGCAAATCCGGACCTTAGCCCCCACATCCCAGCCCTCGTGAAGTGCATGTCTAACCCGGATGCCGTGCCCGCATGTATCAAGGCACTGTCGAACACAACCTTCGTCGCCGAGGTTACGGCGCCTGCTTTGGCGGTCCTCGTGCCCCTCTTGATCCGTGCGCTGAACGACCGCTCTATGGAAGTTCAGCGTAGGACTGTAGTTGTCATCGACAACTTGGTCAAGCTCGTCCGTGATCCCAACGTCGCGGCTACCTACCTCAGCCCTCTCGTAGAGGGTGTTGAAAAGATTGCTAAGGGCGCCGCATTCCCTGAGGTTAGTTAGGTTCATAATCAGCTGCCAAATGCTTGTTCACATTCCCGTCTCTCAGGTGCGAGCGTTCGCCGAGTCCGCGCTCGGGACTCTGCAGAAGTCTGGGGCCTCCAAGGATGGCCCTCCTCCTACCCACCGTGACCTCGAGGCAGAGACGTCAGAAATCCTGAACACGCTTCTGACACTCCTCCCTGCTGAATTGGCCATCTCGTCCGCGGGGGCGCCCAACGGCCCCCACACTCCGAGGCACCCCTTGCTGAAGCAGGCGCTCGAGTTTTCTGCAGGCCTACTCACCGATCTCGTACACGATCGTAACTTCACAGACTCCGCGGCTTGGCACCGTTGCGTTGGAGCTGTGCTCGAGCTTTGGTTCCCTGGACGTTCCGTCGAGGCGACCAAGTTCTCTGAGCGCGTGCGGTCCCATTTCCTTGCTGTTGACGAGGCTAAGCATGCGACTGCCCAGAGTGGCCCTTCAGAGGAAGGGGAGCTGCTTTGTGACACGCTCTTCTCGCTCGCGTATGGTGCGCTGTTGCTCCTGTCGCATACGCGTCTGAGGCTCTTCCGCGGTCGCCGTTACGGTATCCTGGGAACCAATGGATCTGGGAAGTCGACGCTCATGCGCCAGCTCCGCGACGGGAAGGTAGAGAACTTCCCGCCTCAGGACCAGTTGCGCTGCGTGATGGTTGAGCATTCCCTCCAAGGCGAGGACACCTCGCTCTCCGTTTTGGACTTCGTCGCATCAGGTCAGTGTGGTGTCAATCACAGATCAGGATCGCAGTTAGGATGCTGACTCCTCTTTCACTACGGCGCAACAGACAAAGCACTCGCCCACGTGCCACGTTCCAAGATTCGGGAACAGCTCCTCGAAGTCGGCTTTGATGATGCTCGGCAAGCCGACGTCGTCGGTGGACTGTCCGGTGGATGGAAGATGAAACTCGAGCTTGCGCGGGCGATGCTGTACAACGCCGATCTTCTGCTGCTTGATGAGGTCAGTTCTATACTTCACCCGATGTACTTTGGTATTGACCACAGTCATTATGGCTAGCCTACCAACCACGTAAGTGAAGATCTCGTTACACCTTTCGACAGCATTGTAACTGGATGGGTAGTTGGATCGTGCCTCCGTCAAATGGCTGGAACAATACCTCATGGCCCAGAAGAACGTTACATGCCTGATCATCAGTCACGACTCTGGGTATGCTTGTAGCGCGCATGTCATCGCTACCGTCTGTTGACCGTGCCTCCTAGATTCCTTGACACAGTCACGACCGATATCATCCACTATGAGAACAAGAAGGTTTGGAAGAGCAGAGTTTCTGACAAGTCCTCTGTCTCACGTGTCCTTCCATGCAGCTCGTGTATTACCCTGGGAATCTGTCGACCTTTGTAGCAAAGCATCCCGAGGCCAAATCGTACTACACCCTTGCGGCGACATCGGTCAAATTCTCTTTCCCCCCTCCCGGTTCGCTGATGGGTGTGCGGAGCAACACGCGGGCGATCCTGAAGATGACGAATTGCACGTTTACGTACCCTGGGCGATCGAAACCCAGTTTGTACAACGTCAGCTGCGCGCTGTCTCTGTCAAGGTACGTGCATTCACTACTATATGCTACAGTATTGATGCTGAGAACGTCCGGTGCAGCCGGGTTGGCATCGTGGGGCCCAACGGTGCAGGCAAGTCGACATTGGTCAAGCTGCTCACCGTGCGTAGTTTGTTGCTTCGTCGTTGCTAACCTGGGACTGACTTGGTCGTTCCTAGGGTGAAACGGTACCGCAAGAAGGCACCGTTTACAAACATCCGGCTTTGCGCATCGGCTACGTTTCCCAACATGCGACGCACCATATTGGTACGGATCGCAGTCTCACACGCGTATATGCATAGCCTCACGCAATCCTGATATCCCAGAGCGTCATCTTGAGAAGACTCCGATCCAGTACATACAGTGGCGATTCCAAGATGGACATGATCGTGAGCATTGCTACACAGCAATCCATAGGGTTATTGAAGCTGACCACGCCACACAACTAGGCGAGATTCTAGAGAAGGCCACCCGTGTTCTCACTGACGAGGACAAAGCATTGCTTGAGACCGAGTTCGTCGGAAAGAATGGACAGCGTCGCAAGTTGGAGGTGTGTATAATATGCCGTCATCGTGTATTATTCGTTTCGCTCACAGATGTTGTGTCGTGCGTTGCAGTTGATCATGGGCCGTCAGAAGCTGAAGAAGTCGTTCCAATACGAAATCAAGTGGCGAGGTTTGTTATCGCTTGCCGACTAGACCGCAGTTGTATTCACGCTCTCCTCAATCCCCCAGGCTTGGATCACCGTTTCAACTCCTGGATCCCTCGCGAAGAGCTGCTTGAGAAGGGTTTCGGTAAACTCGTGCAGCAGTTTGACGATCTCGAGTCTTCACGCGAAGGTGCCGGTCAGCGTGATACCTCTGCGCACGTCGTTCGGAAGCACCTTGAAGACATTGGATTGGACGGTGACATTGCGCAATACAACGAGATTGCGGGCCTGTCCGGAGGTTTGTATCTCCTTATTCCATCAGCAGTCGCGGTCATTCTGACAATTGACGTGTCACAGGTCAGAAGATCAAGCTCGTCATCGCTGCCTGCTTGTGGAACAACCCCCAGGTATGTTCATTCGCTGAAAACTATTGCTCTGCTATCCATTGACTTCGGCACATCTCAGATTTGCGTCCTCGATGAGCCAAGCAACTTCTTGGACCGTGAAGCTCTCGGTGGTCTGGCCGTAGCGATCAAGGAATGGTCCGGCGCAGTAGTATGTGTCCTGCACAAGCTCGATGAATTCACACCTTCTCATGGCTATGCTCTTAGGTGATCATTTCTCACAACGAGGAGTTCGTTCACTCTCTTTGTAAGTTCACATGGAACATCTCAGCAAGTCTCCAGCCGCTCACTCCGAACCCTTAGGCCCCGAGATCTGGCACGTCGATGGCGGTCGCATGACACAGAAGGGCAAGGCTGCTATTGTCGAAGAGCCCGTTGCTGTCAAGTCGGCCAGGGGCAGCGCAGCGAACACACCTGCCAAAGGCTTGACGCCCGTCGCCTCTGTAGCCGCAACACCTGCGGGTAGTGGCGCTGAAGACAAGCCGAACGGCACTGCTACGCCGCCGGTCAAGAAGAAAAAGAAGTTGACGCGCAACCAGCAGAAGGCGCAGGAGGAGCGTCGGCGAATCAGGAAGCTCAACTGGCTCACGTTCGGTGGACCGAAGCCGGAAGACACAGACAGCGATGCGTGATGGCGATGCGACGAGGACGGAGTCTCTTGGTGCCGTACGGATTGGCTATCATTGTAATTGGGCCTCGATGATCTTCATTTTGTATCGGGATACCTTTTCTTTATAGTAGGTATGGGTTAGATGAGAGAGTTGCCGAGAGTGTCGGCGACACTAGTGTATCATTGCCAGAATGATGATGTACATATCAATATACAGCGACCGGCGCCGACATACGCAAGGCGGCTTTGGGAAGCAGGTAGTTTATGGTCGCTGTCAACAGGTGTAGGATCTAGTGTAAGTACGCGAGGACATACAGTCACGGCCAAAATGAACACACCACCCCCCCTATTTATCAATATCCCTTATACCCTACCATCGCCTGTTCCTACGGGTACTATGAATATATGCTGCCTGCCAGAACATTTCAATCTAATATGTCTGTAGGCGTTGCTGGGCAGAAATGGGCGCGAGAAATGCGAGCGCTTATTTTGGCGCCTGCCAGCGCATCATGCTCTTCTCCCTTCAATGCTTCTTAATTCACTCCCATTCAGTCACTGTTCATAGTTCTCTGCACATTCTCATTCTACTCTTTCTTCTCTATCTATTCCTACTATGACTCGCCTATCTACTGCAAAGCGTCAGAAGATACTCGACCTCTACCAACCTGTCAATGGCGAACCCCTCTCCTTAAGCAACATTGCTCGTCACGTCCACTGTGATCGCAGCACAGTCCGGCGAGTGTTACAG
>CCBP010000114.1:14494-25336 GCA_000765035.1 Trametes cinnabarina | reverse complement strand
ATGATAAGTCATTTATTCAGGGACTTTACCGTTCCTTGCCTGGACGGGTGAAGACAGTGAAGGCAAGGAAGGGTCTTAGTGGGGATTCATAGACTTGTTGTAGCCTTTTACCCTTCAGAATAGTCATTCCTTTGATGTGTCACTGAAGGTGTCCAGCAATTTTAGCCAATATCCATGCAAAATCTGAATGGCCAGCCATGGGAACACAGCATATGCAATCAACAGAAGACACACTACTGGCATATATAACTAGTATTGGAAGCAAGCCAGATACAGGTAAGCTACAGGCTGAGTTTCGCCAGGAATGGCAAGTGGTGCGTTCATTTTGGCCGTGACTGTATGGTTATGTGAGGAAGAAGCCGGAGGGGCCGATTGGGAGGATGGTACAATGAGAGTGGAGTCCATGGGCGATGGTGTTGTACAGTGCGGTTGTCTACTGTAGAACCAATGCAAAATGGTTAGTACAACAAGCGGCTGATCGTCCTCGAGGTCCATGGGAAGGAAGGACAAAAGAAGGACCTCCGGGGCTGATAAATACCAAGATATGCCCCGGGGCCGACGAGATGGAAATAAATAGCTCGTCAGAGCGAAAAAGTGAAGGAGCTGTTAAATATCATAATGAACGTATGCAGCAGGACGGCGCGAATAAATATACCTCTTCGCAGAACCGAAAGAGCGAGAACCGAAAGAGCGAATGGATGAGCAATGCGTACTGTACAATGCTGTGCGAGGATAGCGTAAGATGTAGCGAATAGATAGTAATGATCAAATATGAAGGGTGTGGGATACTCCGTAGTGGGGAATAAAGTACAGTGAATCTTCTGACTTCTCTAGTTGCGGTGTGACAGCGATCGTTGGCAGGATGTGAGGACGCGGTCAGCCACTACCGAGAGCGGTTCCTGGTCGGCTAGTCCTTGCGGGAATTAGGTGACGACGAGGTCGAAGGAGTGTATTCTTCCGCACTGTCGCCCTCGTCGCTCAGGTCAGCGCTGCCTTGAGACTCTTGGCCTCGCGTGTGCACCCGCGCATGCCGGCGCATGTTGCTCAGGACGCTGAAGCTACGGCCACAGCTCTCGTGTGGACATGTGAAGGCTGTCGCGCCCATCAAAGGTAGGTCAGCGCCGGCGAGGTTATCGATACAACAATATACTCACGTTTCTCTCCCGTGTGCGTATAGAGGTGTATCTGCAAGGTCCAGGCAGAGACGGCAATGATGAACACAATATCAAGAATACGCGGCGATGCTGGTAAACAGTACCTTCAAGCTGCTGGGTCGGGTGAACCCCTTGCCGCAGTACGTACATTCGTACCTTGAGGTCGAAGTTTGATCAGCAACGCTAGCGTCCGTCCCGGGATAGGGCTGGTGGTGGCTGCCAGACGGTCCGGCAACCATCCCAGGGTGCATCTGCTGCGACCCTCCATAAGGATAATTCCCGGTCGGGATCGGAGTGCGTGGATGGATCTGTCCATACTGCTGCGTGGGGTAACCGGCGGGATACGGTTGGAGCGAGGGATGTGGAGCCATATTCTGAGCATGAGCATGGGGATAGGCGGAGTACGCGGCAGGGTCGGACGGGTTGCGCGGATGATGAGACATCGGCTGCTGTTGTCTCTGCGTATCCGGGTAGGCAGGGTACGAATGTGGCGTTCCAGGGGCATACCCACGAGGTGCGGGGGAAGAGGCACCGCGGGACATCTGTCGAGGATCCTCGTCTGCCAAGGACATACGACTCATATGTGGCGACAAGCCCAGCCGTCCTTGTTGTGGCGGAACAGACCTCGACAACTCCTCTAGAATCATGATAGCGAATGAGTAAAGAGTCGCTTCAGAGGTGAAATATGATCTTACGACCAAAAATCTGGCGGATTGGAGGCAGCGTCGGCCTTTGCTCGCCTCGTCCAGAGGCGTCATCGGAGGAAGATTGACGAGGCGGCATGGCTCGAACGCTGCACGATCTGTTGGAGGAGAGAAGGAGAAGATAGGAGGGTGAGGGAGTGTAGGCACCCAGCCCCGCGTGGTCCTATATAACTTTCAGACGACGGGATGGTGGTGGCCGTGAAAGCTGGGAAGGATATCCGAGCTGTGTTGCACATCCCGTTAAGCGGGACTTCGATCTCAGCAAGAGATCTCTGAGCGCTGAATGGATGCTGTAGTTCTCCTCTTGCGCATTTCTACTGCGGCAAGTCCGTTTCCACGGGCCTGCGAGAACGTCGACAACGGCGATGATGACAGTCGTGAACGAGGAGACGTTCGGAGCACGATGCCGGGCAAGTCACTTTGAACTCACATGTCACCATTGGCGAGTTCCCGCTCTAAGAGTGGAAGTGAGAAGGACGTTTGAATGTCTGAGGTCTGCGACTGTATCCGCACAGCTGACCGGGACTCAATGGTGCAACGAGGATTGCATCGTCGTGATTAGAATAAACGCCCCGGATGTGAGTGGGCGCCCATTTCATAATGCACCGTGTCGAATATGCGTATCTGAGATCCGCCGGTCAGCTTGGATCACAGATCATCGAGAGCAGTACGACGGTCACCTGATGGCGACTTCCTGCCTCCGTCGCATCCCGACCAGGATGTTTGTGTCGTCGTCGTTGCGTACCAACGAGGCCGAACGCGGATGTTGAAGAGGGTTGATCACCGCTCGGTCGTGAAGGTTAAATATGCGTCGTCGGAGGCAACTTCGATCCTAGAAATCTGTTTGCACACTCAAACTACCACCGGCTAAGCCGCCCCTCTCGAAAGCGAGTCCATCGACGTATGATGGTTCGAGGAGGAACATCGAACACGCCGCAAAATCGAGTTGTATGCAAGCAAATGATATATACGGACTCGCTGCGAATCCGCTCGTGGGCGGTCTCCACAGGACTTACGGTCGGTGACAATCACCATCAGCAACCTACAACCGACCCGAAGTCAAAGTCAATAGGTCAATCGGCTCGACAAACTCGTCAAAGGCGGAGATAAGACTCTTTGCAAAAGCGGTAAACTGGGAAGTGAAGTGGTGGCTGGGTAGGTGAGTGCAATTTCGTATGTCAATGACAATCCTATCCTCGGAACTGGCGCAACGGAGACATAGCGTGTAAGAAGACCAACTCCTGGCCTAGAGACGCAAGCTTCACTGCTTCGTTTGCTCAACCTCGGCAGGAGTCTTGGTCTTCAGGGATAGCGCGTGTAGTCCGGCGGCCAGTTCGTCCGAAAGCGCGGAGTATATGATACGGTGTCGCTGCATGGTGTTCTGCGCAATGCGTCAATAACGAGGACAATGCGACCAAGTTGCTGTACAGGTCCCGGGGAGTGTAAGACATGAGCATACCTTCCCCCGAAACTCTTCTGATACGACGGTGATTGTGAAATCTGGGCGGTCCCGAATGAGTAGGATACGTAGTCAGTAGCCCACGCCATGCGCTTCGAGTCGCATGCACAGCGCAACGCAGAATGATACGTACGAGTTTCCCCGTTGCCACCGCCCGAGGCCCGCATCGGTGCATGATGCCTGTGTCTCCATGAGTCGTTGATGATTTCAAGCTGTGAAGGCTTCAAAAGCTCAGTGAGCTACCAACGGGAGGCCAAGGGCATGGCGGCGATAATTAGTGTGGATGTACGGAACGACTGCGATTGGCCGCACACCTTCGCCCTAATAGAGGTCTCTACAGGACCCCCTGACGATCCCGAGGTTGAATCAGAAGAGAATGCGGCGGTAGACATGGTCGCCATGACTTGTGGGCTGGATAGACGGTTTCGAACGACGGAGATGGCGAGTCTCCTGTTAGCGAACATCGACACAATCCAACAAGCAGAGTCAGATGGCTATGAGATTTGCCTCTCCTTATTGGCCAACAACAAAGAGTAGGCGCGAGGTGTAGCAGCCTGAGAGGACGAAGATGGTCGAGGTATTGGTCCGATGTCTGCAGCAATTCCGTGACGGTGGACTGTAGAACCAGCGCTTCGCGGGCAGTATCATCACGTGCTTGCCCGTAGCTGGCTCTCTTGAATGTCTCTTGGCGTGCGGCAGTGTACGTACCGACCTTGATCAAGTGCAACTGAGTTGTGTACTCCCCACCGTTTCCTCGTAGACTCGAGCGACGGACAATTCTCCGTATTCGTATGTCTGTGTCACGGATCGTACAGCTCACACCAACAATAGTGCTGAAGAGACCCCAACGACCGTGACTCCTCAACGAACGATTTGAAGTGTTATATTAGCTTGCCAGTGCGCAGAAACATATTCGACTACATACGTGATATTGGAGTCTGTCTCTGTGCAGTATTTTAATCGCTGTGACCGTATACCACGTTTGATGGTACGTGGTGTACCCCCTCTGGTATTCTCATTACGAAGTTCTGATGCAGTGCTTCTCAATAGTTGTTCTTTGCCAGCTCTTGCGACCGTGCCAACGAGACTGACTCTGCGGGTCTCATCACCGGCGATGCACGTAACACACCATCTCGACACCGGCCCACTGTGTCCCCGTTGCGCCGCGCTGCGGTCGACAGCAGCGTGGTACATTTCTATGAGCGTCTCGCCTATACCCTCAGCAGACTATTCCAGACGATGTCCGACGTCTAGAGTAGAATTTTAAGGCGCGACGCTCGTTGAATATGTATTGTCCATGTCTGCAGTACGTATGTTTGCATGTGGGACTAACGGACGTCGAGACGAGACCACATTGACCGGGTCGCTGGGGAAGGAAGTCTCACAGCCGCACACATTCCTTCCCGGGCGGCCCCATCAAAGACAAAGTAGGCGGAATCAGCACATCGTGGGTCGTCACGCTCTGCTGGCTCATATCCTCGAACATTGACCAGCATCAATGAGTGTGCGGCCCGGGTAAGATACTGACAAGAAATTTGATGTTATTGAGCGCTTTCTGGTGACAATCAGCGTTTCGTACCTCCTCGTACCTCGCGGCTATTGCATACCGTTGATACATCCGCTAATTGTAAGTATTCCCTTGTCCACTAACATTTGTGCAATATAGCCATGCTCATCCCATCACCGTATAGTCTATGCCACGCCTCCCGGTAAGCAGTCCATATCCACTCAATCTGTGCAGACTATAGAGTGACAAGCGTCTTGTGCATACCGCTACGGAATGAGCGCTACCCTAGCGCGAATCTCGCCCTTCTCCAGCCCTTGAATCACCGCACCGCAATCATTCAAAGGCCTTTCCTCCACCTTCGGTTTAATCTTCCCTGCTGCAATGGCAGCCAAACTTTGCTCCAAGTCCTCGTTGGCTGCGGCGAAGCTCGTTTGAACAGTGATTTGCTTCTGGGCGAGGATGAGGGGCTGGAAGCAAATGGTCGCGTCGCCCAGTCCCATCACGAGGATCTTCCCGCCGATCCTCAGCAGGCTTACAGCGAGGTCGAAAGTGTCCTGCTTGCCGACAACGTCAACAACGACGTCGGGCCGTAGCTTCTTCTCCTTGAATAGCGCCTTCAACTCTTTGGGCACGGCAACGAGATCAGCGCCGGATTCGCGCGCAAGCTGGAGGCTCTCCTGCCGGATATCCGACGCGATCAGAGTCCGCACGCCCAAGATATGCTTCGCTATCTGGATGGCGTTGTGGCCTAAGCCCCCACACCCGACGACGAGCAGCGTATCTTCAGGCTTGACGACGCCCGTCTTAAGCAAGGCACGCCAGGGGGTGCTTACCGCGTCGGTTGCGGAGGCGACCACGCACGGCGGAAGGCGGGGTCCTTGGATCGTTCCAGGAACAGGAACGAGGGCAGCAGTGCGGACCTTGACGTAGTCCCGCCCAGCAGCCGTCCATGCTGAGGCCGACCGTTGGGAACGTGAAGCAGACGTTCTCGAGACCTCGTCGACAGGAGTCGCAGAGCGGCGATTGGCACGCATTGGACGGGTTTATCGCGACGTATGTTCCGACAGCGAACCGTTTGGAGAGCGAAGGGTCAGCGGCGACCTTCTCGCCGAGGCTGACGATGGTTCCCGCGCCCTCGTGCCCGAGGGTGAACGGGTGGGGATGCACAGGGTTCGTCGACGGAAAGCATCATGACATGGACGTCGGAGTGGCAGACTCCTGGCGGTAAGGACTTTGACGAGGACCTCGTCGGCAGCTGGGGTCGGAATGGGGAGGGTCTCGGGAATGGGCTCTGTCTTGCCTGGATAGAAGCGGTAGGCAGTCATCGTCCCCGAAAGCGGTGAGTTGTTGGCTGGCGTAGAGGAGGACATCGTGAGCTAACGAGATGGGCGATCTTCTCGATGCAAGGTAGCCCAGGCTTTATATTTTCACTCCCCCAAGGTCAGCCTCAGGCTGGTGAAGGCGCGCAGCGCCAGGGCTGGTACGGGGGTCTAAGTGGCATACTCGCTGATCCGCTCCTGATGCCATGCTCAATGGGCGGTGGACCCTTGAGCATGTCAGACCATGTCCTGATGTCTCAAACCGTATAGAACTATAGCGCGTTTCACTGGCGAGTGCTTCTAATTTCGCCGCCCACGTTCGGCGCTGATACGCATTGCTACTACAGTGCCGGACACGCAAAGTCGACAAACTTGCTAGCGCCCGAACGCGATTTTTTAGAGGGATTCTGACTTCAGAATCGTGTTCAGAGCGGCCAAAATAGCCTAAATACAGTCTTCCGGGAATTCTCCCGTGAATCTTTGGGGTGGACAATTTTTTGGGCCCCGGACCCGCGAAGTTATAGGGCTCCAAAAGGCGTTGGGCCAACGCCAGGACACGTCTACAGTCGAACCTGCCGTAGGCCATACCCCTCGGGATGAAGCCAGAACTATGGGATTTCACGTTGTATGGGCTATGGGAATGAGCGCGAAATAAGCGCCCATGCAGCGAGGGTACATTTTCCACAAGCGCCCGAAGAAGGTGCATGTACATGGCCGCGTACTACATAATGCTACTGGGGACGGAAGTAATCTGTAATAGAAGAATTAATTAAACTCTGTTGCCTCTCATAGCGTACCTGACGCGTGAAGCCGGCCAGTATGTCTTCCAGTTTGCGAGCAGCCGGAGAGTTGAGGGAGGCAGTGAAGCGCGAGAGAACAGTAGCCGCTTGGAGGGCCTCGAGTCAGTGTTGTGCGGGTCGGCCGATTGTTGACACGGTCGGCCAAGGTTGTGAGGTTGACCAAGTGTTGGCCAAGGTAGAGGTCAACTTTCGCACGGTGGTCGACCGCCGACCACCCTCTTCGGACAGATGTAAGCGCTCACGAGGCTTCGACGCGGCCGCACACAAATTGAATTCTCCACATCGCACATCCCCTCTATGCCCCAGTTTGTATGCATAGCAAATAAATTGGAGAGGTTTATAGTATATCTAAATACGTTTGGAGTGCTCAAACAAACTGGACAGATGAGAATGCAAGCAAGTAAGATCACACATGAGCCGGACAATAATATCGATCTTGCAGGCCATACAAAGTACTGTTATGCTTGTACCATAAGTCAGGAGAGCTACGACATTGAGAATAGCTCATCTGCCATCTCATCCGAGCCTCTACCTTCTGCAGAATCATCCTCACCATCGGCATCCATGTCTAACAAGTCCCATATAGCTAGCTCCTCATCAAGAGTGTTGGAAGGCGACAAGTCGGCTCGTGTCTGCCAGTAAGCGTTCGAGAAATCAAAGAGTGTGGCGAGAGGTACCCGTATGGTAGAGATGAAGGAGTCGGAGGTGAGTATAGAGTCTTCGATGTCGCGCTCTCTCATGTACTCAATGAGCTCTTGAAGTCCCTGCTGAGCTTCCCTGATTGCTTGACGAATGCGTGAAGGTTCACCAGGCTGAGACTGCTCGTCATCTAGAGCTGCACAACGGGACATGAGGACCTGTACATACAGAGAGAAGGCATACTACACACCTGATCCGTTCGACTCATCGTCATCTGCTGGAGCTTCCAATGGTGCATTCGATGACTGAGCTCGGGCTTGCGCTACGCGTTCACCAAAGTGTCGCTTCAGTCGCTTCTTGGCATCCTTCCGAACCTGTTCGTCCCGCAAATGAAGTCGCAGCTCAGCAATATTGAGGAGATTTGTGGTCGTAAGCCGTGTGCGCCTGTTTGACATGATTAGACCAAGTATGCTGAACAACCTCTCGCACTCTGCAGATGAGGGACAAACGGAGAGAATGCGAATAGCAAGAGCAGGGAGAGGAGGTGGATCGATAGGGATTGTGGGTTGGGGCTCCGAGGGATCAACGTCAGGCATGAAGTTCTTCCAGATCTCAACGGGATCTGGTTGTAAATCCCTACGAGAATTGAGGCGTCACCCAAGGTATAATACAGACCAAGAAGTGAGTCAAATACCTTGCGAAGCGCCTCATCTTTCTCATGCTGAAGAATGCTTGGCATACTTCCGTATCTTGACCCCGGAGTAAACTTCAGATAGTCCCGGACATCGCTGAGCGTTGGTTTCTCTGTCGAATCAGGATAGAAACGATCCCATAGGCGGAGAATGAGGCCATAGACCGTGGCCGGGACGAAGTACTGAGTCAACGATGCACGGAATGGAGAGAGACGGAGATATGGGTTCAGAATAACAGCAGCGATGAAGACGTCTTGGTCTGCCTTGGCCCAACGCTTCTCCAGGCTTCCGAGAACTGCTGTGCGAACCGCATTGTCGCGTTCTTCAACGAGAGCGTTGAATGACTGGTACAGAAAGCCAAATGTGAGTAGAACATCGTCAAGACGACAGTCCTGCGATTGAGTGATGTTTGCAGCGATAGCAAGCGGCTCGAGATGTAATTTGACTCTGCAAGCCTTACATGAGTTATGCAATCAGACTCTGCAGATTATAAGTGCATACCTCGCCAAATTGTACCAGAACAGCGGGTTCTTGAGACGATCCAACATGTCCTTCGTCTTCTGTCGGCTCTCAGCGTTTCCTGAAGCAGCAAGAAGAGGATGGGCAGCCAGGTGTTCAAGCGGGAGCTTGAGCTCGAGAAGGCGTTTGTAGGCGAGGTACATGGTGGTCCAACGAGTGAGCGCACCAAGAATGACAGTCTTGGGTGGGTGGTTAGATGCTCCCGGCAGCCCAAGCTGGATCTCGTTCAGCAGTCCAAGGACGTAGGTACGGCTGCGCAACCATCGGATAAGCTCGTCAGCCTGCTTGGTCCAGATGAAGATATCTGTCTTGACTCCAAAGTAGTCAATCACTACGCGCTCAACCTAGAGATAGAGTTGCCATCAGTGTCACAGTTTGACCTTCCTAAGTCATACTAGTTGTCATACCTGATGCGCGTAGCAATCTGGGGTCACCAGACTTGACCGCTCTCCAAGAATCCTAGCACGCGCGGCACGCGATTCCCCGCTACAGTCTGTGGTGATAGCAATAGGGATAACCTCCCACTCGTCTTCCAACATGCGCATCACCTGGTATATCATCTTGACAAGGTTTTCAGCCGTTTTTGGCTCTGTCGAAGTGTCGAACGTGCGTACAGTGTACACCTTGACATAGATATGAGTCATGCTGTATGGTTGTAATATGCGGCTGTGAACTTACTTTGCGCTCGCAGGTGACCATGAATGAGACAAGATGACGGCGGTTGGCAGCGGTGAAGCCATCGCACTGAATCGTGACAAGCTTGCCTTTGCAGGCAAGCTGTGCGATTGAACGGTACTGCTTGACCGTCCCAGGAATGATACGGGTGGTCAGAACCTTTCGGCTCGGAGTCGGATTAGGTGCGGAGTGACCAGAGATGAACTCCTCGACGAACTCGATCCAGATTGGATTCTCAAGATCGAGGGAGACACAACGCCGCAGTGAGGCGCGCAAGGAAGGACTCAAACAGCGGTTGGCGTTCAGGGGAGAACGGAGGAACTGGCGGGGGTTCCATGCGGAAGGTGACACTGGCTTGACGCGAAAGTGTTCTTGTACCCAAACCACGTGATTGACGTTTAGCGGGAGGAGCAGGGGATCCGACATGCAAACCAAGTGTGGGAGGTGTATCACGAAGGCGCCAGAGGCCTGATCCATGGCTACTAGATACGCTCGGAGATGGGCTAGGTGTAGGGCTTGGGTGGGCAGACCACTGGTTCGGGAACGAGTATGGCGATCCTCCAATGGAAGGAGCAAGGGAAAATGGGGATCCGGTAGACGGACCAGGAGCATCGGGAATGAAGAGCGGAGGAAGGGAAGTGGCCAGTGATCCACCTGGGCCACTAGTAGTCGCAGCGGACGCTTCGACAAGGACTCCTGGGTAGGCCACTGGGACCATGCTGCTGGAGTATTGAGCGTTTGACGCTGCGAAGTGAGCCGCTGCGCTGCGTTCGGCACGTCGATTGGCACGAGGGGAAAGGTTGTTCGTGTGGTGTACTTGGGCAGCTTGAGCTTTCGTATTCTGATCTGTAAGCTCACAATCTCGCAGATGTACCAATGCCGCAGCGCTTGTAGAGGCAATCCAGCGATAGCCTCGTTCGTCCTGTCCGGACGGCAGGCTCCATACTGTATATAATCAGTAAAGGAAGCACACCAAGCAAATCGTGTACTCACAAAATACTTCTATCTCATGTGCCTCCCGATGTCTTCCATTCTGCTCATCTAGCTGCATCTCGTCCCCAACGCGCTTCTGTAAGCATAACTTACACCATATCTTCGTCTTGCCATGCTCCCCCGTCGTCTTCGATTGTGGATCCCTCGGAGTTTCGGAGTAGCCCGGATGGTCATAGAAGTGAGCACGCCACCATGCTCTCGGGCCCGTAGCCTTGAGTTGCTTGGATTCGGTGTATGTGGCAGCCATGGTAGGTGAAGTCAAGAGTGATTAGTGCATGTATTCATCAAGAGCGACATATCTACAGTAGGAAGTACTAAGAGATCGATGGAGGCCATCATGGTCGAGGCAACTCGCACAGCTGAACACGCGATTGATGGGAG
>CCBP010000114.1:0-14474 GCA_000765035.1 Trametes cinnabarina | reverse complement strand
TTGGCCCAAGCACCATCAACTTCCAGCACGAGAACGACCCGAAGCACACGGCTCGCCTCGGTCAAGAGTGGCTCGAATATCAAAACCTCCTCGTTCTTCCCTGGCCTCCCTCTTCTCCTGACCTCAACATCATTGAAAATGTTTGGGCTGAGATCAAGAAGCGTCTCGAGACATATCGGCCCCGTCCGCGCAACACAGAAGAATTATGGAGGGTCGTGCAGAAGTTATGGTACGGGATGGATAAGTCATTTATTCAGGGACTTTACCGTTCCTTGCCTGGACGGGTGAAGACAGTGAAGGCAAGGAAGGGTCTTAGTGGGGATTCATAGACTTGTTGTAGCCTTTTACCCTTCAGAATAGTCATTCCTTTGATGTGTCACTGAAGGTGTCCAGCAATTTTAGCCAATATCCATGCAAAATCTGAATGGCCAGCCATGGGAACACAGCATATGCAATCAACAGAAGACACACTACTGGCATATATAACTAGTATTGGAAGCAAGCCAGATACAGGTAAGCTACAGGCTGAGTTTTGCCAGGAATGGCAAGTGGTGCGTTCATTTTGGCCGTGACTGTATCTCCGATCCCACACACTCTCACAGTCACTAACGTCATTATTGCCTGCGGCAACCAACTCCAGACAACCACAAAATTAGAGACCGACTTGGAATCGTCGAATGTCCTGAGAACATGCTCGTCGGGCTGGAGAATATATGACGTCTTCGATCCCACCCGCACGATTCATTGTACATCCCCTTATCACGGCCGGGCATGCACATGTATATAAGGCGATCATGAGAGCATGCTCGGTGAATTTTACTTTCAGTCGCCTTTATTGCCCCATCCCACACGCGAGCTCTCAGCTAATCCGCGAAAATATCAACTATGGCGCCCAAGATGCAATATGGTATGTCATCCTATCCCGCTTGCATGACGTGTTCGTGTGCGCTGAACGAGGCGTGTAGTCCGTCTCGGAAACTCTGGCCTCAAGGTGTCTAAGATCATCTTGGGCTGCATGTCTTACGGTGACTCGAAGTGGGCGGACTGGGTACTTGACGAGGAAGAGGCTATCAAGCACATCAAGTTCGCGTAAGTACCCCGGCTTCCTACGATGGCTCTGAACTGCAACCGATGAACGCATCGTACTAGCTATGAACACGGTATCACTACCTTTGATACTGCCAATGTTGGTTAACCATTCAAATTCGCCGCGTTGCGCTTGTAATGACTGTGTTGATAGGTCTACTCCAACGGACTCTCCGAAATCATCCTCGGAAACGCAATCAAGAAGCTCAGTCTGCCCCGTGAAGAGCTCGTAATTATGACGAAGGTGAGCTTTAATTTTTCGCTTTGGATTCCTGATCTACATTGACCTCTGCTTCTGCTCTCCAGCTGTATGCGCCTGTCGCATCCGATACCGGAATCAACACAATTGGCAAGAACCCTCAGGACCTCGGTATCATCAACCAGCATGGCCTCAACAGAAAGGTGAGGAGCGAGAATTGATCAGTGAAGAGTGCCATTTCCTCAGCAATGAATGTTTGTCGACAGCATATCTTCGACTCCGTGAAGGCAAGTCTGAACCGCCTGCAGCTCGATTACATCGACGTGCTTCAATGTGAGTGTAACTCTCTCGCCTTCATCTTAAGGAGCGGTGTCTGACAGAT
Source organism: Trametes cinnabarina (assembly GCA_000765035.1). Classification (NCBI taxonomy): domain Eukaryota; kingdom Fungi; phylum Basidiomycota; class Agaricomycetes; order Polyporales; family Polyporaceae; genus Trametes; species Trametes cinnabarina. The sequence goes on along the minus strand of CCBP010000114.1, from coordinate 12,807 downwards.
CCAACTGCAGGCCATCGGTTCGACTACAATACACCCATCGAGGAGACCGTACGGCGCACTTCAGTGTATATAATACTTCATAATTGCTCATTTTGGCGTTTAGATGCAAGCTCTCCATGACGTCGTCAAGGCTGGATACGTCCGTTATATTGGCATGAGTTCGTGCTATGCCTACCAGTGTACGTATTGCTACAATTTCTCTTTCCGACATGGACGCTGACTGATATTCGCCGCAGTCCACCAGATGCAGCGTGAGTTTGCTAACCTTACGCATTCTCTCGGTCCAGCGCCAACATAGGTCCCAGATTACGCCATCACGCACAACCTCACGCCCTTCATATCCATGCAAAACCACTACTCCCTGCTTTACCGCGAAGAGGAGCGTGAGATGTTCCCCACGCTCAAGCTGTTCGGCGTCGGCTCAATCCCGTGGTCTCCACTCGCACGCGGTATGCTCACTCGTCCTCTCACGGCGGAGTCAAAACGCGCAAAGACAGACGCGTAAGTTTTCTTTATTCCGCGAACTCACGCGAAGCTCTGTAATGATCATTACACTGCAGGTCCCTCACGTACTACAAGAATGATGCCTCAGGCGAGATAATCAAGCGGTATGTTGCAGAATACACCGACGCCGGCGTATCCCGCTGAAGCATTTCAATGCATCCCCAGAGTCGAGGAGATCGCGAACAAAAAGGGCGTCAGCATGGCTCGAGTATCGTTGGCGTGGATCATGTCAAAGCCGGGCGTGACCGCGCCCATCATCGGGACGACCAGTCTACAGAACCTGGAGGATATACTTGGTAAGTGTTCGGTTAACGCCGTGCTACTCATCTGAGATCGAGCTGGTACCTCCGATCAGGTGCACTCGACGTTACGTTGACGGAGGATGAGATCAAGTATCTGGAGGAGCCGTACAAACCCGTACCCATCGCCGGTCACTTCTGAGCCAGTCGCAGGGGACATTGTTCGTGAACAGATTCAATCTGATGTACGTTGATATTTAATTATGTCGAATTGTAGGTTCTGAGCTGCAATAATGAGCATCCTCAGAAGGTGAACGTTCGTCGCTGACGCGCTGACGGTTGGCTGCGTGGAAGAAGATATATGTCGGCTCCGGTTCGTACCGAAGACAGTGGGTGTCAAGTTTCAAGTTCTTCTCAAGAATATAAGCGGCGTCAGAACATACGATAACTCGTTGTATACCTGGCAAGCTTATGCGATTGACGACGTATAGTTTGATGAATCACTAATATTGACTGTACTCCAGTCCCTCTTGTGCATGACCATGTTGGCGTCGTTTCCCGCCCGTTATCGAAGTGCTAGCAGCTCTCCGGGTGGAGGTCGTAAACGAAGGCAGAGGTGGACTCATCTCGTCGGGTGGTCACTGGGTGTCGCTTCTGTCATGGCTCTCTCAGCGAATCACCGTTCCGTTCCTGTGGGTGTTGTATCTCTTGACGCGTATCTCCGACGCGCCATTATATACGGTTAGTCTTTCACATGCTGATCCACGCCGTTCTTTCTTGATGCCTGAGAGATCCCGCACATCTTATTCGGTTACCCTTACCCTGCCCCTGCCAAGTGGTATCATCCTCTCCACGACCATTCTCTGACTCCTGAAAAACGCTTTGCTCTCATCAATTGCTGGCTCATCACTTACTAAGCTCATGGGGACGTTTGGACCGATGGTTCGAACGCTCTCGTGATGCGCAATGCCGATCACAAGCCTTCAAGCCTGTTCGCCAGACTTGGTCCTGACGATGTTGCGGAACTGACATCTAATCCATGGTCACATACATCACTCATGGAGCCTACGGCGCAATGAAAGATGCGCGCTCTTCCCTGAACCACGCGGGGATGTCGATGTTTCGAACGACAAACATGGGCTGAAGATCGGTATCCTATGGGCCGACAAGTCTTTTTGGGAGTCTGCGTGGATTGTATACCTCTTTTCGCGGGACCTGGAGGAAGCTAAGAAGGCGGGAAAACGAGCGAGAAACATCAATGTCACGCGTTATAAGGGCGCCAATCGTCTTGTGGGTACTCAGACTGTGTTACTCGTGGACGAGGGCGGATACTCATCTGTTATTACTAGGCCCATTGGCACATGCCGGAAAGAAAACTTGAGGCATTCCTAGGCAACGGCATCTAGGTATTGTCCTAACGGCTTTGTAACAACTCCGGCAGTGCGAGCGTGATTATACATACCTATCCAGCTTGACAATGGCTCCATCTGCGCAAGATTCGCACACACCCCCTGGATTCCTGCGATAGCGGGCCCGTATGAGATTGAGCTCGAAGACGATGACGGTATGCGTGCCTTCAACGCAATCCACTGACTCAAAACACATCATTATCAGCACGTCACCGATCGGACTCTCGGTGATTCGATGATTTATCATCCCGGTGCATACTTGCAGCGCCTTGTAGGCGATGTTCGTCCGTGTAATTCCCTCCAACGGCTTCCACATGCCGCTCCCGCGAAATATAAAAGCGACCGCCGCTGCTACGTTACGACATAAGCCATTTCGACAAGCCAACGTCCTTCGATTAAGATGGATAGCTCGACAACATCGCTGACACCTCCACTTCTGGGGGTATATCTCGACTCTGGAGCACCCGCTGGCAGGACCGACTACACGACCATCGTACTCATTCATGGATGGGGATGGCATTCTGGTATGATCGGATGCTGACGTTTTCAATTCGATGCTTCGCTCATTCGGCTTAATCTTCCCACAGGCGTGTTTAAGCGACTACTTCCCTTTGCGGCGCAAAACAACACACGTCTCTTACTTGTCAACAGACGAGACTACCCTGGCTCCAAGCCTTACACCCCGGAGGAGCGGAAACACTTTGCTTGCGTCGCTGAAGGTGCTCCAGACTCTCTTCAAGCGAAAGAAGACGCAAAGGCGGTGATGCGTGATCGCGCTCGGGAGCTTTTCGACTTTCTTGTAGACTACGTCAGGCGCGAGAAGGTCCCGCAAGCGAACGGGAAGGAAGGAGGCATCGTTATCGTCGGTTGGTCCCTAGGATCGACCTGGATCACCTCCCTTCTCGCCAGCGTGGATCAATTCCCAGAGGATGATGTTCAGCTGAGCAAATATGTCAGGCGTGTCGTCCTCTTTGGTAAGTCCAGCATGTTCACTCATCCATGGGCGAGCAGCACTTCAGATAGCCTCATATTGATCGTTGACTCTTCTGAACGACTAGACGCGTCTTTCATCTGCTACGGCTACACCCCGCCTCCGGATTCGTACGAGCCTCTGTATGACGAGTCCCTCTCGGATTCGGAACGGGTCGCGCGCTTCGCAGTCTGGGTGACAGGTTACTACGCTCATGGCGATGTTTGGACCGAAGGCGACAAAGCGCTTGAATACCGCAATGCACTTCCCGACCCTCCTCCTACGATGACGCGCATGACCCCCCAGGACCTAGTGGAGACGACTTGCGGGCCGCCTCAGGAGCCCGGTGGGAGCGAGCCTGTCCTGGCGCAGGTGGGTGTCCGGCAGGGTGGATGGCTTGCCATGAAAGACGGCGCGTTCTACCTGCGGGAGCCCCAGGTGCACGGCGCTAGCAACTGGACAGATGTCGAGGTTGTGGCACTCTGGGGCGATAGGTCGATATGGGAGATGCCCTGGGGTACGATGCTGTTGCAAAGGGAGCTTGACGAAGCGAAGAAGGAAGGTAAGCGTGTACGGGAAGTGAAGGCGGTGCGATTCAACGGGGCGAACCATTTTGTGAGTCTTCTCCTAAGAAGGACCCGCAGGAGGTATGAGTCGCTGACCGCATTTTCAAGGCACAATGGGACCTGCCGGAGAAGACGTTGAAGGCCTTCTTGACCAACGATCACCAGGTGTCCTAATGTCCCTCAACGGGGTGGAAGGCTACTGGTAGTATGCACAATCATATCATTCATGCCATGATCACTCCCGCATCTTGTCAACATCGCAGATTATACTGTACGACAGCCATGCGGTGCCTCTTCCTTTACATTCACCAAGTTGTGGTATAAGATCGCAGCAATCCATGGGCAGAGCATCACCTATTCGAGATGACACGCTCTTCCGAGCATCGGGATTTCTTGTCGTGTGGGGATGATAAATCCTCTTGGCACATACTTACCTGAGGCTGTTCGTGATCGACGCCACTCACTCACTCAGTCCGTCCATCGGTTTCCATATGCCGCACATGCAACATATAAAAGCGACTTCGATCACTACGTTACAACTCAATCGCATTTACCAAAGTAGTGAATGACAACCGAGATGAATGTCCGGGCAGCATCGGCGACCACTGCACTTCTACGGCCATATCTCGACTCTGGAGCACCCGCTGGCAGCACCGACTACACAACAATCGTAATTGTGCATGGATGGGGATGGCATTCTGGTATGATGCGACGCTGACCTACTCAAGTCGACACTTTGCTCATGTCATCAACCTCCCGACAGGCGTTTTCAAGCGACTGCTTCCCTTCTCGGCAGAGCGCAACGCCCGCCTGCTACTAGTCAACAGACGGGACTATCCTGGCTCTGAGCCTTACACATCGGAGGAGCGAGCCCACTTGGCTCGCGTCGCGGGGGGCACTCCGGACTCTCCTCAGACGAAGGAAGACGCCAAGGGCGTGATGCGCGATCGGGCGCGCGAGCTTTTCAACTTTCTCGTAGACTACGTAAAGCAGGGGGATATCCCGCAAACACACGGGAAAGAAGGAGGCATCATTGTGGTCGGCTGGTCCTTCGGATCGATCTGGATTACCTCCCTGCTCGCCAGCGTACGTGAATTTGCAGAGAAAGACGTACAGCTGAGCAAGTACGTTAGGCGCGTCATCCTCTTCGGTAATGAGAGCATCGTCAATGGTGTGAATGTGAAAGGTGCTGATTCTCCTCAATATCCAGATGCATCCTATCTCTGCTACGGCTACGCGCCTCCTCCGAACGCTTACCAGCCGCTGTACGACGAGTCCCTTCCAGACTCTGAGCGCGTCTCGCGCTTCGCCGTCTGGGTCACAGGTTACTACGCGCACGGCGACTGGTCGAGGGACAGCGACAAGGCGCTCGAGTTCCGCAACGCACTTTCAGACCCTCCTCCCACGGCGACACGCATGACCCCCCAGGACCTCGCTGAGACGACTTACGGGCCGCCGCAAGCGCCGGATGGGAGCGACCCTCTCATCGCGCAGGCAGGAGTCCGGCATGGTGCATGTCTTGCTATGAAAGACGGCGCGTTCTACTTGCAGGAGCCTCCGGTTCATGGCGCTAGTGACTGGGCGAATGTGGAAGTTGTCGTTCTCTGGGGTGATAGGACGATCTGGGAGGTGCCCTGGGGCACGATGCTGTTGCAAAGGGAGCTTGAAGAAGCGAAGAAGGAGGGTAAGCGGGTACGGGAAGTCAAGACGGTGCGCATCAAGGGAGCGAACCATTTCGTGAGTCGTATCCTTAGAAGGAGGAGGTACGAGTCGCTGACTGCCAGCACTGCATAAGGCACAATGGGACATGCCGGAGAAGATGTTGAAAGCCTTCTTGACGGATGATCTCGAGGTGTCCTGATATCCCTCAATGGAGTGGAGACCTACCGGTATGCACAATCGTACTGTTCATGCCATGACGCCCGCAACGTGTCCACATTGCAGATCATATTGTACAGTGTCGGCTTATTAAAATCATCCTGCTTCAGTCGCAAGGGGGCACAGCGTATGCTCCCTTTCTCTTTACACTCCGCTGTGATACTTCACCACTCAATCACAGGAATCCATAACGGGGGCACCCATGCAACGGACATGTCGCTGCTGTTCATGTATTCAGCGCGCGTTGACAACATCATCTAGGAGTGATCGTTGATGGGCAGGGGCCTGTAAGGTTCCTCGAGGTACTTGATCTCCTCGTCCGTCAATTTGACGTGAACGCCAGCTGAGCAGTCGAGTCCAGTTCAGTGGCCTACAACTATTAGATCTTATGTGCTTACTTACCGATGATGTCCTTCAAATTGTGGAGGCTTGTTGTACCAACGATAGGTCCGGATACGTATACCTAGGCGTCGGACGCGCCTTACAGCGAAGCGATTGGGACAGAAGGTTCAGTGATTGTTCAAGGCCCAGCACGCCGACTATCTGCACTGACCGTCTTTGGCCAGAATCCAAGCAATGGAGATCTGAGCCATGGTGACACCTTTCTTCTTGGCCAGCTCCTCGACCCTATCGCGGCCTCAGTTGGCTTCTGTCCGGCAGAGTTGGTAGGCCACCTACCGCTCGGCGCTTGATGATCTCCGGCGTCCCGCTGCCCTCTTTGTTGTACCCTCCGATGAACCTGACCCGCGTAACGTGAGTGATTTAGCCATTTGCCGTGACTCTCTCGGCCTGCCGCCCCCTGCGAGCGGTAGACGCGATTAGGTACTGGACGTACATGTCGCTCATGCCTCGCTCGGTATCCTTCTGGGCGAGCGTACGAAACCCTGCCGCGCTGTCAAAGTCGCGATAACCCATCCATGTTTAACTCTGAGAAGGACATGTCATTTCGGTGGGTGCCTGCCTGTGCCTGCCCCCAGCTGTCGCCTTCCACCACTTGAACATGTCTCGGAGGTTAAAACCGGCGCTCACGCAGTTTTTGGGACGGCAAGACAGCGGGCGGTGGGACGTTTAACGGTCGACCGAGGACCCCCAACGGTCGACGGATAACCCCCAAGGGTGGACGGTTGACCCCTAGCAAGCTGAGCCTGCTCGGCAACCGTAGGCGTGCTGCGGGGGAGACTTTAGGTGGCATTGCACAATATCGATGTGGTTGAGCTCATCAAGCGATGCGAATGTCAAGCCGCCTGCGCGCTGCTATGCATTAATTCTGGACTTTGCCTGGTCATGCAGGTACAGCAAGCCAGGCGAGTACGAACTTTGCCGGAAAATGTGGATGTGGTCGTTTTGTTCGCAATGTCGTAATCCCGCCAGCCGAGGCTGAGCGGTGGACAAACCCTGTTCATACAACGTAAGGGAAGAGCTTCCACCTGACCCGCGCCGCATACTCCTTCCACCCGTCGCCAAAGCGTTCCTGGAGCTGCTTGTCCTCGACCGCGCACCGGCGGTACAGCGAAATTGCACCGAAGAGCGCGATGAACGGCCAGCTGTACACGATGGGCGCGAACGGCGTGTGCCGGATGCCGCAGTACGGCACGTAGCCCGCGTCGCCGAACTGCATGAGGTGCTCGCCGACGAGCATCAGGATGACGCCGGTGTAGGACGGGTGCCGCACGTAGGCGTACGGCCCATTTGAGACGATCGCGTGGTTCTCCTTCAGCACGACTTCGTACGTGAAGAGGTCGCCGAGCACGCGGTACGACCAGAGGCGGAAGGAGCCGCCGGCGATGGTGAGGATGGTGCCAAGGAGGAAGCGAGGGGTGATCTGCTTGAGTGGCTCAAGGCGGTCAGGGTTCGCAGGGCATAGGAGCGGCGCGACCGCAGGGAACTGCTCGTGCAGCGCGAGTAGTAGCGTCGACGCGATTGTCGGAAGCACAGCGAGCTGTGATGCCCATGGTCGGATACAGATGAGCCTTCAGCACAGATCGAATGATTCGCTCACCCATACTAGATACGCGAGGAAGCGGACAAGGTACTCGAATGCTTGACCGCGGTAGATGCCCTTCGCTTTCTCAGGTGCGCGGCGTTTTGGAGGGCTGAGCGCCCGAGTGAAGACGACACCAGAGGCAGCAAGAAGGATGACCTTGATAGTCAGAAATGCCATGATCGTCTACCAAGGGAATGTCAAGGTCGGGAGGAGTGAGGAGTGGTTCAGAGTTAGCGTTCGACGAGCTGCGCCTCCGATATCAATGGACGGAGTACGTGAATAGAAGCGCGGGCAGCCTCGCCGTCCCCGAGTCGTGCTCACCGCGCGGAGATAACCTCTGGCAAGATGATCATCATTGTTCCGTGTCGGAGGGTAAGACAAGTGCGCGCGAGTGAAGGCGCGCCGAAACAAGATGCAGCTGTTGCCGCGCGTGTTATGACATGATCTGGCAAGGCGCGGACGGAGGTGATGCGGATGTCGCCAGTGGTTGGTGCTCTCATCCGGTGTGTGTTCTGAATATATCGCAGTCTTCAAGGAGTTTATGCCTGACTTTCCTCTGCCAGGGCAGCGAGTGAGTGAGAGGCAGGAGGCAAGCTGTACAGTGGGCGCTGACAGCGCCCCTCCGTATTCTCTCGTGAAACCACCACCGGTACCAAGTCGAAGCTAGGCGACTTGGCCACAACCAAGATGTTTGTAACCAGATGCACTCGTGTGGGACATCAACGTCTGTCAGGGTATAGACCCATATGGTGATGTTACAGCCCGAGCGCCGCGCCTGTGGCAATCCAGGGCGGCGCACTGGCAGGTGGGAAGTTCATGAACAAACTCTGCTCGTGCTGATTGATGCTGCCTCCAGACAGAGAGAGCAACCCGATCTGTAGGCCTCTTATGTACTCCAGTGATCCTGTTACGGACCGTTGAACCCGAGGTTGATATATGATATGTAGCTCGTCGGCGCCGGGACGGAGTGATGCTACATATAAGGTTCCGGCCGCACAACGCGCGCGGGCGTACGCCGCAGGCGTCGCGTTCGTCGTTCAAACTCATCCTTCAGTCTGATGGCGATTGCCGCCGTGGAGAGCTCAAGCCCGCAAGTCCAGATTGTGGCGGCAGCGTGCGCGGGAGTCGTGAGTGGTTTCTTTCGCAGCATACAGCCGAATTTGACTGAACTGCGGTATTTTCCAGGCATCATGGGCGGTCATATCCCGCAGATACAAGATTCGCGGAGACTACGCTCTCGTATTCTTCACGGCTGCAGCGGCAGCACTCTACTGGTTCCTCCGCCTGGCGACCAATGCCTTCAAGTCGCCTCTGCGCACATTGACATCATAGATGTAGCCGTCCAGGACGTGGGGCGCCTTTGGCCCTCGGTCAGAATTTCATCATTGTTTTCACCAGGATTATCGTGGGTTGCGCACACAGGAAAATCCGCGCGGCCTCCATCAATCCTAAGATCTGTGGGTTCTCCCAGATATCTCAAAAAGCCGGGTATAGAGAGGCTCTGCAGAAAACTCCGGCTCTGGCAAAGTACATCTCGTCGAGCTCGAAGTCTGTCGTATCCCTGTTATCCGATATCCGCGGCTCCTACCATGGGGAACGGTGTCCAGACGTGTCTGACTGTGGGAGGTACGCAGAAAGTGCATTGGGAAGAAGAGAGGGAGAACGTACCCGTCCTCAGGGAATTTATGCTAGCAAGTGATACAGCAGACAGGTGTTTGCCAGGTAAAACGTACCAAGCGAAGACTGGGGAGTCCCGCAGTCTCCCTGGTGTATATATATTCTACCGTAGCACCTATTACTAATACAAAGAGTGTATCTGAGTAAGCGTAAAGAGTGGATTGTTCAGCGAAAGTATGTGGCTAAGTAAGCATATGTGTGTATGAGTGAGCGTCGTGTAACTCGAAATGACTCAGCGCGTAACATTACCCCCCTCTCTAGCATCGAGTCCTCGAGATGCAGTGCGTAGTTGATTGCAAAAGGATCTTAACTTCCACTTAGCATATTGTCGATCCCAATACTCCCGAGACCTGGAATCATACCACTCCCAGTCGTGTCCTCGAAGGATTGTACTAGTACGGTTGTCCGCACGAGGTGGAACTGTGATAGTCGGCATTCGGGATGCAGTGGGATTTTCCCGATGGAAAATGTCTAGAAGCAGCTTGTATGATCGTATGAGGTCGGCACACTTTTCCCATGTATTCTCCGATCTGGGTAGCCCTTTCCACTTGACTAGGTATTGTAGTCCTCCTCGTACGATTTTTGAGTCAAGATTCTGGCTCTTTTGTCAAATCAAGGATGTCAGGGACCGCAATTTCGGGCCGTGGTTGGTTCGGGAATTCAGGAGCATGTGCCGGAAGAAGCTGTACTTCATTGAAGACATTATGAATCGCTTTCCATTTCCTAGGAAGTTTGAGTCGGTAGGCAGAGGCGCCAATCTTTTCCAGGATCCGGAATGGTCTGTAGCGTTTGTCTTCGAGCTTCTTAGAAGGTCGATCAGTTCGTATGTGGAAGGAATCAACATAGACTAAATCTCCAGGTTGGTAGTTCTGCGTTTCCCGCCGATGGCGATCATACTTCCACTTCATCGCTTCCTTGGCAATGGATAGGGCTGTGGAAGCTTGTTGTGAGATCGCCTTCATACGCCGCGCGAATTGTTCTGCAGTCTCGTTCTTCATGGACTTGTGTGTTTCCACACCAGTGTATGGGTGATGTCCGTGGGTCATGAAGAATGGGGTTTGTTTGGTGGCAGAATGTACGCGGTTGCGGTACGCGAATGCGGCAAGTGGGAGCCAGTCAGGCCAGTCATCTTGTCGATGGTTTATGAAGATGCGCAAATAGGTCTCGATCTCTTGATTCATTCGTTCAGTTTGTCCATCAGTTTGGGGATGATAGGCGGTGCTTGGATTGGCCTTTGATCCCTAACTTTTGATACAAGTTTCGGGTGAACGTCGAAACAAAGAGAGAGCCTCTATCTGACCAAATCTTCTCGGGGAGTCCGTGGAGTGATACGACATGCTTGATCAGAAGGTTGATGAATCCTTCCGATGTTAGACTGTCTGTGCAGGGAATGGCTATGTAGTCCTTTGACTTCATGTCTACGATGACAAGAATGGCGTTATATCCGTGAGCAGGTGGTAGATGCGTGATCATGTCTACGGAGATGTACTGCCAATTTCTGTCTGGTACAGGGTTCGGATGGAGTGGCGCTGCTCTCTTTCTTCGATCTATCTTGGTGGTTTGACAGATGTGACATCCTTTGACGTATTTGCGTACATCTTGTCTAAGACTGGGCCACCAATATGACCTTGAAATCAAGTTTTGCGTGTTTGCTGCTCCAGGGTGTCCGGCTAGTACCGAGTCGTGGTGGGCTGAAATAATTTTTCCACGAAGTGATGAATCGTTCGGTACTACTAGCTTCCCCCGTCTGTAGATCAGACCGTCCTCGGTCTGTTCAAAGTCTCCATGTGTTCCAAGCTGATCTAGAACAGCGCGCTCTAAGAGGTCGATGTGCTTCAGACACTCTTTTGCAATTGCATCTGTTCCGTCAATGGCGGTGATTTGGAACCATTCAGGTTTCAGCACGACTACGTCTTCATTCTGATCATCCGATCCGAAGTGATCTGGACGACGAGACAAAGCGTCTGGGTTGGTCATGCTTTTTCCTGGTTTATGGAGAAGTATGAAATCAAAGTCCTGCAGCTCTACTACCTATCGAGCTTGTCTGTGATTAAGACGCTGTGGCTTCCGGAAGTATTCAAGATTCTTGTGATCCGTGTGAATCTCAAACGTATGATGTGCTCCTTTGAGGAAGTGTCTCCATTCGTCGAGAGCTGTCATGATAGCCAAGAGTTCTCGATCATAGATCTCGTAATTACGCTCGGCAGGGGATAGGGACTTGGAGAGAAATGTGATGGGTTTCCAGACTCCTCCTTGCTTCTGTGACAATTCTGCTCCGACCGCAAATTTTGAGGCATCACATTCTACTTTGAAGGGATCGTCGTCATTGGGTATGGCAAGAACCGGGGCACTGGTAATCGCCTTTTTAATCCCTTCGAAAGCAGTTTGTTCATCCTGTCCCCAGGTCCATTCTGCAAGACCAGTGAGTCGGTTCAAGGGGGTTGCGATCTTTGCGAAGTCCTTAATGAATCGTCGATAGAAGTTTGCAAAACCTAGGAAGGCTTGTAGGTCTCGCTTGCAACGGGGAGTCGGCCATTCAGTGACACCAGCTACTTTTTGTTAGGATAATCCCTAAGTTGTAGCTGTCGAGCGCACAACTAGAATTATAGGAGAGAACAGAGTGGTGATTGGATTCGAGGTATGAACAGGAGATCAAAGCTGGGGCTCTACCGGTGAGCCCCCTGGGGTTTATATACAGGTTAGGTCGAGTCATGCGCAGCATGAGTCATTGTCCAATATGAGTCGATAGGAGTCATAACGAGTCAAGAGGAGTCATAAAGAGTATAGATGAGTCATATCGAGTCAGGAAGGAGTAAAAATAGATATGGAGTCAGAATGAGTCAGTGAGAATCAAAGGCTACCGGTTCCGAGTCCGCCGTTGTAACATTACCCCCCTCTTAAACCTGGCCTTCCATGGGCAGGTGTAGGTCGTTAGGGTTGACGGTCATGACGACGTCGTCGAGATACGGGGTAGTTGGGATTCCGCGTTCAGCAGAGGCCACCGTGGCGAGGACGTCGAGGGCATTGGTCGGTGTGGTGAGGGGAGTGTTACGGGTCAGCCCAAAGAGGAAGTTCCTGAGGTACTGACGAGCCTCCTCGGAGATACTATCGTCGTCCTCATCATCCTCCTGTAGCTCAGGGAGAGAGGGTGTAGGGGTCGTCGGCGGTGCCTGAACCTGAGGGGGAGGGGTGTCGGGGCGCCCGTTCTCCTTGTCGCTGTCGCCGTTGCTCGCTTTGTCGTCGGAACCATTCCAAGGGGTAGGGGACACCCCCCAGTGTGCAGAGTTCCCCGATGGTAGTCCCCATTGTTGATTGGCGGTGTTGGGGCTGGTGAGTGGGGCGTGGGTTGACATCAGGTTGTCCCAGGCTTGTTCCTCGCGGTGGCGAAGAGCTCCTGGAAGGCAGTCCACCCGCCCTGGGCCGTCGTATGCTGGGTTCGGCTGTGTGGTCGTCACGTAGGGGGGTTTCGGAAGGATGGCGTGGAATGGCAGGGTAGTCGAGGACCTGGTAGACGATCTTCCCGAGGCTCAGATCGGCGAGCTGGTGGGTTCGGATAAGGGCGGTATCGAGGACGGCTCGG
>CCBP010000113.1:180719-196697 GCA_000765035.1 Trametes cinnabarina | reverse complement strand
ACTACAGGCGGACTTAGATCGGCATCTCGGCGCCCCCTTGAGAAGTCCCCTTCGGTCCTTCACGGGGCCCAAATTTGGTGTTCCGACCTGATGGCGAGCTTTGGTAGGCAGCGCAGTAGCGGTGCTGCCGTCATGCCGGCCAAGTCCGCCTGTAGTGCAAAAAATCGAGACCGCTACATCGATATGCAAATACCTGAAATCATGAAGTAGCCCGGCAAGACAAAGTTGCAAATCGGTGGACAGCAGCCTCCACGCCGATGACATCGCTTATGCAGTAGGGAGGTTCGCCACAGAACAGGCACACCTTGCATGACAGAATTGCCGAGGCATGCGCAAATTGACAAGGACAGGTTGGCTGAGATCGTGGAGCGGTCGATCGTGTGTGCATGAGTGTGCAAGTGAGATGGACGAGCAGTGGAGGGCATGCACAGAGTATTCATGGATCTGAGAAGGACATACATGTAGGAAGCTCTTGAGGCGCATGCTTATATATTTCAATGAGATTGAGCAGTGATGCGTATTCACGAACGAATGTGCAGCTCTCCGTACGTCTGGGTACGAGACCAGTTTGCGATGAATCTTCACAGTGAGGGTGATGTTCTTTGCAGGGTTGTCCGAGCGGAAAGCCCCAATAAGAGGGATCTTGTTGTGCACAGTATCAACAAGGATCTCGCTAGTGGTGGTTAGTCGGCAAGCCATGCGGGAATGGAAGAAGCATGTTGTATCCGTAGTTCCATGAGGTGCTGTCAGTTCCTTTCCGATGGTGAGTCATTGTGTGAGCATCAGGTTACTGAGCGGACAGCATACACACTGGATGCGGATAACATGAGACGGCCTCACCACTTATCTCGCATCTGAATGCCATGCAAGTTACATCACAGAACAGAGATGGATCGTACACAGCGGCGTACAAACCTGACGAGCTTCCATCCGGTATCAGTGCTACTGATCCGACAGAGGATTCAGCTGGCCCACGATATCAGCGGTGGCCGATGTGATACCCATTGCTGCTGGTGTTCAGGACTGAGCCGCAACCAGTACAGGTCTGGATCATCAACAGGTCCGTAGTCAAGCTTCAACGTTACACCTGATTCGAGGATATCAGGTGTAAGGCCCTGCTCGACATGACGGACGAATTCCAGAGCCAGTGCTGCAGAGAAGTGCTCATGGACGATAGATATTGTCATTTCAGCGAACAGGACTGCGAGAGGCAGCACGGCTGTAATGACCTCGTCAGCAAATGCAATGTCTTGTCAGGCAACAGGCTTACCGTAAAATGGTACAAGAAGAGATTCCCGAGACATCCAACATCAAACGCGAATGGGTTGTAGTCCAGTTCACCTTGCCAAGCGTCTCCTGGATGATAGTCGTCCTTGCCCTCCGCATACTCTATAGACGGCCGATCGCAATCCCTCAATGATGTCTTTGGAGGGAGTTGGAGGGCAAGGTCGAAATCGTACAAGGCGTATGCAGCAGATCAGGATCGACACTGCTCAGTCTTGAGAAAGAGAGTCTAGATCTGCGGCACGATAGTACCATTTTATCATGATGTTGGATTCGTGGATATCCTGGATATCAGAAGGTAGGTCGAGCTCTGCCTGTTGTGTGGAACCTAACACACCCTGTGTACGATCCGCTTATCATGTAAGAATGACAAGGCGTGAAATATGGCGGTCGACAACTACATGACTCCAGACACGCCTTGCGGACTTGATTTATGGTAAGCGTGCAGCGCATGAACGTCTTTACGTCGCGAATGGTTTCAAGTTCTCCAAGCGAGTGGCGTACGGAAAGCGAGAGGAGCATGGGCAGCGCCCAAAGAGCTCCTTCTAGGTCATTGAGCGTGATTCCAAGCCGTTCCAGGTGGGTCCATGTCCAAGTTGAGGGAAACGGACGTGAATCGCATCTCATGTACTGTATCCCTCAATAGCTGAGCATAGATGAGTTTTCGAGCGGCGGTGACAGGAGAGTCCAAGATGCACGTACTCGGGGCATACGCTCCTCCGCCGTATGCGTGTCGTGTTCGACATTCTGTAGACAGCCGAAAAACAAGAAAGCCAAGCAGTAGTTCTCTTCTCGTTACGAGAAGCTATGTCGACGGGCTCCGCCATCAGTACATTCAGGAAGTTCTAGGGTAAGGCATCCGCACTTCGAAGTGAAAAACATCACAGCAGCGCCGCATCGACATACAGCAGCTAAACATCTGTTGAGTCAAGTTTCAACGACCCGTCACGCCAAAAATCCGATTTCACAAACTGTACAACGTCTTATCGATTGAGGATGTTTTAACACTTTGAAAAGACAGGTAAGCAAGCATACACCAGGGCCATTGGTAGGTAGACGAGAAAAAAGACATTGTCCCAGGGAGGATTCGAGCCTCCGTCTTCACGGTATTGTACTTCCACAACGTGATGATCTAACCACTAATCGACAAGGACCTCTGGATCAGCTACTTCAAGGATAACCTATGAAGCAGACGTGATTTAGGAACGCAGTACGTCAGTGATGATTCCGCGTTCTGCGCGAGCTTCGAATTCTCGACCCGCAGCCGCGACGCGCGCCGAGTCCGAGTGGTGGCGGATGCAGATGCACGCCTTCGTCGTCAACTGCAAGTTGTACCCGCCGCCTTACCACTAGGTTCTCCTCTCTCTCGCAGTCTCTCAGCACGCACACTTACTGCGATAAGTCCATCACTAGGTGTACACGAGGAGCATTATGAGGAAGACATCATATGTCGTCGCATTCTTTGCGGTCATCGCGACCATGATCCTGGTACGTTTCTGCGGACCAGCCGAGCAGCAACATGTCCTCGCTCACACTATAGCAACGATAACTTTACAGAACATCGTATCTGTGCAGCGTCCAGACTGGTCCGTCTCCCGACCGCCATCTTTCAGGTAACGCCGCATGCTCACCGCAACCGCGTGCTCGCACGTGCACCTCCGCAGGCTCGTCGTGCACGACCAAGACATCGTGCACAAGTCCGTCGTCGTCGAGTATGGCCTCCACCGCCTCTGCGAGCTCAAGGTGATCGAGATCCCGAGCGGGAACGGCGGAACGATCACGTACACGAATTACGAGTGCCGCCCGTTCCCGATGCGGGTGAAGGACGGTTGCGAGAAGGAGAACAAGCGGTTCTGCATGGTCTGGGGCACCGCGAGCTACTTTGGCGAGCTCGGGATTGGCTTCGCGGTCGTCGCGTGTCTGGCGATCATGTTCGGCGTGACGACGCACTCCCGGCGGAGGCGCATCTGGAAGTCAGTCTCGGTCCTCGTCGCGCTGCACGGTATGTGAGATTGTCCGGGACCAGCTAGATGGCTGTTCTAAGAATGCTTCGACCGTAGTGCTCTCCCAAATCATCGTCTTCGGCGTCGTCACCCACCTCTACCGCACCGATGCCTTCCCGACGTTCGCGCACGCTCGGCCAGGTAACGCTGAATATCAGCCGCATTCATTAGGGTGCATTTCTGACACATCCCGACAGGTTTGGGTTATGTTCTGAACACCCTCTCGTGGGTGTTTGGCATCCTCGTCACGGCAGGCGTTGTCACAACCGGCATCTCCGCCGAGCGTGGCCATCGATGGGCAGCTGGTAATCGGGCCTATCGTCCCATTTCAGAGTGAAGACGGGTCGTATCCCAGCATCAACCGTTGCTGCGGTCATATCACTACGCTCTCATAGACGATGATCACACATACGTTTGTCCATAGTATGCTTTCCGCTCCTGTTTCTTTCATGACGCATCTGTATACCTAGTCCGCTTTACTTGTACGTCCGTATATATCAGCAGTAATAAATCGACGATATATCCACCGTCCCTCTCAAGTCCGCCCGTTGAACGCTAGTCCTCATCAGGATAATCCACCTTGTCGTAAAGCCGCAAGGTCTCGTTCCAATCCCGCTTCCGCCGTCTGCGCACCGAGAAGTACTTCGCCTTGCTCGCCCACCGCCCGCGCACGCGCCCCTTCTCTCGCCCGCCCACCTGCGCAAAGTACTTCTCCGGCTCGTCGGGCAGCCCAAGCGTGCCCGTCGCAAGCTCCATGACCCGCCGGTGCAGATCTGCGCGGCGCTCGCGCATGCGCCGCAGCGCCGGCTCCCCGATCCAAAGAAGCCGGAGCAGGGAGTTCAATGCGCGGAACGCGGCCACGGCGTCCTCGAGCCAGCGCAGGCTCATCCACATCGCAGCGGGCACGAGCGTAGCAGTGAGGAGCGCGACGGGGAAGGTGGCGACGAGCATGACGAAGTACACGCATACGAAGGAGACGAACCCGTACGTAAGCTTATACTGCGCGATCTCGTCGTACGTGTCCCATACCGGGCCACTGCGCTTGAATTGGTGCACCGCGATGAAGGTGGTGATGAATATCGGGAGCCAGAGAAGCAGGCCTGGGAGGGAGATGGTGAAGAGGAACAGTGACCAGATAAACCTGACGAAGATTCGGTATAGGATGACAGGGCGGGAGAGCGGCCGTCGGATACGGTCGTCCTTGATGCCCCACCTGGACAGCTGGTCTTGATACTCCTGCGTCTCTGTCAAAAAGCCATACGGGTACAATGAGCTCTTACGAGTTCTGTCTCACCTTCAAGTCTCTTCCAAGCTGTACGATCTTCTGGTCTTCTCGCAGGACTTGTTCGGGCGAAGGGGCTTCGCCATCACTGGACGATTCCATCCGGGGCGACTCTGCCAGTTTGAAAGCCTCCAGGAATGTCCTCACCACGCGGACATAGTCTCCCAGGCTCATCGACGTCCCGAGGGGAGCGTACATCCCCGCCGCAAGTTTAGCTACCCGGATGAGCCGCCATGATGGTGCATCAAGGGTTCCAGAGCTGATTAGTTGCTGCATCTTTGCGGTCAACATCCGAATCTCGTCGTAATTCACAGGTGCAAGAAGCTCTGGGTTATTCTGCCAAAGGGATGTTGTCAATTTCGCTTGCGCTAGAACGCGCATCATGACGCAGAGAACGTGTCGGCATTGGACAGACCTTGGGAGTGAATTTCATCGGCGGATGGAAGGTGACAAGAACGTCGGACCTGAAGTGCTGCCGATGCCTGCGACGCTCATGGTGAATGATGCAGGTCCATCCTGGCTTGAGACACTTACATGTACGTGATCGAGCACGTAAGGACGTCAACCTCAAAGTCGGGGTTGTGCCGATTCCTGGACAATGCATCGGAGACCAGTCTGGCCACTGGAAGTATCCTATGTCAGCGAGCTGCCTTCGCATACGTGGCGCAAGTTGAGGACACACAGCCGGTTTTGAGCGGAGCAATTGTTGGGTGGTACCTGCTCATGCCTTCAGGAAACAGGCATACCGCATCGCCGAGTTCCAAAGCCTGTTAGACAACATTAGGGATAATCTCCCCAGTGTGATCTAGGACTTAGATCTCACCTCCATGAGATACTGCATGGCATTAGAATTATCGACCGTATCATGTGCGAAGTCCTTGCGCCTCTTGATCGGAACCGTGCCCGCTGACTCGATGAGCCAACTTGTGATTGTTTTCCTCCCAAATTGTGTCGACTTTGCTGTCAACCTGAGCATGTTCCGCTTCTACTCACACGTCCGTTAGCGAGGGTTCACTCGGGAGCCAGAGGGATGGTACCTTTGAGGGGATAGAGGAGACGAGGAGGCTGCAGGACGCGGTGGCGCTGTCAGAGTGCGGGAGATCGCGGCGCCCTTGGAGACGACTTACAGGGCATCGGTCAGGGAGTTACTGTGGTTCGCGCAAACGATACTGTGCGACGGGGAACGGGTTCATAATACTTAGTCTGTGGTGCATGGCCGAAACCCGGTACCAGAATAGCACTCACCATGGCGTTCCTCTCGGAGGAATTAAGTCCACGTTCTCAACCACTATGGTGCCGTAGAATATTTTGAGTACAAATTTAAACAAGAAGCTGTTTCACGCATTAGCTATCATCCTATGCCCTGAGTTCACACCGTTCACCGTATGAAGAGGTAAGACCATGGCGTCGACGTGCCCTTCAGCGGTGGCATTGACGGTGCCTCCGTGTAGCTGGTGCCCAAAAGCAGAACCTAACCAAGAGCAAGAGAACCGTTGTTAGCGTGACTATATCACTCGCTGAGACTGGCAAGAGTATTCGCGAGGTGGTTGGAAGTACCTCCAAGGTACTACTGTACATAGACAATTGAGCACGGACGCTCCACGGCAGCACGCGCGCTTGGCTGCCCCGCATATACCTGAAGCGCCCATAAAGTCCTACACAGTCACGTGCAGACATTTTAGCATGCCGCGCCCTTGCCGCGCGTGCTGCAACTTTTTCCTCACCGGCGTGATCGACCTCTTCATCGTTCAGGACAGCGGCGGGCTAGCTTTCCATTTAACACCGCTCCTGGGTAGCTCACCATGGCTGATAACGTTGAGTCCGTTCTCTCCAAAATCAGGCCGCACACATCTTCGGCCCTTGCGCATCAAAAGGCCCCCGCTACCCTGCTCCGGGCGATCGAAGCTACCTTCCGTGAACAAAACACCGAGCCATCTGCAACTGCGTACTTTGCTGCTCTCCTCACTACTCTTGATGGCGCACTTCAGTCTTCAAGAGCATCTGGGCCTGCGATGGGCGAGGGTGATGTGATCCCAGCCGTGCTCTATCTTCTCGCTGCAGTCGCTTCGTTCGTTCCTCACCCTGTGATTCGTACGAATCTATCCACCTTGCTCTCCTTGACGTCCCCTTTGTTCCTTACGCTCCAGCAACATGCTCCTCCTCTTCGCTCTCAGATCACTCTCTACGGCGCCGTGCTGCTTGCTCTTGATAAGGTCCAGCTGGATACTCAGGGTCTTCGTCAAGCGTTCATGACCATCGTGCAACTTACGCTTGACCCTCGCCCGAAGGTGAGGAAGAAGGCTGCTGAAGTCATTAAGGACGTGCTATCCGCTCCTCCGCTCCCACTTGCGAAGCATCCTTACGCGGAGAAAGTCGCAGAATGGGTCAAAGCCGCTCTGGCTGAGATCAGTGCAGGAGGACTTCCCAAGTTCAAGGGAAAGAAGGCGGACACGGAAGGCTCTGAGGCTGCCATCCACCTCCTCACTTTCCTTCGACCTGTTCTTCCTACACTACCTGCCGACGTGAGTCTCGACTTCCCCATATACCACTGCATTTTGCTCATCAGACATAGTCTCTCTCGTCGATCACGTCTTCCCTGCTCATTCTTCCGCGTCTGGGGAATCCCTACCTGTCTCAATCAGCCTACTCTATCTTGTCCGACCTTCTCACACTCTCGATGGACGATCCCACCGTAGATCTGCAGTCCCACATGTCGGAGCTGCTCAAGGTGATCCTCTCCAGCCCGCCCATCAAGACTGACGCTGCGCTCAATTCAGCATGGGCAAACGTCCTCGGGAACACTATGCTCGCATACCACCATACTAATGCCGAGGAGTGTGCCACGCACCTTACCAAGGTTTGGAAGGCGCTCTGGAGCTTGCTCGAGTCTCCCGACGGGATTACCCGCAAGTCTGCTGCCCAGGCCCTGTCTTCGCTCTGCAAATGCTTCACTCCGGCGACAATCAAGGCTGCAGTGAAGGAGAAGGACTCTGCGGAGCCAAAGAACCCCATCCGCAAGATCATAATGCAGACTACTGCCGCCCTTGACTCCCTTGCTTATGCTCGCGCGATACCCGAGGTTCTGTTAGTGATATCCTCCCTCATCGAGAATCTGCGCTTCCGCAATGGCTCGAGGAAAACTACCACGGCAGCCGAGCAGCTCCTTCTCCCGCTCATCACGAAAATCGCAGACTTCCGGATACAGAAGACGTTCGAGCACAAAGAGGCGGTTGATGCTACTCTGAGCACAGCCATGAAGATTCTGGGCCCGCAGGTCATCCTTCGTGCATTGCCTCTGAACTTGGAGACTGTCGATAGGCAAGCTGGTCGCGAGCCTCGCGCGTTCCTCCTTCCCTTGCTTGCCCAACCCCACCCTTCACCGCTGGCCCACTTTGTATCGTACTTTGTGCCTTTGACGGAACGGATGTTCGACCTGCAAACAACGGCGGAGACCGAGGGTCGTCACTCGGAAGCGAAGGTCTGGAGCGTGCTCGTCGAGCAGATCTGGATGGGTCTTCCTGGATACTGCTGGGGTACTATTGATCTGAAGGAGGTACATCGTCGTCATTCGTGCAGTCGGTAGAGGACGCACTAACGAATTCATCTCCAGTCCCTGACACAGCAGTTCTCTCAGCTGCTCTCACAGTTGCTGTATAATCAGCCCAAT
The DNA here is from genome assembly GCA_000765035.1 of Trametes cinnabarina. NCBI lineage: Eukaryota > Fungi > Basidiomycota > Agaricomycetes > Polyporales > Polyporaceae > Trametes > Trametes cinnabarina. The sequence goes on along the minus strand of CCBP010000113.1, from coordinate 188,461 downwards.
CTCCGCCCTGCCGTTCTTCGTGCACTGAAGGTCATGGTCGACTCAAACGTTGCGCTGGCAAGCGGTGACCCCGACAAGATTGCCAAGCTGCCCCTGACCGTTCGTGCGGACCCCATCTCGGAGGAGGAGGCACAGGCCAATGTCGCATTCCTGCGTACGCAGGCTGAGAGCTGGCTCGCGGTCCTGTTCAATGTTTTTACCAGCGCCGGCCGGGACAATCAGCATGTAGTCGGCGATGTCATCAGCGCGTGGATCGCGATTGCCTATCCGAAGGTAGCTTGACCGGCAACCTGATTGGGTTCCTGCAATCTGACGTGCGCTTTACAGGAGGTTACCCAGGCTTACAAGAAGTTGGTGGCTTTGTTCAAGCAGAACCTCGCCAAGGCGCAGAATTTCCACCAACCGAACAAGAATCAGGCTTCTGATTCGATGACCGTCGTTACCCAGGACCTCCTCCTGCTCATTTTGCCGTACCTATCTTCGGAGGATGCGACCGAGCTGTTCCAGCTCTATCTCCGCACCGACGTTCTCGAAAGCAGGGACAATGGCGTGCAGAAGCGTGGCTACAAGACCCTCGCACGTCTCGTCGAGAGCGGCAAGGTCCAGATCGACGCCGCTGCGGTGTTTAAGAAGCTCGAGGGTCTCGTCGATGGATTGGCTGCTGCTGCGAAGAAGGACAGGTTCCACCTACTCACCGCACTAGTGCAGCTCATCCCACCGGAGTCCCTTCACCTTATTCCTTCCATCATTCCTGAGGCAGTTCTGGGTACGAAGGAGCCTTCGGAGAAGGCTCGCAATGCTGCGTTCGACTTGATCGTTGCGATGGGGAAGAAGACGGCTGCGGGCGGTGTTGTTAAACGCAACATGGTTGAGGGTATGGATGAAGATGGCGCTGGCGAAGGTGTGTAATTGCTGTGACACTCTGTATGTATGGCTGACATCCCTCTTTCAGCAACTGCTAGCATCGAGGAGTACTTAACCATGATCGCGGGTGGTTTGGCTGGAGCCACCCCCCACATGATCAGTGCGACGGTCACTGCTATCGCGCGTCTCGTCTTCGAGTTTAGAGGTACGTGTGCCATGTGCCCCCGTATACATAACGTTGACTGACGAATGCTGTCTAGAATCCATTTCTAGCCAGATGCAGTCCGAAATTTTCACTACGCTGCTCGTCTTCCTTGGCTCCGCGAACCGCGAGATTGTCAAATCCGTCCTCGGCTTCATCAAGCTCGCCATCCATACGATGCCTGCAGACTTGCTTCGGCCGCATCTTAAGGACCTTGTCCCCGCACTCCTGAGGTGGTCGCACGACCACAAGAACCACTTCAAGGCGAAGGTGCGGCACATCTTCGAGCGGATGATTAGGCGCTTTGGTTGGGAAGACGTGTATGGCTGCGCGCAAGAGGAAGAGGCGCGGAAGGTGCTCGTCAACATCAAGAAGCGGAAAGACCGGGCTAAGAGGAAACGCGCCAACGCCGGTGCGGAGGAGGATGAGGATGATGTAAGGGTTGCTACGCCGTCTTCGCTATATGGTTAAACTGACATGTCTGTAGCAGCCAAAGGCGAAGCCGGTTGCAGGCGACGCCTTCGAGGACGTCCTATATGGTAGTGAGAGCGAACTGGACGATAGCGACGATGAAGACGCACACGCACAGAACGTTGCGTCCAAGCGGAAGGGGAAGGACACTGGTGCCCGTCTGCGTGTTGACGATGATGAGCCGATGGACCTGCTCTCAGGAGCCGCGTCCAAGGTGACCAGTGAGTCATCTCTCTTAGGAGTTATGTCGTGCGTTGAGTTCTGACGACTCGCTCCCAGCTGCCAACGCCAACAGGCGGAAGAAGCCTGGCCAGGATGCAGCACGGTTCAAGATGGACGAGGAGACGGGAAAGATGGTCATCGACGAGAGTTCAGACGAGGAAGCGGGGGCCGATGGCGCTGCTGCCGGAGAAGAGGATGTAGCAGGCAACGCCTACCTCGAGAGCGTGACCTCGGTCGACGGTTTCAGGCGTGGTCCTAACGGGCAGGTAAAGTTCAACAAGGATACGAAGAAGCGGAGAAGAGAAGCTGCGGAGGATGAGGACGTCGAGATGGCTGACGGTGAGGCCGGTCAGAAACCGGGAAAGAAGAGCAAGAAGAAGGCTGAGCCAAAGTTCGGACACGAATTCAAGGCAAAGGTAAGCCGGTCACCTATCGAGTTCGATGGTGCCATTGCTGACCTGCCCGCAGAAAGCCGGAGGAGACGTCAAAAAGAACGGCATGGACCCGTATGCATACATGCCGCTTTCGCAGGCTGCGAAGAAGCAAAACCGCGGCGGCCGGATCGGCATCGCTGGCAAGCGGTGAAGGTCGTAGTCGCACCTTATCATCTCTGTACGCCATATGTTCTCATAGATTTGGATTTACATTCTTGGGTTATCGTGTGCGAAAGAGATAGGACGGGTCCGAGTCATGAGACGTATCGTCCGTGCTATCGCCACGTTCGAACGCCCACCTGAAGTGAATTCCCGCATGCACTTTGCTAGGAACGACCAACTTTGACAGGGTAAGGGAACCTATAAGAAGAAGAGGAGCGGGGCTTTTCAGCCACAGCATCTCTGTTGTCACTTCCGTTGAATGGCTACTGCTAAATTTCGTGTTGCGATCTGGTGGGTCTACTCACTGGCTCATTGGCATCCCACTTTGACCGAACTGCAGTGGCGGGGGGATTGGCGGCCTGACACTTGCCGTCGCGCTCTCGCGATATCCAGACATCCGGGTCGATGTGTATGAGGCAGCGGCACAATTCAAGGAGATCGGGGCAGGCGTCATGATGTGGCAGAGGACCTGGGAGATCCTCAAGTTGCTCGGTCTCGGAAAGGAGTTCGGGGATATTGCCCATGCCTCACCGGACAGCTCTCCCGGTACCATGGAGCATATCGTGCAATCCGTGAATACAGACTCAGTCGTATGTGTTTTCCTTTGCAGGTGTCGGGTTTGATTACCGCAAGTCAGATCAGCCAGAAGAGGGCTTCCGTTTTTACCTCTTCCAAGTACCATGTAAGCAGGAACAAAAGGCCCCGAGTACCACTAGCACCACTGCGCATGCCTAATTCGACCCCAACTGCAGATGGATGCATCCGCTTTCACCGTGCCCAGTTCCTGGACGTCCTCGTGGATCACCTTCCCGCAGGTGTAGCGCATTTCGGGAGGCGCCTCACGTTCTACAACACCGCGCAAACCACCAGCCAAACTTCCGGGCGGCGCGACTCCGAGATAACGCTATATTTCGCCGACGGGGCGACGGCGACTTGCGACCTCCTCGTAGGTTGCGACGGCATCAAATCGGTCATTCGCAAAAAGATGCTGGAGGACCTCGTCAACAAGCATGGGGGTAGCCCGACGCTCTTGGAGCATATTGAGCCAATATGGAGCGGCACGATAGCCTACAGAGGACTGATTCCCGTCAGTCGGCTCAAGACCGGAGGCAAAGAGCACCGTACCATCCAGACACCCATGATGGTGCGTGGTGTATTGTTGGCTATTCGCAGCAATGCCCTTGCTGATTCAAAGATCATTTCTTCACCCTGTCTTCCCAGTACTGCGGAAAGAGCAAGGTATGACGCCGCCGCGCATAGCTGCCTGCTACTTATGTTGATGCTAGCGCTGAATCGCAGCATGTGGTCAGCTATGGGATCTCCAGAGGTTCGATAGTGAATGTCGTGGCCATGGCCTCGCAGCCGCACCTCTATGGAACCACATATGATGGCCCATGGGTCAGGGACTGCGACCGCGATGAACTCCTACAATGCTTCACTGGATGGGAACCAGAAGTGGAGGAAATGCTGCAAGTGAGTAGTGGTCAATTTTGCGATGTACCCCAACGACTCACCTGTGCCCGGGCGGGTAGTGCATCGAGAAGCCGACGAAGTGGGCCCTTTACGAACTCAAGCCCTTGCCAGTTTACGTCCAAGGTCGCATAGCACTCTTGGGCGATGCGGTGAGTGTCTGCCAGGTATCAGAATCAGCTTCATTCACGGACGGTAACCTCGGACGACCTGTCAGGCGCACGGGATGACTCCTCATCAGGGAGCTGGAGCAGGACAAGCCATCGAGGTGTGTAGTCGTACTCTCTCGCATCAACATGAACATTGTGGACCTCACGTCCCCTCAAGGACGCGTTCATCCTTGCAGAGATCCTCGGCCACCCGAGCACCACGCTATCAACGCTCTCGCAAACACTCTCAGCTTACGAGGCGGTCCGGCTACCGATGGCGAATCACATCCTGAAGGGCTCGAGGGAGTCGGGGACTATGTACGAATTCAACGGCCCCTACGGAGACGATTTCGCGCGGCTGGGACCACAGATAGGGAAGCAGTGGGACTGGGTGTGGATGACCACACCTCAAGAGGAGCGAGAAAAGGCATTGCAGTTGGCCCAAGCAAAGACTGATTTGGGAGCTAGACTGTAGCACCCTCAAACTGTCCAACATTGTCGGATGAAGGATTAATTTGCCTCTCTGGAGGACTTGCTCGCATTCGACCACGGTAATTGTTTGATGCCTACAGCTAATGGAGCTCATGCTTGCTGCTTCAACTTCTCTACCAACTCGGGGACTGCCTCATAGAGATCCGCGACAAGACCTACGTCCGCAACCTGGAAGATGGGTGCCTCCGGGTCCTGAAAGAGGATATTGAGCGTCGATCACCCAGCATCCTGGCAATTCTTTGACATACCTTGTTGATAGCAACAATGAGTTTAGAATCCTTCATGCCCGCCAAGTGCTGGATGGCACCAGAGATACCGATCGCAATGTAGAGCTCGGGAGCAACGACCTTGCCAGTCTGGCCCACTTGCAAGGAATTGTCTGCATAGCCAGCGTCGACGGCAGCGCGCGAAGCACCAATCGCAGCCCCGAGGACGTCGGCGAGGGGCTCGAGCGTCGCTTTGAATGTCTCCGCATTCTTGAGTGCCCGGCCACCGGAGACCACGCGACTGGCAGACCCGAGGTCAGGCCGGTCCGACTTGGTCAGATCGGTGCGAACATGTTGAGTGGGTGGGTTGGGGACCTCTACCGGATCGACAGCCTTATCCTCTACCTGCGCGCTCTCGTCCGTCGCGGAGGCCTTGAACGCGGTGGAGCGCACGGTGAAGAATTTGACGCGCACAGACTCCGGAGCGCGCACAGTCGCGATGGCGTTGCCAGCGTATATCGGACGCGTGAACGTGGTTGCGTTGGAAGAGCCGTCGTGCTCGAGGGAGGTGATGTCAGAGACGGCGGGAAGGTCGAGTCGCGCGGCAACGCGGGGGAGGATGGACTTTGCAGAGGATGAGTGGGCGGAGACGACGTGGGTGTATGGTGAGTTGTCGGAGAGCAGCTTCTCCAGCAACGGTGAGACGACCTCTGGGATAGTATGCGCGTATTGCTCGGATGCGGAATGGAGCACAGTGTTCAGACCTTTGAGCCTGATATCGTGAAAGCCTTAGCACAGTCGGACCACACAGGAGAGAATGCGAGCTGCACTCACTTCTTCGCTTTCTCTACGACGCCTTTGACCTCGTCTGGAGCACCGACTACAAGACCACTTACTTGACCTCCCAGCTGCTGGGCTGCGGTGAGGGCCGAAAGCGAACCCGAGTCAATGACTCCTGCGCGGTGCTCGAGCAAGACAAGTGCATGAGGGCCTGCGGCGCTGGCGTATCCCCTCTGCAGTCTCCCTGCATTCAAAAATGGACGCAAGCGCAGCATGTTGGTGATTGTGTTGTCGTCGTAGCCGTCGGCAGTTGTGGAAAAGGGAGAAGCGGGATGAGGGCAAGCTACAGTGTACAGCGGCGGAGTGGCTTTCCCCGCACCTGGTTCTGTTCACGTGCTCCCACAGTTCCGGCCGGCGCTTCAAGCTGATGTGGTTGGAAGCCTGTTCTCTGTGCATCGACCTACTCAAACTACAGCGAGCTACGTAGATCTCTGACCATCCTGCAGCTGAACTCGTCGAGTTCTACGATGATCGGCTGGATTATTCTCAAGCATCTTCGTCGAGTAAGGTACGCACAGGTATCGTGTTGAATTTCAGTACTAGTGTCTCAAGGAGTGGTGCACGTGGAAGGCTGCAGCTTTCGCAATTGTTCTGAGGTGATGCGGCACATACAACAGCTACAGTATAAGTACGTATAGACAGTCATACTCATCAGACAATCTTGTGGCACTGCGAATCTCATCGCCAAGGGACGCAGCGGTATATATGCGAACTATCGAATGAGTCCCTCTTATCATTGTGCGATAACGCAGAGGTCATCCTCCAGCGCATCTTCCTTGTTTGCAGCCACCTCCACGGCGCTCGAGTCTTCGAGCACGCCAAGTATCGTGAAGGCCGAGTGGTCGCCTCCTCAAAACTATGGCTTCCAAGCCCAATGAGAAGAGAACCTTCCAAACCCTTTCAAACAATGACAACCAGCGTGAACGGTCTGGCATGAGTGTGTATCTTGAACATGTACCTACGCAATCCTTGCCGGTAACCACCACCGCTGCGTCGAGATGTGTCAAGTTTGCTCTAGTTCTGATAGCTGCAATATCCACCATCGTGTTCCAGCTATGGCTGCCTTCCACGGTGACAGTCACTGACATCTTGGGCGAATCGACTCCCTGTGCAGGGGCGAAAGACTTTGACTGGTATTCCGTTCGTCGTATCCCAAGTCTCCCTAGCCACATAGCGCCGATGCACTCATCTCTCCTCTCAGCTCGAGCCTTCCCGCGACATAAGGTGGACGTCATGCTACTCGGACCAGAAGTGCGCTCGCCTGTTGTTACCTTTGGACTACGACATCCCCGACGGCCCCGCGACAGCCATCGCGCTGCGTATAATTCCTGCGACCGACAAGGAGAACTACAGGGGCACGCTCCTCCTCAACCCCGGCGGACCAGGCGGGTCCGGAACAGAGTTCATTGCTCGCAGAGGCATCGACATATCGCAAATCGTAGGCGGCTCGTACGACGTCCTCGGATTTGACCCGCGCGGCATCGGCGCGACGACGCCCGCGGCGCGCTGCTTTGACACGGAATCTCAGTGGAAGCTGTGGGAGTTGCAGCGGGACACCCGCCTCTTGAACCTCACCGACGACACGGTCCACATTGCCAGGGCCCGAGAGAAACTGCTGACGGCGCGTTGCGAGGAGAAGATTGGCGGAGAATGGGGTATCGCGCGATTCGCAGGCACGCACCTCGTCGCACGCGACATGCTCGAGATCGTCGAGCGGCTCGGCCAACAAAAGGTGCACTATTGGGGCTTCGTGAGCGTTCAGAGCGTGCATGGCGCTCGCACGTGCTGACCGGCGTATGCAGAGCTACGGGACCGTGCTCGGCCAATACTTCGCAGCCCTGTACCCGCAGAAAGTCGGGCGACTGATCATCGACGGCGTGTTCGACGCCTACAGCTACCGCGCGAACATATGGAACACCAGCCTCGTCGACACGGACGCCGTCATCGCCTCCTTCTTCCAACATTGTCATCATGCTGGGCCAGAGAAGTGCGCCCTGTGGGAGCCCAGCCCTGCGTAAGTCCAAGATCGCTACTTAAGGACGCTGCGGTCTGTGGGGGAGAACCCGGTCCCTGTCCCTCTCGCTGAGCCGCCGATAGTGCTCACAAGGAAGGCCCTCCAAGCACAGATGGTCGCTGCATCTTACAAGCCTCTCGCGGGCTTTGGGCTCGTCGCAGATCCCATCGCCGCCATCGAAAGCGCGAACCAGACCGCCCTCGCCGCGCTCGCCCC
>CCBP010000113.1:111903-161442 GCA_000765035.1 Trametes cinnabarina | reverse complement strand
CGATCGCGGGAAGCCGTGCTTCACGTACAACTCGGACACGCAAGAGACATCGCGCTCGCGGACTTGCATGACAGCTCCGAGTTCCTCGTTGAATAACGCGGAGATGTAGTCCGACCCAGCGCTGATCGCGTCGAGATTGACTTGCAGACCGGTACGTCCGGCGAACGCCATCTCGACGAGGGTCGTAAAGAGGCCGCCATCGGAGCGGTCGTGATAGGCAAGGACAGCGTCCGGGAGCTCCTGGCGGATGGCTTGCGACGCGACAAAGAACGACTTAACGTCCTGAGCTTCGACGACATCGGGCGCCCCCGAGCCAACTTGCTTGAACACCTGCGCGACGGCGGATCCGCCTAGCCGCTGCTTGCCACGAGCGAGGTCGAAGAACAGTAGTGTTGTGGGTTCTTCGACATCAGTACGGAGCTGCGGTGTCCAGGTTTTGCTGACGTCTTCGACCGCGCCGAACGCAGTGACGATGAGCGACAGTGGCGAGCTGACCTCGCGTTTCTCCGCGCCCTCCTGCCACTTCATCGACATAGACATCGAGTCCTTGCCCACTGGTATGCTGACGCCAAGCGCTGGACATATCTCGAGGCCGACGGCCTTGACGGCGTCATAGAGAGCCGCCCCTTCACCCTCCTTCGACGCGGCACACATCCAGTTAGCGCTCAGCTTGACGCGGCCGAGATCACGGACATTGGCGGCGACAAGGTTCATAAGCGACTCTGCCACCGCCATGCGAGTGGAGGCAGCAGCGTTGAGAATCGCGACGGGAGTACGCTCCCCCATGGCCATGGCTTCGCCGCACATAACGTCGAATCCATAAGAGGAACGAGTCACCGCGACGTCTGCGACGGGCACCTGCCAGGGTCCGACCATCTGATCGCGCGTGACGAGGCCCGTGATGGTACGGTCGCCGATGGTGATGAGGAAGGATTTTGAGCCGACAGAGGGAAGGCGAAGTACTCGCTCGACAGCTGTAGAAATGCGAGCAGTGTGGTCGAGCTCTGGCAGGTAGCGAGAGAGGCTGGAGTCGAACGCGACGGAAGGGGGTGCGACGTGCCTGTCGGTCCGGTGCATGCGAGGTGGCTTGCCGAATAGCGTAGACATTTTGAGCCTGATGACGTCCTGCTTGAGAAGCCGGTCGGTTACCACCAGCTCATCCGAGTCGTTGGCAGTACCGACGATGGAGAACGGACACCGTTCGCGTTCCGCGAGGCTGCGGAACAGGTCCGCTTTCTCTGGGGAGATGGCGAGGACATAGCGCTCTTGACTCTCGTTGCACCAGATCTCCATAGGAGACATGCTAGAGTCTGCGACGAGGATGTCTCTAATCTCGAATGTTGCGCCCAGGTCGGAGTCGTGTACGAGCTCCGGCAATGCGTTGGACAGCCCACCGGCACCGACGTCGTGAATGGATTGGATAGGGTTGTCGTCACCCAAGTTCGTGCAGGCGTCGATGACTTGCTGGCAGCGGCGCTGCATTTCGGCGTTGTCGCGCTGAACGCTGGCGAAGTCGAGGTCCGCAGAACCTGCTCCTGATACTTGACTGCTCGCTGCGCCTCCACCAAGGCCGATAAGCAGGCCGGGGCCACCTAGGACGATGATCTTCGCTCCCGGGGATATTTTCGACTTGTGCGCGAACGGGGGGCGCACGTTCCCCAGTCCACCAGCGATCATGATTGGCTTGTGGTATCCCCTTACTTCTGACCTCCCGTCCTCTCCAAGAGGTACGCTCTCCGCAAAGGTACGGAAGTAACCCGCGAGCGCCGGGCGACCAAACTCGTTGTTGAATGCGCTAGCGCCCAGAGGTCCCTCGATCATGATGTCGAAAGCAGACGCGATGTGCGCAGGTTTGCCATAGTCTGTCTCCCATGGTTGCTCGAAGCCGGGTATGAGAAGATTGGAAACGGTGAAGCCTGCAAGACCGGCTTTGGGCTTCGAGCCACGACCGACGGCGCCCTCGTCACGGATCTCGCCACCGGAGCCGGTAGCAGCGCCTGGATAGGGAGAAACCGCAGTGGGGTGGTTATGAGTCTCCACTTTCACGAGAATAGGCATATCTTCGACTTCGCCGTGGTAGAGGTGTTTGACCCCGGGGTTCGCAGGACTTTTCGCGGTATACGAGACAGCAAAGCGAGGAGCGCGGTATCCCTCGAAGACCGCAGCGTTGTCTGAGTAGGCGGAGATAGTGCCGATGCCGTTTAACTTCTCTGTGTTCCGGATCATTCGGAAGAGAGAGGTGTCCTGCGCTTGACCGTCTATCGTCCAAGAGGCGTTGAAAATCTTGTGCCGGCAGTGCTCGGAATTGACTTGCGCGAACATGAAAAGTTCTGCATCTGTTGGGTTGCGGTTGATCGGGGAATTGCCTGTAACATAGGCATCGATGAGATAGTCGATCTCGTCGGACGACAATGCGAGGCCGAGTTCCTTGTTCGCAGCGACGAGTTTCTCCCGAGCTGTCTTGCCATCGCAGTCCGAGACGAGATCAATCGACCGTAGGGGGCTAGCTCCCTTGTGTGAAAATATAGTCTCTGTATCCGGAAGCGATAGCTGAACGACTTGGGTCATGCGATCATGGATGAGGGGCGCGATGCGGTCGACGAGCTCAGAGGTGACGTCCGAGCCGTCATTGGTGGTGAAGACATACGCAAAGCCACGCTCCAGGCGTTCCACCTGTTCGCGTAGCCGGCAAATCGCTGCAATGTCGGTCGCTTTGCTGGACCAGGGGGAGATAGAGCCAGGACGAGGAAGTACGAAGGCAACGTTCCGACGTTCGCTGAGCGCAGATGCCGTGCCAGGGAGTTGCACGTTGTCGCCATAGTCCAGCAGCCGGTCCAGAATTCGGCGGAAGGGGGATTCGGCGTTCGAGAGTTGTCCTTCAGCAGCCGGTGAACGACATGCAACAAGATGGATGTAGACAGCGTCGATGGATGCGATTTGCGGGAGAGTCTTTTGGACGTTCTTCAGGAGCACGTCCCGTTTTGACCGAGACAATGAGGAACTACCAGTGAGGACAAGCATCTCGGCGGTATACTACAATGTTGTCAATGAAAGACCTATACTGACGGTGATAGAGGATACGTACCAGATTCACGTTGTGCCAGAATGACTTGAGCAGCCCCGCTCAATCCGCCGGCCAGTCCAAGTTATGCCCTGGTCGGATATCTGATAGGTTCGTTTGACCATTCGTGAGGCCTAAAGCAAAAGCAAAAGAAAGCACTTACAGGGCGAGAGGCGTGCTGGCGGCACGGGTAGCGCGGGTAGTTGGATGGTCGACATCGAGCAAGAGAAGAGCGACAACGAATTTTGCATACAGACCCTCAGCTTAATCTTATCTTATCAATAAAGATCCGCGAGAATCGGGAGGCGAGTTCACGTGGGGTACTTACTTGGGCGCCTGCAACTGGACGATCATACTCACTGAGGTACTTGTACAGTACAGGCTTAGACTCAGACCAGCTGCAGGTTGCTGCAGGCCTTACTACTGCTGCAACTGTGAATCCTCGAATGCAATCTTCTCTCGAACTTATCCAACTAGTACTCTGATCTCTGACCTTGGGAGACGCGTATTCTCTGCAAAGAACACCTGTGATTCTTCACTCTCATTTTCTGGGTAGCCAGCCTACACGCGAAGACGGAGGTGCGCAGGAGGAGTAGTAGTCACAAGTCCTCAACTACGGCCAGTCGATCTTCACGCGTTCTCCTAGGCTCTCCTCCCAGTGACACCCAAACGAGCTCCTTCGAGTTCAATCCTACATCCTCAGAGCGTTATGGTTGCCACAACGGACAAACGCCTCTTGTGGCATCCTCGTGGCCTGAGCAAGTTTGTCGTTGGAGGAAGCTCTCAGATCACATTGTACGAATGGGTTCCCCAGTCCTCCCAGATCAAACAGGTCGCGTCCCAGATGGAGTTGAATGCGATGAAGGTGAGATGCAGCCTCTGCTAGCTTATCGTCCGCCCATACTACCAAGAACGGAAATACTCACACATGTCATGATCCTCAGTGCTTTGCATGGTCCCCAGACCCTGTCTTGGATGACCTTGTTGCTGTCGGTTTCAGCAACGGCCGTGTAGATCTTATCCGGTTGGAAGCGTCCAAGCATGCCGCGAACGGAGTGCTATCCAACGGCCCTGCTGTTTCCCTACCAGCGCGCAACACCCGCGCATGTAACGCTCTGGCTTTCTCATCGGCAGATCCAAGCTACCTTGCAGTTGGCTTGGATAAGGTCCGAAATGATCCCAGCCTGCTCATCTGGGACATACAATCTACAGCCCCCCTGCTTTCTCTGAATGCTGGGACCTACCCGACGTCCTCTTTCAGACCTCTGCCGCATTTGCCGCGCACAGACTCCGGTTCGCGTCCCTCTGACCCTCGCATCGTCCAGCAACACGCTCCGGTTGAGAACGTCTCCAGTCTTGCTTGGCTCCCTCAGTCGTCTTCCTTGCTTCTGGCTGGTGTTTCTCATCGCTGGCTACAACTGTTCGACTTGAGAAATACCTCATCTGGTCCAGCAAAGGCTGCGTGTAAAGTCCAGGGAATCGCGACGGACCCCTTCGACGCTCACCGAGTGGCCTCATTTGGTGACGGGATCGTCTCCATCTGGGACACTCGACGATTTAGTCAACCTGTCCTGACTTTCACCGCTAGAGATGCCTCAGCGGACGGTGCGAACGGGGCTGTCGCGGCCAACTCGGGTGCACGGGCGAAAGCCGCTGCGGCATCTGCCAGTGCGACAAACCTCGCACATGTGGAATTCTCATCCACTCGTCGCGGGACGTTGGCCACTCTGGAACGCGATGCAGACTATGTCCGATTCTGGGACATCGTACAAGCGCAGTTTGTGGAGGTGGCTCAAGAGAGCAGTCGTTCACGCGATTCGTCGCAGTCCGGCAACAGGGCCGCAAGGACATCGTGGGTGAGACCCTGGTCTACCGCTGCTTCGACCCCGAGCCACACATCGCCGCCACCCCAGTCATCACAAAATGATGCCACCCAGTATAACCTGATCCTTGCGGACACGCGGAGAAGTACGTTCGTTTGCTATATTGTGTTCTGTGTCTCGTTGGTAGCTTACCGTAACTGTCGCAGCGAAGACGTTCTCTCGTTCATTCGCATCATTTGCCCTTGTTCCGAGCGAGAAACCGCACCCGCTCACCACGAATGTCATGCTCGTCAGCAAGGACGGAGACCTCGAAATATATGCAGTACACGACACACCGCTCCACCCCGTCTGGAGCTCCCGGGGAGACATCGCGCTCGGAATCGGATGCTCTTACACGATCATTCCCGGCATCACAGACACATCACCACCGCCTGAGCCATGGGACATCCTGGCTGCATACCCCTCCCGACCTGGTTCTCACGCGCAGTCGCTAGAACGCCCCGATATTGCAGGCGACGTGGGCCGTATGCGCTTCCGCTCCGAATCGCCCGCTCGCGCTATACCACCAGCTACCTTCGGAAGAGGGGACGAAGATGGTTTCCCAGCGCTAAGCCCGTCGCCAGCTAGGCCTACCGCAGAAGAGGCTGCTTCGAGGGCAGGTCGGCGACGTACGCATAGTCCGGTACCTTTCAAACCACCTCGCTTTGAGCACACCGCTTCAAGCAAGGCGAATCATCTTTGGGGAACTCTCTCAGGGCGAAGGCACCGTAGCCAACAGGAAGCGCCACTAGCGGTCCACCCTCACGTTTCTCTGCCCACGCCGAAGACGGTCACGCTGGCCCTCGATGATGGCGAGCCGCGGGCGAAATCTCCGAGAAAGTCGACCGCTTTGAAGGCTTTGCAGCATGTTGTAGAGATGGATATCTCTATGGTGATGCGCAAACGTGCTATCCGTGGCTATGGGCTCGTAAACGTGATTGAATCCTATAACTCCCAACCCGTCTGCATATGCTCACTCTGCCCGACAGCCGCTGCACAACTCCGTTGTCGTACGAGAAACGTCTCCAGATGCTCACGCTTTGTCTGAGCTGTGGTTGTGGGTCCATCGTAAGCCATGATTTAACCAGCCACGCGCTCTGTTTGCCTGAAATTTTTGTAGATGCGCAACAGCTCTTGTCCACTCCGTCGCCCATGATAGACGGTTACAACTTCGCATACCAAGGCCTCTTAGGGATATGGGACGGATTCCGTGCTGTACGGCATCATCCACCCTCTAATCAGCCCACTCCACGCATGCACGTGCGGAGTACCCTCTTCGACGGTCCTGCCGCTTCGCCGCTCCTTGCCCCTCTAACGCTCGATGCGCCTCGGCGGTCGAACTCGAAGCATTCCGGAGGGCGGAAACGAAGTCGGCCGCCTGCGCCAGCTTTTCCAGAGGAATTTCTCGCCGCGATCGAGGTGTTGAATGCGAGAAGTGGGATATCGGACTCGGCGGCCGCGTGGAAGCCTTCGGTGCACACAGCTCACCTAGGGCAAAGACGGTTCGCGCTACAGCTATGCGGTTGGAGCTTAGCCCAGGAAGACCTGGCGCGAGCTATCAAGAGGTGACGCAGGCATATTTGTAAAGAAGCGTTTGCTGACCATGTAACATACTCCTCGTAGGTGGGAGAAGGAAAACAAGCACTCACAGGCTGCTTGCTGGCTCGTTTTCACGGAACAGCACAAGCAAGCAATTGACGTACTGATGAAGAGTAAAGGTACATGCGTCATAGGGCTGAGGTGCTGACTGCAATGCTCATCTTTCCTGGTGCACAGATGAATCACATCACATGATGTCCGGCATGCTTGCAGCACTGACATCGGGCGGCTCACGGAACCCTGAACTCATCCAGCATTGCGAGCGCCTAATCGTTCGACTCCAAGACCCGTATCTGCGCGCGTTGCTCACTCATTTGACTGTGCGCGACTGGACTGAGGTCCTGGAAGAGGACTCGTTGCCATTACGAGAACGGTTGGCCATCGCAATGCAGTTCTTAGACGACAAGGACGTTTCTGCGTACTTGCGGCGCATCTCGGACAGGTGCATACACGACGGCGACATAGATGGCATCGTCGTTACCGGCCTCAGCAACAGCGGCATAGAACTGCTCCAGACTTACCTCGACCTTACCGGCGACGTCCAGTCCGTCGCCCTTCTATCCTCGCTTCCACCCACTCGTGCTCAAAACCCCCGCGCCATGCGATGGCTCAATGCATACCGAGACCTCTTGGATGGCTGGCGGCTCTTCCATCATCGCTGCCAACTGGATATCGATCGTGGCCGCATACTGAGGGAGGCAGTCGAGAATGGGGAAATACGTCCGTTCGATTGGGCGCCGAAGCAACTGCTGCTACGCTGCAGCTATTGCAACAAACCGATGGACCCTCCCTCCTCTGGAGATGGACGTCCTCGGGCAACGCAATGTCCCCACTGCAGCCGACCCTTGCCTCGATGCTCGGTCTGCCTGATGACACTCAGTCTCGTGCCGGACTCTTCCCGGGGTTCTAGCATTCTGTCTGCAATACCATCAGGTTTGTGTAATCATGATGCACTTTCCTGTCATACATCCTTGCTAACAGGAGTACATGCTCTTTTACCAGATACCATCGAAGAGGCCTTGGTGTTCTGTCAGACATGTCGGCACGGAGGGCACGCCTCTCACATCATGGAATGGTTCTTCGGTGAGGACGGTGCGGCGACGAGAGCTCACGGGACTTGCCCCATAGCTGGTTGCGAGTGTCGCTGTGCTGAAGAACTATGAGGTGGAGAACGCAATCCTTGTCACAGTGATGCTATCTAGCCGTACATGTCACAGTTGATGGACAGTACGTCAGCACATAATACTATTCTCTCGGATACTGTGTTCGTCAGTGGCGCTGCACATAAACCAAGGTACGGTATCATGCAATCCCGAAGAATTCCAAATATTGTTGCTCGAAGAGCGGGACGGTATGGCCAACTCCCTGAGCCAGGATGGCCTGGAAATTCGGGCCAAAGGTGGCGTTCGAATAGCCCTGGGGCAGGGATGGCTCGCTGACGTTGGAGATGGGCGTGCTCGGATAGCCGAAGACTGTCGTCCATTGCTTGATCTGCTCGAAGAAGTTTTGAACGAAGACCGTAGTATCGCTGAGGTGTGCAGTCTGGTCAGCTACCCACACGCGAGATCTACGGCCGCAGAGTACATACACAGTGCCGTGCCACGTTTGTATTTTCGGTCGAGGGCCCGTGAAGCCGGGGAACGCATTGAAGACCAATTGGGCCTGCCAGCGACGGAGTCTCCGTGAGCGACTGTAATAAGGCAAACAGGAGCTACGGCCCAGAGCTCACCCATTGTTGGCCAGTCATGATGACATTCCCCGATGCGCAAACTTCGTTGAACGTGTCCAATGGCCCGGGTGAGGAGAAGCAACCGAACGCGACACCGGAATCCACTACACCAGCCTTGAAAATGTCGGGGTACGCCCCCGCCAAAACGCTCGTCATCATCGCACCAGACGACGTCCCGACTGCAAAGACACGGTTCGGATCGACACCCCAGTTGGCAATGGCAAACCGCGCAGCATTGGCGATACTGAGCGAGTCGCTTCCACCGTTGTGAGTGAGCGTTTCGGCAGAGGAAACGTCCCAGCACAGGTCAGGGTGAGGCTGCCCAAGTGATCGAGATGAGTAACACAAGATGCGTCAAGGAGCAGGCGTATCCACGTACCGAAGAAGGGAACAGCACGAGGTAGCCGAAGGTCTCTGCGAGCTGGGCGAATTTCGAACCTTCGAAGTAAATCTGCGCAGTCCCGGTGCAGACTTCCGCTCGGCGTGAGCGGTGGGCAACCTCTGTACTATTTGGGAGACTCACAGTGGCTTGCGACAATCAACGGGGGCTTGGCCTGCGGGCGTGCAGGCTTGTAAACAAACATCCCGACATTGTTAGGATTGGTCCCGAAATTCGTGATCTGGTGAAGGGTCGACGTCGGAATCGCGCTCAAGCTCGTCGGCGCTGCACCCGCAGCAGAGGATGTGGGTACGGGGGCCTGGGAAGCAGGCAGACACTGGAAGAAGAAACTGTTTTGCTCCACACATGTGGACCCCGCAGCTAGCCACGCAGACAATTGTGAGCAACCCTACAGACGTCAGAAGAAGCGGACGTACCACAGATAGTCGGGCCTGTGAAGCCTTGCCCTCCGCACTGACCAAAGACAGGTGCTTGCGCGGCAACCGTGCCCAGCACCACGAGGACGACAGCTAGGCAATGGAATGCAGCCCGAGTAGAGAACATCCTCAGAGGCTCTGAGGTGCAAGAATTGCGAATGTGTGCAAGACTCTCTGCTCCGCTTGCATATTTGTACTGGAGGAGTAATTCGCCCGCGAACACCTGACAGTGTCTTAGAATACCCGACTTACTGGTCAGGTTAGTCATGCGCACGGCGGTCCTTGCGCGGACGATATACCTGCCGCAGCTAAGTTTGACCGTGGAAGGATGATGAGGAGCACGAACGTCGTGTGTGCCAGTGAGGTACTACGCCGGGTAGTAGCTCATGAATGTACGGGACCGTCGGTACGGGCTGAATAAGTCATGCCGTTCGTGCTTGGGTCAAAGCGTGATGTGTCTGCTTGGGTGGTTGAAGTAATGATGTTGAAGATCAATCAGGAAGGTAACAACATGAGCTAGGGCTGCTCATGTAGAACGCCCGTAGTACCGTTCGCAAATTGTGCGAAAACCGAGGCGTCACGTTGTAGCTAATCGCGTGCGGGTTTCGCGGGCACAGCGGAAATGGCCTAGGTATTGGCGTGCGTGCCTCCGTATGACCTAAGCCTGAGAGAAAACAAGCATATATGAGCATGACAATCCTCGACCGTGAGTTACGCGGACATGCCTGTGAACAGTGTTTTGAAAGAGCCCGCCTCGCGGCTCGGACGACCGTTTGTAGCCTCCCCGGCAAACCGTTGACTTGAGAACATGCATCTCGTCTCCCAACAGCCACACTCAGTCTCCCAACAGCCACACTCAGATTGCAGGTAAAGGCAAAACCGGGGAGTAATACCGTTGCTGCAGGTCGTTAGACATCATTGGAGAGGTTGCGCAGGGGGACAACTATGCTCGAATCGAAAACCACATTTATATGAGACTCCAATCCAGCGTGTGGCCTTGGCTCTCTACATGACTCATGACATAGCAAGACCTGTGAAGAGCATGAGAAAACAGGCAGCAGCTGGTATGCACACGTGCTGCACTCTCAGGATCGCGCTTGTGGTTGCTAGGCACTCAATGTGCATCCCAGGCGGAGTACCAAGCGCAGAGTGCACTCATGAAGCTTTTTATACTGAAGCCGATAGAGAGAAGTACACACATCACCTGACGTTTTGTCCCGTCCTGACGACTCGTTCCGTCTCCACCCAAACGGCACCCTCCGTCGCTCACGCGATGCCGAGGAACTGCAGGTACTGCTGCTCGAAGAGCGGGACGGTGTGCCCGACGCCCTGGGCGAGGATCGCCTGGAAGTTCGGGCCGTACGTCGCGTTCGAGTAACCGCGGGGCAGGTACGACTCGGTGACGTTCGAGATGGGCGTGCTCGGGTAGCCAAACACGGTCGTCCACTGCTTGATCTCCTCGAAGAAGTTCTGCGGGTAAAGCGTGGTGTCGCTGAGGGTGCCAGGACAAGTGTCAGTTGAAGGTGAGAGGCGAGAATCGGGTGAACGACGTGACGTACGCGGTGCCGTGCCAGACCTGGATCTTCGGGTATGTGCCGGTGTACCCTGGGTATGCGCTGAACACCTTTTGCGCCTACAGGTAGCAACACTCGCTATCAGCTTCTGACCTCCCTCTTCGAACGGCAGAGTGGAAGTCGAAACGACACGCACCCACTGCTGCCCAGTCAATATCAGCTGCCCCTGCGCGCACTGCGCGTTCCAGCTGTCCTCTGGCTGCCCGGGGAGCGCGAAGCACCCGAACGCGACGCCCGAATCGACGATGCCCGCCTTGAAGACGTCCGGGTACGCGCCTGCGAGCACGTTCGTCATCATCGCGCCCGAGGACGTGCCGACGGCGAAGACGCGGTCCGGGTCGACGCCCCAGTTCGTGATCGCGTACCTCGCGGCGGATGCGATGCCGAGGGAATCGCTGCCGCCGTTGTGCGTGAGCGTCTCCGTCGAGGAGACGTCCCAGCAGGTTCCGGAGTGAGGCTGAGATGGAGAAGGAGTGGTCAGTCACTGTGGGCGCGTACAGGTGGTTGTGCGGGAGAGCCATGGCTTACCGAAGATGGGTAGAGGACGACGTAACCGTACGTCTCAGCGAGCTGTGCGAACTTCGAGCCCGAGTAGTACGCCTGTGCAGACCCCGTGCAGTCTACCACCCCATGCCCATTCAGCAAACATTCCTCGCAGACATCGCCATCTCAGGCGTGCGGTCACTCACAGTGGCTCGCGACGATCAGCGGCGGCTTCGCCTGCACGCGCGCAGGCTTGTACACGTACATGCCCACGTTGTTCGGGTTCGGGCCAAAGTTCGTGATCTGGTACAGCGTCGATGCGGGGATGGACGAGAGCCCCGTTGGCGCCGTGCTCGTCGTCGTCGCGGGCGGGGTCGAGGTCGGGACGGTCGTCGGCGGTGGGGATGTCGGCGGCGGGGTCGTCCCCGCGCCCGGCTGGCACTGGGAGTACCAATCGTTTTCTTTCACACAGGTTGAGCCGGCGACTGTGTAGAGTGCGTGAGTGCGTGCTTCGATAAGCGGGCTGAGAGATTAGGCTGCGAAGGAATGGGACTGACCGCACGTAGTGGGCCCCGTCCAGCCGATCCCACCGCACTGGCCCCAGACGGGAGACTGCGCGGCAGCAAGGGAGCAAAGCGCAGCGAGACTGAGCGAAACCTTGAACGAGAACATGTTCCCCGGGGTGAGGAGTAGATGTAGGTCTTGTGGCCTAAGTAGAGGGGCGAGCTCTCGAGGGCCCACAACCCGTCTTCCGCGACATTATATAGCCTTCGGTGTCCGTGACGACACATGTTGTTCCGAGCGGTGGAACGTGGTGCAACGCGACAGATTGTGCATCAGACTGGGCCGTGAATTTTCCCCTCAGTGGCGGGGTACGGCGGCCTTGAAAGCTCTCGAACGCCTAAAGCAGCCAGTATTCCCCGTAAAAAACCCGCAGACGTTTTCAGAACGAACGTCAGCTTGCGATTCACGTCCAAGTACTGGGCCACGCGGGCGAGTGCGTACTGCAACAAAGTCCGGTGTCAGCCATATGCATGGGACACGTGAGCGCACCATCAGTTCAAAGCGGGTAAATCTCGCAGACACCGACAGAGGACCAGGCGAGTTTTTTGACGGGATCACCGACGCAAGTCCTTTGCGAAGATGAGCAAGCGGGTGGCCAAGCAACGGAAACAATTCAAGGTCAATCGGAGGGCATCATGTGATTGGAGTCAGTTAGGTTATGTATAGGCATCTACTCGAGATGTTTCAAAGACCATTTAGGCGTGCCCAAGAAGCGGTCACTCGGAAGGGGAACGGGTCGCAAGCGGTGTAGAAGTGGAGGGGTACTTCGGATTTACTCGTGCTTGGCGGAGGGGCATCGCGGTCCGTATAGTTACGCGGGCCGTCCTACACTTGTTGTTCGCCAGGCATTGAACGTACAGTATCTATTATATATGCTCGTCAATTATACCTGAACCACCAAAGGACGTACGGTGCGTAGAGCCGACATTCAGAGGTGGATACTCCTACCTTGTGTATCTGCATTCCGCGGCATCAGCTATCAGACTTCGGAGCCGTTTCTCATAGCCACGACGGGAAGGGTAAGGGAACCGTGTCTAGTAATCACGCATACATCCGCCATTCACAACAGCGCCAGGTGGCAGGGAGGACAGGGCGTCAAATACCAAAACTGTACTGACCGCTACGACGAGCCTTGCACGCTGGACGCTCCTCTCCGCCTCTCCGGATCGACCAACTACACGGTGTGGTTGACCGAGCTCGAGGTATGCCAAGGATTGGATTGGCAATATGGTTGCTCAAGGCTACAGTCGGACAATGCGTGGATTCATGAGTTGCGATACGGATACACGGGTATATAGTGAACGGCTGGTGAAGATAAAAACCTGTTAGCAATGCAAATTTGCGAAGGGGCGAATGAGGTGCTCACTGGTAGGGGCATAAGAGGGTTGAAAAGTTGTTACATGGGTTCTCCAAATACGACACCCGGGCGGGACGTGAGCGCAGCGAGGATGCAGCGCCAATCTTGATAGACGTCCGGATGTGCGGGATGGAACGTCAGGATGCTATATGCACTAGACATTGTCGGTGCGAGCAGCATCCCTGGTGGCCTCGAGGTTGTACTGGACGTTCTTGCGGTACTTTGACACGAGATCAGCAGCGGTCTTCACATGAACATCGGCCTGGATGATCTCCTGTTGCAAACCAATTCAAAGGTGGGCGATCCAAACCAAACAAATACGTGAGCCTCGACCGTTCAGGGAGCGCAAGTAGAGTCGAGAGCAAAGAAGAGACGTGCCTCGAGACAGCGGTTGAGCTCGAGAATGGCTTCGGTGCATTTGTCCTGGCGAGGAGAAGAGTTGGGTGAGTATGGGACGCGACGTGATCGTGATGAATGGATGGAATCGCGTGCACGGCGGACATACGGCGTTTTTGACGATGCGCTGGAGAATGACATTCTGGCGTTCCGCATGCGGGTTCTCCATGGCGCGTCGGTCGATGGTTGGACGCGTCTCGTCGGCGTTGCACGCGGTGGCGGAAAGTTGAAGCTGAAGGTGAGTGGCGAACGGCGTACACCTCTGGACCGTGGGAAATACTCACCAATACTTTCCTGTGATTGTATTATTATTTGTAATCCTGCTGGGCGATCGAATTTCCCTCTCCATCGCAACTGGTCCTCGGATATCCTGGCTTCTGTGTTTGTTGGCGAGGGCGATATTATGATGCGTTTTAAACTAGTCATCGAGCTGGATACCAGGGGTCTAATCGAGCATCCTGATATCACTGAAGATGGGATGCTCTGAGTCTCTGGTCAAATACCAAGGCCGTCCAGAGGGGTTTCAAGTTGCGTCGAACGTAGGGTGCTCTTTCCCAGGCGACACACACAACAAAACCGCCTTCAGAAAACGCTCCTCATTCACCTTGCACAGGACGCTGAGGTTCAGGTACTTACCGTAACTACTGTATAAAGCAGTGGCACACAGGGATCTTCGATTCCGGTTAACCTCAAGAGCGTGCGTCGTGATGGACATTCAAGAAGGACGGTTCTCGCTCCGCCTCCCTGAGAGAGACTTACCAAGCTGATGCCAAGCTCCCCTGTTGGAAGTACTTAACGTTAACGCCATTATTTAGAGAGTACGATAGATCGGATTATGTATTGCGCCTTTCCCCTTTTGCTTTTACAGCTTCCGTCCGCCCTCAAAATGGCAGCTAGCTAATAAGCCTTCCCGACAACGATACCATCCTCGTTCTCCCTCCCACCCCTTCATCAGCCCTCCCTCGCCCATACCATCCTCGTCTTCGTCCGCGGCGACGACCATGGTTACACTTTTCAGGCACGACTCGGTCCCATACAGACCGCTCTTCGCTGCCCCACGCTCTCTATCTTCGAAACTCCTCGCCGCTCTCGCAGTCGTGTCCATGCTATACCTTGCGCACTCCTTTCTCCCGTCCAACCTCCGGCCGCGGCTGTCTTCTCTCAGCTCGTCCTCCAGAACACGCAGGACATGTCCCCCACAAGACTGGGCGTCCGGTGAATGGGTGTCCAAAGCACCTCCCACGACACGTCCGAACCTCACGAAACCCGACGATGTGTACGAGTTCCTGGGCTTCGAAGGCTGCGCGAGCACGCGTGAAGTCCATTGGCATCTCGCCGTAGACAACGAACGCCTGTGGGACCGCTTTCCGGGCGTCGCCTCCTGGCGGTGGTCACCACCTGAAGACCGTTGCCAGATCCGCGACGTCAATCCCGCTGCTCTCATTCGCGACCTCGTCGAACAGGGCGGTTGGCTGCTCATCGGAGGTGAGTATCTTTCGCTCCTGTAGGTCTCGATCGCACGTCTTGTGTGTTCCCCCTTTCCTGTCGCGCTAAAGGCAGAGCGCCACCTGTCTGCGGCTCTGGCTGCTCTTCGCGCTTCCCTCTTCAGTTCCACGCGTGCCACAGCGTGACGCGTTCGACAGATGAGGAATGCTAACGGAAGGCCGGTGTGACAGATTCGGTGACGGAGAACCACTTCTTCTCGCTCTCATGCCTGCTCTACCCGCACGTGCTCGCCACCCCAGACTATATCGCACACCCGTACTACGACCGCGCGTGGCCCCAGAACCTCTACCTCAACCCCTCGTCCCCGCTCGTCTCCACGCTCACCTTCCCGCCTGGCTTCGACATCGCCTCCACCCCGCTCGTCACTTTCCGTCGTGTAGACCTTCTCCAGGAGCCCGCCGCCCTCGATGCCCTCTACCGCGCTCTCCACCCGGACTCTCGAATAGCCAAGGAGAATGCGAGCCTCTTCAGTGACGAAGCAACTTGGAATCTCGCCCCTTCGGAGTACGTCAAGCTCTTCACCGCACCCCTTCCACGCGCGAACTACGCTACGCTCATCGTCAGCACCGGCGGACACTGGACGACAACGCTCTTCAGCGGTCTGCGTGATACTGAGATGGAGCATGACGGCATCCAGAACGTGATCGACTTCTTTGGGGAAGCCATGGAGGCGTGGGCCCGACAAGTGCAGGACCTGCTGGATGAGGCGGAGCGGGAGGAACAGTTGGCCGAAAAGGCGTCAAAGGAGCGCTTGCCGTGGAATGGCAGGGATCGCAAGAGGGCGCCGAGGCAAGTGCTGGCGCGGGCATATCTGCCAGGACATGAGGACTGCCATGACTATCGCGCGCCGTGGACCGAGTACAAGCCCGGCCGGTGGGGCTGGTATAATTGGAACCAAATACAGGACTTTAACCGCATATTCGACGTGCGTCTATCTCTCTTCCTTGAGTTCAGCCAGTTCTTCAGCTGACACCGTTCGCAATCTACAGACGATCCTCGCGTCGCGCAAGTTCCCCGACATCCACTACCTCCCGATCGACCGCCCCGCGCGCCTGCGCCCCGACGCACATGCGGCTGGCGACTGCCTACATTTCATGACGGGCGCGGGCGTGCTCGAGGGACTGACACAGTACATCTGGCACTTCGTCACCGTCGAACTGCCCGGGCGCATACGGTGAGCGTACCATACGATATGGACCTGCGGGCCACTGCCCTTATGTTTGGCCCGCGGCGCGGTCTATCTGGCCTGTGCGGATGTTGTGCCGTCAGACTGCGTATTACTGGTGTGTCGGGAAGGCTAAGCGGACGGCGGAAGCTGCAGTGGACGACGCGAACGCTGCGATCCCCGCGCGTCGTCCATGGCCGCCTCGTCCGGCGGGGAGGCATGGACGTTCCGTCGCGAATTCGATCTCACGGAGTCGCTCGCGGCGAACTTCGTTCTGTTAGATCACTTTGCTGATACCTTTGGACTTCGACGAGTTGCTTGGAGTTCGTATTGTACACCGCCCTGGACCGTTTCACCCTTCATTTACGATGCAGATGGTAGATGCTTGCACTTTGTCACGTCTTTCCGACGTGTTCTGCCTTTTGTAGAAAAGCCGCGGATGCCGCCACTGATGCCTTTCTTTCCTCATCGCACGCATATATCACCTTCGGAGCATCTACTGTTCTCCTGGAACCATTGTCTTGTCTTCTATTCGTTTACAGTACACAAACTATAAACTGCCCAACATAGGTACCACATCCGACAACCCCTTGATTGCCTCTAACAGCTCAGCCTCTTCAGCAGACATGGCACGTACATTCGTTACGGACCCAACAAACGGCAGCTCATCTGGCTCACATACGGTCCCGGGCTCGGGAAGCGTCCCGTTGACCATGTACGCCCTGACATGTTTAGCGGTGCAGAGCGAGGGCGCGGAGAGCGAGCAGTGGCCGAATGAGTTCTGCACAAGCAGCCCCGACCCGCCGAACCGCTCGTGCACGGCCTTCGCGTCGGTGAGTGGACAGACGGGATCGAACCGCGGAGAGATCAGCAATACCGGGTGGGACGTGTTCATCGCCTCCAGCGGGCCTGTCCAGCGCCACTTCGGACGGATGCGCCATTCCGCGCATTGGAGGTAGTGGACGGCCCAGAAAGGTGCGACGAGCTCCGACTGCGCCGAGAGGTCCCTGTAGTACGCGGCGTAGGTCTCCGGATCGTACGGGTGTTGGTCGCCGTCCCCGCATGCGACCGCATTGAAGGCCTCCGTGTCGGAGCGCCATGGCTCGGGAATGGCGCACTTGCACTCGACCGGGTCGACGATCTTCGGCGCGAGCGCGACGAGCGCGCTTTGGTTCCGCTGCTCGATCGCGCGGACGGTGTCCGCCACGATGCCGAATGTGGCGAGCGGCTTGTAGGAGGCGCGGAAGAGCTGGCTCTGAAGAACCTTGCGGGTGATGAGCAGGGGCGGCTCTGCCAGTGCGACGGGAATGGGTTGTTTCTCGACTGAACGGAGGACGTCAAAGTACGCTGCGCGGATGTTCTCCGCGCTTGACTTCCAGAGGGTGCACTTGTCGGGTCCGGCGTCGAAGCAGAACTGGAAGAAGGAGTCCATGACGGCGTCGACGTCAACGAGGTTGGTGTTCCACAGGGCGGCACGGTAGTTGTATGCGTCGTAAACGCCATCGATAATCACTCGTCCAATCTTGTCGGGATATATGGCGGAGAAGTACTGACCCAGAATTGAACCGTAGCTCTATGAAAGGCGCAGCATAAATGTCTAGAAGGCAGCCACACGGAACGATTAGCACTTACGAAGCCCCAGTACTGCAACTTCTCTTGGCCAAGCTGGTGCACTATCTCGAGCATATCCCTCGCGACGTCCGGAGTGCTCATGAAACGTCCGATACCCCACTCTCCGCCGATCTTCTCGTCGCACCGCTCTGCGACCGTCCTCTCCCGCGCGAGACGAATCGCGAGCGTGTCGTCCGTGACATTCAACAAACGGTGTCCCTCCTGCAGGTTCCAAAGCTTTCTCTGGGAGTCTGTCTCGAAACAGCTGGCGGAAGGAGTGCTGGCACCTATTCCACGGGGATCGAACCCGAGGATGTCGAAGGAGTCGCCCACGATTCGTGAGATGTTCTGGCCAGCTCTGGCGACGAGATCCGTGCCGGACCCTCCGGGTCCACCTGGGTTGATAAGTATCGTGCCTCTGTATTCCTTCTTGTTGGACGCAGGGATCATGCGCAGGGCGATGGCAGTAGCAGGTCCGTCCGGCGTGCCGTAGTCCAGCGGGAGGAGCAAGCGAGCACATTTCTGACCAGAGTAGCAAGAAGTCCACTGGATGGCTTTCGCCGGTGCTAACTGAGCATCAATGTGAATTGAGTGCCGACCTCGAACACGCTGGCACTCGATGCTTACCGCATACCAGTCGAACTCGGGTCCATCGGTCGGGACCGAGTCTGCGGTGATGACACCGTGATTCCAAGGGGCAGTCTTGGACAAATGTAGGCAGACGGAAATCAGGATTGCGGCGAGGCCAACCACGTTTCTGACCTTGCGCCTGAATGTAATGGATGAACCTGACGGGTACGGAGACAAAGAGGCTCGTTCCCCAAGTTTGTCATCATGATGGGCCATGTCCATCACGCAAGCTAGGTCGTACAGGCGTCGCCACGGTGAGGAACGCCGGAGGCTTGAAAGGCGGAACAAGAGCCGCGTGAGAGAGAAAGGTGGAACGAGAGCTTGTGAGCCTTTATATCCTCCTTGAATCCGGATGCAATGATGACTTCAACACTGCAGGAAGCCAGTATGTATCTGGCCATTGGGAATCAGGTTATGTATTAATCTATCAACTTGTGATCGAAGTGCCACTCTCTGAGCGACGGAAAGCCGCGCCGGTCCGAACTCAACGTTCAACGCCAGCCATAATGTCTGACGGGCTCCGTCGTCGCTGTGCATGATACGGTGAGCTGCGAGCACATCATGTATGAATACTTGGCGGCGCACGCACTGCCCAGTGACAGTTCCAGGCTCTCAAAGTGCTACAATTTACCGATGCGGGGTACCACCTCCGACAAACCGCTCAAAGCCTCCAACAACTGGGCATCATCCGAGTCCCCGAACGATCCGGGCGCATCCCTGACCCGCCCAATAAACGGAAGTTCGTCGACGTCGCATACGGTCCCTGGCTCTGGCAGGGTCCCGTTTTCGAAGTATGCCCTGATGTGCTTCCCCGTGCACAGCGAGGGTCCCGAGAGCGAGCAGTGACCGTACGAGTTCTGGACGAGCAACCGAGAGCCGGCGTAACGACCGTGTACTACCTTCGCATCTGGAAGGGGGCTGACGGGGTCATTTCGAGTTGAGATCACGAGTAGGGGATGCGACGTGTTGTGTGCATCGAGGGGCCCAGTCCATCGCCATTTCGGTCTGATCTTCCACTCCGCGCACATCAGGTAGTAGATGCCCCAGAGCGGCGCAGCGAGTGGCGAGACCGTCGCGAGATCGTCGTAGTATTTCGCATACGTCGCCGCATCGTACGGGTGCTCTTCGCCATCTCCACATGCAATGGCTGTGAAAGCCTCGTCGTCGACGCGCCACGGCTCCGTGTAATTACACTGGCATTCGGTAGGTTCGACGATTCGTGCTGCGAGGTCGGCCAAGGCGGTCTGATTGTTCGCCTCGATGGCCGCCATCGTATCTGCGACGTAGCCGAATGCTGAAACAGGACTGTAGGCCGCGTGCATCATCTGGTTCACCAGCGCCTTGCGTGTCACTATGAGAGGAGGTTCCGCGAGGGGTACTGGTACCGGCTCCCGTTCGACGCGATTCAAGAGGTCGTAGTAGCGCTTGCGGATATCTGATGAACTCGGCCCATACGCGGCACACTTCTCTGGACCAGCTTTGTGGCAGAAGTCGAAGAAGGAGTCGATGACAGACTCCATGTCTACGACGTTCGAGTTCCAAAGAGCAGCTCGGTAGTTAAGTGCGTCATACACCCCATCGATTATAAGCCGTCCGACCTTATCCGGATACATTGCGGAGAAGTACTGGCCAAGGACAGAGCCGTAGCTCTGTATGTTTTGTGCAAATGAGCGAAATCCAAATGCGAACAAATCAAAGTTACTCACGAAGCCCCAATAGAGTAGCTTCTCCTGACCAAGTTGCTGCGAGATCTCGAGCATGTCACGGGCGACATTCGGAGTACTCAGAAACCGCCCAATACCCCACTTTCCGCCAATCATTTCCTCGCATCTCGCTGCGATCATTCTCGCCCTTGCGCGTTGGATTTCGAGGGCACCGTTGGTGAGGTTCAGCAAGCGATGGTCATCCTGCAATTGCCAAAGCCTCCTCTGGGAGTCGTCGCTGAAACAAGTCGCCGCAGGCGTGCTCGCACCGGTACCACGCGGGTCGAAACCGAGTATATCGAACGAGTCGCCCACGACGCGGGAGATCTTGGCTCCGGCTCTCCCGATGAAGTAAGTGCCAGAAGCCCCCGGGCCGCCTGGATTTATCACTATAGTCCCCTTGTACTTCGTCCTATCGGCAGCAGAAATGAGACGAAGTGCGATAGCTGTGGTAGGACCTTCTGTGTCGTCGTAATCCATAGGAAGCAGAAGTCGAGCGCATTTGTGACCAGAGAAGCATGGCGTCCATTCGATTTTTGTCGATGGGTTGACCTGCCAAGCTGTGGTGAGTGGCCACACACACTGATACCAGAGAGAAGCACCCTAAGCGACTTACGGAGGACCAGTCGAACTCCAGCCCGGTACTTGACGCGGAGCGAAGTGGGAGGTCATCGCGTGGGGCGGGCTCGCCGTAGCATAGGCGCAGTGCCACGAGTGCCACGACAGCAAGGGCTAACAGGACGCTCCTCCATTTATGGCCCCCAGATATTCGCAGGAGCTGCTGCTTTCGATCCTTTGTACGAACATGTACGGGTTGTTCCAATTCCTCTGAAGGTCTGCCGACGATCTTCTCCATCGCGCTACTGGATGCGACGCAGCGAATTCATGCAGATGTTCATTGTACGAGTTGCTACGACTTGCCTAGGAAGTGCTCACCCTGCGGTCTAAGTTAGTGGTTGTACAGGAGTCGGAGTCGGAAAGACGAAGTTCGGCCACAGTCCGGCTTGAGGACCGTTGCAAGATGGTCTCTGCCGCGGTAGACACCAGTGGAGCACATGGGAAAAATGTGGGTAAGTTACGGTACAGCAATTCCTGGTAGGCCAGCCAGAGCCCTTGCTGAACCGCCAAGACTCACATGTCATAGAACTACTTTCATCGAAGCAGGCGTCGTAGTCGACGTCCAGAACAGACCACGACTCGGACGACAAAACGGTGTCACCGTCATATGCACACGATTCACCTCTTCCCACGGTGTGACCGCCGCGAGTCCTACGCATCTCTCGCCATCTCGACGTTAGATGGTGCTGCCTCAACTTCCGACTGGCTAGCTAGCTACCCAGGCGCTCACCTTGCACACGCCTTATTATCTTGACTGTAATTGGTCTAGCGACGCAAGGAGTTTCTCGCAGTCTACTCGGGCCAGCAGTTGAACGGCTGATGGAATACACCCCATTCGTCGGTAAGTAGCTGATTGTACACACCGTCGCCAGTTGTAGCAGTCTTCATGTGCATGTCATAATCACAGCGCTGTTGTGTAGCTCTCATCAAACCGTGAACACTAAAGCATAGATGTCAACGCTCGGAAAGCGGCATCAGGGCGTGGCCAGTCAAACCCATCGCATGGCCAAGTCTCCTCACCAGCTATCGCGACGAGCTCAGACTCGGTCGCGGTCAGGCACGCGATATCGTCATTCCCTACGCAGCCCATACGATAAGCAAGTCATGGTCGTGGCTGTCGTTCTCTTAACAGCTGGTCTGGGATGCCTGTCTTTGGCGTACCACATCCTCACAACCGCTTGGTTGACTTCTTCTTTGCCTTACCGAACCGATAGCGTCTCTCATTCTGTTCTATCAGATTCTGAACTCACGGGCTCTCCGAGCCCTACGTCCTCCGGTACCCATGTGCGCCCTGCGGATAGCTCTTCCGAGAGGTTCCTTGCCTATCTGCCTCACAGTGGCTTCCACAACCAACGAATTGCTCTGGAGAATGCTCTGGTCTTGGCTCGCATACTGAACCGCACGCTGCTACTTCCTTTAATCCGCCTTGGCGATCCTCTCAGCTACGCCCCATTCGATGAACTGTACTACATGGCTGGAAGCGCAAGCAAGGCTGGGCTGGAATACTGCCGAGACATAGGAAGCTATGACGGGGAGATTCCTGTGGAGTGCGAGTACTATCTCAGCTATTCACATATTTCTTGGGACTGGCTTGTCGACCTCTCGGGCATCAGGGGGGACCAGCGGCTTCTGGATGGCTGGAATTTCACTGATGCTTGGCTGGAAGACCGCCTGGGGGTAGCCGCTGACGAGATTTTCTACCTGAAGGATGCCTCCCGCAATGAGTATTCTTTCCAGGACTTTTTCTCGTTCGATGCCCCTGCTCGGAAGTTCGACAAATCCGTACATATCGCTGCTCTCGCTCGCAGACCAGAGCGGCTCATCCAGATGGGTACGCTCTTCGGCTCCAGCCGGCTACACTTACGCTCGGAGACCAACTACGGCATGCGAAAACGCATCCGTGAGCGGATGGCGTTCAAAAATCCGCACCTGGTTCGAGCTGCAGAGGTGATCCGTGCTGCGCTGGGAGGCTCCTACCTTGGCGTTCACCTTCGTATCGGCGACGGTATCTTCGAGTGGAACGCCCCAGAAAACGTCCGTCTGGCATGGTGGAAGCTTCTGAAGGTTGTCCTTGGTCTCACTGATGAAGACATACTGGTGCTCGAGCGAGACCTCTTCCCTGAAGAATCTGAACCGGAACCGCCTGCCATCAATCCCGACTTACCTGCCATGCGCACTCCACACCCCCAGCTGGCTCCCTTTCCCGCAGATGCAGCGCCGTCACCGGGATTTTCGTGTCGCGCACGCCTCCACACCTCGCCCGAGATGTCGATGCTGAACGCGCCGCTGTTCATCTCGACGGACGCGCGGTCCCCCACATTCGATCCCCTTCTCGCTCGCTTCAGGCGCACGTTCCCGTGCTCATTCTTCCTGGAGGACTTCCCTGAACAGATCGCGCCTTTGGGCAAGCTGCGTAGCCCCATCGATGGCGTGCCGCTGGGTGGATTTCTGATGCCGTTCTTGGACGCGATGGTCGTCGGGCAGGCATGGCAGGTTGTTGGGACGGAGCAGAGTACGTTCAGTGCATTTGTGAGCGACGTGCTGTGGAGGACGTATCATGGATTTGAAATTGTCCAGAGAGGTTGAACACGTTTGTCGAAATGTACAACGATTATGGAATTTGTAGTAGAATTGTTAAAACGCTCTCCTCTAAGCTGTTTGATGTGGTAGAAACATGGACGATGATGTACTGTATACAATGTCTGGAGGTGGAACTCGGAAATCGTTGCGTGGTTTGGCGTTGTCACGCTTTGAAGCCCGCGTTGTCGACAGTGACTGACGCAGATCTTACTCCCGGGAATAGCTCCACGAAGTCGTCAACCTCGCACACCGTGAGATGATCAGCAGGCAGCTGGGTCGATCCTCAGTGATTATGTGCATACAGCCTGTATGGAGATAACGCGTACCGTGCCATTTGCAAGGTAGCCTCGGATGATGTTGGCAGTGCAGGTCGAATACTGGTAAATGGATGTATGCTGAGGATAGCACAAGATCAGCTTCAACGACGAGCAGACGACGCGTCTTACACGCTTACCCCGAAGCCGTTCTGTTTCACAAGAGCCGCTTGATCACCCAAGACGTCCGCTGTGTGTTCAGCCTCAAAGAAGGGCGTCGCGTTGTCATACTGGAGGGAAACATGATGAGTGGCGCATTATCAGGATGTTAGTGTTTCACAGCTCACTGCATTGCCAATCACTAAGACGCGATTTGCAAGCGTCCTGTCGAACGGTCCCTGGTAGCGCTCTACAGCGCGAACGGGCCAGTATAGACACCGATGCCATGGGATAGGCCAGAACGCGCCAACTACTATCACAGGGCTAAGGTTCAGAAACAAAGAGGGACCCAGACACCCACAAGAAGGCGACACCGTGCGAGTGACATTCACTATCTCGTCGAAGATGTCCTTCATGCTCAGACTAGTGTCAGCGTCCACGCTATCTGCGCAGACAACCGCAGGCTCGGTATAACTATTCGCAGCGGAGAAGGTGGCGCGCTTGGCCAAGGTACGCCTAGAATTGTGCATGCGGTCAGTCTGCTGTGCAACCGCGATGAACAGGAAGCGTTCCCTACGCACCGAGTCTGTTGCGTAGCATTGATATGAAGGACGCTGTCAATGTCGCTAAACAGGGTATTGTTGGCCAAAGTGGCCCAGCTCTGAGGCTGATACAGACCACTGTACACAGCGGCTGTGGACATCGTTTGACAAACGGGCCTCGATTCAATAAGTGACCGTCACGTACCGCGTAGCATGAGCATAGTAACATTGCTCGCTGATGGATGGTCGTGGACTGTCTATAGGTCATGAACGTGAGTTATTTGGCCTCGAGGAAGCGGAGAATAGGCTCACCTTGATGGCTGATGAGATGTAGTCTACAACGCAGAATGTATAACAACGTACCTGGTAGGATTGTTTGGTAGCAACGCTTGTCGCATCTAGCACGCCGTCCAATATGACATTCCCTACACGCTACAGCAAAGCTCATCAGCATTGAGATCGACAAGGTTTCACCCAGACTTACGTCGGGAAACACTGAAGAATGCCCAGGTCAGGTACCAAAGGTCCCAGCGTTTTGAGATAGGCAGACCTACTGTTCATGAACCAAGCACCGACCATGGTACTGTACGAGAGACCCCAATAGTTCAGCGGGGTGCCGAGACCTTGCAAAGCATCTGCGAGGGCGACCATGCCAGTGTCACGCACAGTCGCTGCAGTACCAATATACTAAAGTGTAGTGCCGTTCGGACCCTGCAAGCATTTTTGATTGAAATCACGATATTGCTTGTCATGCTTGGCTGTAGAAACGATGGAGGTCGGTCTAATTGGTGAAGTTCCCAAGCCAGTTGATACCGGTTACTTGTATCGTACCATTCCAATGCGTGGCGGACTCAGCGCGAGCCAACCGCACTCGAGCACATCCACGTCGTCCCGCGCCGGCGCGAGACTCACACGCTCGCGCGAACAGGCCAGGCACTGAGTGTGAACGCGCTCGGGTTCGCGGGGATGCTGCTCGTGAAGAGCGAGGCGGAGCTCGGCGCGGTGAAGGAGGAGGGCGTGGGGGCGATCTTGCGGGGGGTGGGCCTGGAGAGCGTGCACGAGCTGCAGATGGACGAGCACAAGTCAGCGGATGAGAGGCTGTGAACACGCGCAGGGCGTGCTTGTGGTCAGATCGGAAGACATCAGTAGGAAGAGTCGCTCATTGTGTACCAGATGAGGCAGCCAGTGGGAGTCATATCATGGCAATCGATCGCAGGTATCGCAGCATGCACACACCGTGGGTGCGAACAAAACGCAGACGACACTAGTAAGGCAGCCAGTGTATCGCTCTAAAAGGCACTTGGTCCCCGCTGTGAAAAATGGCTGTGTGACCGCCAGGACGTCCGCGGTCCGCGCACAACAATGCTACTATGTTCCATGTCAAGACCTTTCCCCCTGGAGATGATTGGCGCATTATATAGCCTCATTCTGAATCAGAGCACACCGCTATGATGGAGAAGACACTTTGTCCTACGAGCATGCAGCACGGCCGCCATCTTTGTGCACCACGTGATCGCGTTGGAAGTGGCTGTACAGTACACGCTTTCGAACTTTGAAGTTCGAACAATTGCCGCGCCCCCATTCAAGTTGTTCCACATATACACATGTGCATGAAGCCTCGAGGATGAGGCCAGACACACCCCCTTCCAACTCGAATACGGCGATCTGCTTATCGACCATCGACATGAACAGAGGCCCTAGATATACCGTGGCAGCTCCCTGGGCTGATCGTCAGGATCATCCCGATATTCACCTCACCATCCTCAAACTACGCGTTCCCCACCTCTTCAGCTCTCGTCGTCGCTCCCCGTGTTCGAAGAAACTCAGGATCATGTTTAGCCCCAACACCACCGAAAACGTGTCTTCGTTCCTTGAGCGCACTCTCGAGGGCAGCAAGATTCTCGAAATCATCCGGGGGAACCTCAGCAAGGCCACGGCTAGACGAAACGTCCCTCTTGACGTGCGGACCACCCCGACCCCGTCTGACTTGAAATTACAATTGTACGAACTCGGTATACTGTCTAGGCATCTCCTATTTTTCGACTCCCCGGATGAAAAGTGGT
Source organism: Trametes cinnabarina (assembly GCA_000765035.1). Lineage (NCBI taxonomy): Eukaryota > Fungi > Basidiomycota > Agaricomycetes > Polyporales > Polyporaceae > Trametes > Trametes cinnabarina. The sequence continues at coordinate 135,170 of CCBP010000113.1, read as the reverse complement.
CGACGCGTTGGGTAGCCGCCTTAGACAAGGTTGCCCAGGCTTTCGCCACTGAGATCCCTTTGGCTCAGCCTGACTCTGACGACAACTGTGTAAACTATGACCGCAACATCGACGAGTGGATCAAGACAGTCGTTCCCGAGCACGTGAGGATCATCCGTGTCGTCCTCAAGGCCGATAACGAGCACCAGAAGCTTTTGGAACTCGTCCAATCTCTCCAGCAGATTCACCAGAACCTGGACACGATCACGAGGGTGTTCCCTGGCAGTCAGGAAGTCCAACGTAGGCAGCTCAAGGACCTTATGCTGACCTTGCTGAGCAGTCTGCAGGAGCACCAGATGGACTTGGAGGATACCATCCCTCCGGGAGAGGCGTCTCAGCTCTTCGCCCTCGCGAATTTCGCTGCGCAATCAAGCTACGACGACTTCTCGGAGTCTTTCTCGTTGCAGGATTCTTCCGATGCCTCGGTCATCGGTCCTGCCCTTATGTTCGCACCAGCCGCTGCCTACCAATCCAATCAGTTCGCCAACCAAGGTGATGGGCGCGGTAAGCCGTTGTTTGATCGACCACTGAATGGCAGGAATGCTCACACGATCTTCATGCATAGATGCAACCCACGCACCCACGGCAGACGTCGTGACACAACCCGATCTTGCTCGTGAGTACGGCACCATCATTTCACGCTCTTCGCGTTCCTGTCTATCTGCCTTGCTGATGGTGTTCCCAATGTTTTGCAGCTGATCATGGAAATTTGCACGAGGACGCGCGGTATTCTCCTGTGTCGATTGAACGACGCGCATCCGATGCGGTGTCCACATCCTCAGTGCCATCCATGGTAGCACACACGCCCGACTCGAGCTCACGGCCTACCTCCCCTCGCGGCAGTCGCAGGTCCTCTGGGATCAGCGCAGGTCACCGCGCTGGAGGTATCATTTCGACGTCGACTCCCGTGCAAGAAGGGAGACAACGTGACTCTACCCGCAGGACGTCCGGATGTGGGTTCAGGGCTTTTGTTGTTTGCGAGTATGTAGCTAACCGGGCCTTCACAGCATCGGGTGCCAGCCTGTCCGGCATATCCGTTAGTTCTATAGGCTTTCAGCTGCCACCGGAGGCCATTGCTTTTTACGACAAAAAGATTGCGGAGGCAGTCAAGAAGGAGCAAGCTGAGAGGAAGAGAGAGGTTGAGTTGCTAACGACTCAGATCGAGATGGTGAAGGAGGAGAGAAAGAGGCTATTGGACGATCTTGAGGTGTGGAAGGCTCTCGCGATAGAGCGCGATGCAGACTTGAGGGCGCGCGATGCAGATCTGAGGTCGCGCGATGCAGAGCTCAAGAACTGCATTGAGGAGCTCTGGAAGCTCAGGCTCGAAGTTGAGAAGGCCCGGTAGCGCGCCCCCGTGCCCGGGATGGCTTGATCATTGCCGCTATGGCGGTCGATTCCTATGGCCCTATCTCTGCACGCGCATAATATCAATGCCCCTTTATGTCGTCTTGCTCCTCGCTCCTCGCATTTTGTTACGCTTGTATATATTATAAGATTCCACCGTCCCTACCCATGATTTCGACCTTCAACCCCTTGTTTGGAAATGTGCAGGCTTCCGCATCCAATTGTACACCGTGACATGGCATTGAATTTTTCACTTACATATCGTTACTGACCTACATGATGCCAAGCTCATGAGGTCGATGAAGGCCCACATCTACATCTGGATGTCAGGCTGACACTACAGGGATTAGGACATTTTCAGCCAACGAAAAGCCGCTGAATAGGCGAGGCCAGTGTTGTCATTGACCGGGTCGTTGACCGGTCAACGACGGGTCCGAGTCAAGTCAGTGATGGTCAACCCGCGTCAATGACGGGTCAATGAATGTATGTCCGAAAATCCGAATACTATTAGTCATCAGTGAAACGTCCATCGGCCGCACCCTTAGTAGACCGCTGGCAGGGAGATAGAGTATAACGCGTAGTATAGCCCGGGAGGGCAAATGGGAGTGATACTGGACATCGAGGTGGGTATAGAGAACATAATAGTAAGCCAGAAGTCCTAGGGGGTATGCACAGAAGCATCGCTGGCGAGTGTGTCGCACACCTGCGTCTCGCGGTCATAACATCGGATTCCTCCTGTCCATATAAATTCGAAACGGTCGCGTAACCCGGAATCACTGGCTTCATCGGAGTGCGAGGGAGTCGATGGGAAGTATGTGCCACTGGTGGACGTATGGGAAGCTCTGTCAAGAACAGGAGGGTATAGGAATAGGGTACTTAGAGGGATAGAAAGTGGCGCGGGCTCTCGCGCACGTCTGCGATGAGAGAGCGGAGGAGGTTGAGGGGCGGAGATGTTGTCAGCCGTGAGAAGAAGGGGCCCAGTCTGCGTAAGATGAGCTCCCGAGCCGGGAGGGCTGCGGCATGAGCTACTACTACCTGCCGAAGCTGGCGCTGAAGGACCGGGAGCCTCGGTAGGCTCCTCTGGCTCATCTCCGGCGTCCAAGTCTTGGTCTGGGTCGGAGGAATCAATTGCGGCATTGACTAGGGCTTCTCCGAGTTGACGGAAGGCATCGCTGTCGTCGTCGTCGAAGATAGGGTCATGATGCTGATCAGGAGTGCGGGTAGAGCTGCGGATACTCATGTTACTGCCAGGGGCCATGGGCTCGTAATCGGATCCGAGTTTTCGTTTTGGGCGTTGATTTGAGCGCCCTGCGGCGACATGTTCGCGTCGGAGGGCCATGCGGAGCGTGCTGATGTCATGGACATGGCTGGGACGCAGACGGTTCCGATCCTTGGTACGAGTCTTCCCGAAATCGCTGAATACACACTCGGGCCCTGCAGAGTTAACTGCAGCGGAGAGGATACGGATTGCGAGCTTGACTATGCCATTGCACCCCGGACAGACTGCAAGTGCATCCTCAGAAGCATCTATCCAGGACCAGGCGCGTACGAGATCGATATCCTGTCAACATTAGTCATTAGTTAGGAATAACATAACTTGGGCAGGATATGCACCTTGTCGTGATCCGAGGCGGTCGCTTTATGATAGTCCAGTCGCATATTCTCATCACTAAACTCTGCACGTTGTTGCGAGTAGTCTATAAGAGCATCGGTGAAGGCTGGGTCAGGGGTGCGGTCATAGAACCGGGCAAAGGCGTCTGATGCGAGCTGGAAGAGGGTTGCCGGAGGTAGGACTGCCCGGTTGAAGCAGTATCCGCGGATGTAAGGATTGAAGAAGACGGCGAGTACAAAGAGACTCTGATCTCTTCCCGCGCCCTTCTTCCATCGTAGCTCGAGACGAGAGAGCATGTGGTTACGCACGTCTTCTTCGACACTATCAGAGGTGTAAATGCGGTAGAGGTTCGCGAGTGTCAGAAGAACGTGGTCAAGCCGAGCATGAGATGCCTGAAGGATATTGGTGGCAATTGCAAGTGGCTTGAGGTGTGCCTCGACTCTGCAAGATTGATGGAATTTGTCAGAACTTGGTGTTGGGATGAAATCGTGACTGGGCTCGCTCACCGGTCAAGTCGGGTCCAGAAGGCTTTGTCATCAATGGATGCGATAACTCTCCGCGCGGTCTCCTTAGCATTGCTCGTTTGGCTTTTCTCCCCGATTTCCACCAGGGTCTGCCGATTCCGTGCAACACATGCCTCGAGTGCAGGCCGTAGGACAAGAAGACGTGAAGCGCTTTGAAAGTTGGTTGTCCATCGCGTGAGGGCAGGGTGAATGAGGGAGAGAACACGCTTATAAGTGAAGAGTTGTGCCTCGTTGAGCAAATCAAGAGCAGCGCCGTGGTTGTTGAACCAACGGACAACCTCAATGGCCGCATCAACTGTATCCTTGTATGCTGGAAACACGAGATAATCACCAGCAAGGAGGTTCGACTGGTGGCCCCAGCAGAGGAAGGTCATCAGCCAAGGGAGAAGCTTGCGTAACAGATTCCGTGCTCCTTTCCCATCCGGCCCATCATCCGTGACCCATGCGATCGGGTGCACACCGAACTTGTCGCGCATACGGACCATGTCTTCTTTGATAATCGTGGCATGCTGCTCACCGGTTTTTGGTAGCCCAGTCATGTCATGTGTCTGGACTAGGTGTACCTAGTAAGGCAAGTAAGGTACCGGTGAGTATCTGGCATGATATTTGTTGTCACCGTGACATCTGTACGCACCTCCCGATCAACAGACATTGTAGATGTGGTGACAGATACCTTCGCAATATTTTTCCAGCCATCGCTTTGACCCGTTGCAAGTCTTCCTCGCACATTTGATTGTGTGATTGTATGAGCCGATGCGATAGCTTCCTTCAGGTATGTGCCAGATAGCTTGCGCCGATCCGGTAATCTTGCACCCGGGATCCACTTCTCGAAGAACAACTCCATCTGTGTGTTATCTGCAGCATTCCACGGAATGTTGCACATAACAAACATCCTGCATAAGTCTGCTGCAAAGTCCTTTTGCCGCATATCGTCCCAACGGTGGCACGGACATGAGACACAAGGACTTTGTAGCAGATTGTGCAGCTGTGATGGCTCAGTACTATTCAAGTTCTCGAGTCCAGTTCGAAACCCTCCCGAAGCTTCAGCATTGTAGGACTGCATCTTTGCGCGCTTTGCTAGGGAGCCAGTTGAATCAGATCCAGACAGCAGGTCAGGAGCAGATACCGTCCGAGCAAGAGAATGCAGCGACAGCGCGGGCAGGCTGGCAAGTGGGACTCCTCGCGAGCAGAACTTGACTGTGATTGGAGAAGCACCAGGTGTGGCAGGAGGAAGGACAATGGAGGACATCACTGGTAGAGGGTGATTCTCTGCATCACATTGAGAAGGATTCTGTAGAGCTTCTGAGACGGTGGACGGCTTGTAGAACGGGCATCGCTTGAGGTGGGCGGCCATGGTCGTTTGCTTGCCACAGACCGGAACAACACCTGAATGGTCCACAAGAATATTTGAATCCCGTATAAGTGCACCCGAGGTGTGTGCGAGGTCGGGTTTCTTCACTGGACACATTGTCAAGATTTTACATAGCGTAATATTTGACCACAAGCTCATGACTACTTACAAGCATGTCGTATATCGTCATCACTTCTTGCCGCGCGAATTTCACCCTTCTTCACCCTCTCCAAGTCTTGTTCTCGTCGTATACGGACGCACTCATCCAGACAGGCATTGCACCAAGCTGCAGTGTGAGACTTGTCTGACTTATACTTGACTGACTTTCCGACAACATCTAAGAGAGACTCAAAGGAGTTCCAGATATTGTTCTTGGGAGGCATGGGAGATGGTGAGGGAGGTGCACGCTCAAATTCCCCAGCATCTTCATAAACTACTGCTAAAACTCGTCTCCTAGATACCCCATATTGCAGAGGAACCGTCGGGACGAGCGGCGACGAGCGCGGCGTTGCATACCGGCCTTACCGAAAATGGTACAGGTAGGCGCTCAGATCACATGATCCTTGACCGGTCGTTGACCCCGGTCATTGACGGGTCAATAGGGGGTCAGTCAATAGGATTGACTTTGATTGACCTATTGACTTGACCTTTGACAGCACTGGGCGAGGCAAAGGCAATTATGGCAAAAAATCGAAGAAAAGGCGTTGAAAGTGTAATCCTTTGCCCCTACACGTGCTGTTTAGCAGAAAATGCGTGGCAAGGGCTACTCCTTGCCTCGCCTTTTCAGCGGATGAAAACGGCCCAATCCCTGTAGTGTGAGGCATTGGCATAAGTAGTGGGCGACACGTGCATTGTGGCTACAGTAACTTGCTACTCCAGCACTACGACTCAGAGCCACCATCGCGTCCCTTCAATAGGCAAGGATCGTCCTGAGTCAGGGATAATGCCTTATGACTCGAGTGGTAATTCTATGGGTTATCACAGGTTATGGGTTATGAGGAGTATGGGTTAAGAGGGTGTCGTCTGTACCTCACCGAAAGAAACGCGTACTTGAGGAAGTCAGGCGGTGGTTGAAATAGCAAGATGAACAGCGGCAGAGCCTGCGACTGAACAGTACTTGCAATGCCAGGGTCGATTCGCAAGACACGTTGTACGACGCACTACCATTGGATCAGGAGTCGCACACAAATACGCGCATAGCTGAATAGTCGTGCCAGGTCGTGCCATAATCCATAATGATATAGGCGACTCATGATCAACTCGGAGGACTCGGTGGGAGGGCGTTAGTTCACTAAGCGTACGAGCGCCTAGGGGGGCAGCCCAGTCTAACAGATTCACGTGAATTTGCCGAACGGCACCTGCCGAATCCCGCTATTCCGCCTCTGTAGCACTTGGTAAAGTACCGTCGTGTCGCTGTCTCTAACCCCGACACCCTCTACACATCATATCCCCACAAGCGCATCGTACACTATGTCTTTACAAGGCCTCATCTCGGGTGCAGAATGCGCTGTACCATTCAACCCGCTTTCACAAGTGCTGAAGCACACCGAGGGTGACCGCAGCTTACAGCAGGTATGTGGCTATCGTTCTGTTAACAGAGTCTACGACATTCATACCGGATCGCTCCAGGATAGGGTCGCTGGACCGTCTGGATCTAGAGTGAGTCAGACTGGTCCATAAGGTGCTCGAGTGCACTGGGTATTGATGACCTCCAAAAGCTGCACCACTTGCCTACATCTGCGGCGAATGGGTCCGAACGAGATCTCGCCATGGCACGCCAATTCTTCGAGGGCGGCCCGCATCAGCAAGCTGGAGGACCGTCTCCCTCGTATGCTATGCAGCGCCATGTCATGTCCCCAGATGCCGAACGCTTCATGAGCACTCCGCCGCCGCAGACAGCTGCCGGCCCCGATCTCGGCAAAGCCTGGAACGAGCTGCAAAGCCATCGTGCGATGGCGAACGACATGGCCCGCACGCACTCTCCCGCGGCGGGATGGAGCGCAGAGTTTGACAGTGTTGCACAGATCGCCCGACCGGTGAGCCAGCAGAACATGCCGATGCAGTCAAATCGTACGTTCCTCCCCGAAATACTTCGGTTTCCCGCAGAACGCTTACCTTGGCTGCGGCATCGCTTCACAGTAAGTCAGTCTTCTTATATGTCGCCAGGACTATACGGGCGGTCCATGCCTATGGGCATGTCATCCTTTGCAATAGGCATGCCACAAATGAACATGGAGACCGGGAAAGGCAAAGGGAAGGATATCGATTTCGATGCTGCATTTGCGCAGTTCACAGCATCTTATGCGGGTCAGACTCAAGGCGCTAGAATCACAGAAGTGGACGATCAATCCGTAGACCACCTCGCAGACAGTCTACAAGAGACGGATCTGGACAAGAAGAAGACGGCTGGCCAGAATGCTTCTGAAGACACTGACTTCCAACAGTTCGTCCAAAATTGCTTTTATACTAATTCTTGCCTAATATGATACACTTCAGAGTCTGGGATCATTTGCAGAACTCGGAGCTGCCGCCACCTCCAGAAGAGATGGCGAAGTGGGAAGCTCAGTTCAACCAGATGATGAACTCCCAGCGGGAAGACCTTGATTTTGACTATGAAGGGATGATGAACAGCGCGTGGGAAGGATACGGTACTGATTTCGAGCCACCTGTACACTTCGATGAGCGAGGACTGCCCATTCTCGAGCCGTACGCCTTCGGTAAGTCATCGTCATCTGCGTTCATGACTGAATTCTGCTCACTGTCGTTGCAGAGAAGGACAACAAGTATCTGGACCCTTCCCATTCTAAGTCGGCCCTTCAAGATGCGAAGGATTTGCTGGCGCGCAACGGGTCATTGTCTGAAGCGGCATTACTCCTGGAGGCGGCGATTCAGCACGGAGATCTGGGCGAGGGCGGTTATGAAGCGTGGATCCTCCTCGGCGAGACTCGAAGCATGGACGAGCGAGACGATGCCGCTATGCGAGCACTGATGGAGGGCGTCAAAAGAGCAGAAGCTGCCGGCGCTGCTGGCGCGGGCATGCTCGTGAGTTTATCCCGCGTCCGTCCGAACCAGTTTACCGAATTTATGTTTGAATACCAGTCTTTGGCGATCACTTTCACAAACGAGTCTTTTGAGAAAGCATCTCACACGATGCTTCTTCGCTGGTTGAACGCGCACGTCCCCGACGCCAACATCCCCGAGGAGGCATGGAACTCTCTACAAAACTCGCCCTGGCACTCCCAGGAACAGGTCACGGAGGCGTTTCTCAAAGTTGCTCGCGAGCAGTACAGCCGTGGCCAGATTGACCCAGACGTGCAAATTGGGCTCGGCGTGTTGTTCTATACGAGCAGCGACTATGACAGGGCCAAGGATTGCTTCGAGGCCGCGCTGAGCATTCGTCCCAACGTAAGTCAAGTGATCACTACGATGTGTATGACTATGGCTGACTATTCTTGATATAGGACTATCTGCTCTGGAACCGGCTTGGGTCGTCGCTATCGAACGGCAACAAGCCCGAGGAAGCACTCGGTGCCTACCGTGAAGCGCTGCAGCTCCGGCCCACGTACACCCGCGCCATTTACAATGTCGGCGTAGCTTGTGAGCTCTAGTTTATTCTCGGCTTGCTCTGGATAATCGTTGACCTTGAACGTTGGACGACCAGGTCTGAACATCGGCGCTCACAAGGAGGCCATCGAGCACTTCCTGAGCGCTCTCGCAATGCAGGAGTCGTCCGGTGGGGCCAAGAGCGAGCAACTGTGGACGACGCTCCGGCGCGCGTTCCAAACGATGGTCAGTACCCTGCACAACACGCGATGGTCGCGCTATCATCTGACTGAGCCCGTGCTGATTGGATGTGACTCTAGGATCGCCCTGACCTGGCCGAGCTGGCGAAGCCGGAGACTAGCCTGGACGCTTTCCGCGACAAGGGCTTCGACTTCTGACGGTTGGTCGATACCACTATGCAGATGGCTGAGTGGAATCGCCGGATCGCTGTGCCCTCATCGTGCAGTTGCTGGTCGTGTAGCTTGTGTCCTGTATTTAACTGCTCATGAACACGAAACTTGGACGAGTATGTTACTGCAATTCTTTCACGGGAGAGAACCAATGAGGAGAGGGGAATATGCAGTTATCGTGATCGAGGAGGATATTGCAGATGATTGCGTGCTGCCGATCGATCTGACGTGAAAGCGGTCCGGGGTTCTAGGTCAGATGCTGCTCCTGCAATAATATTCGCCGCCAACATCATATAGTTCAGCAGATCAGCAAGGCTGCCCGCATCCCGTCCCGCACACTGGCGACGTTCTCGTCTCTTTCTCCCCCACCACCACCACCACCAACGCTCACGTCGTCGCCGCTCCCACCATGTCTGCCAACTCAGGAGACGTCGAGATGTACGTGAACATGAGTTGCGGGCGCTCGCAGTCAAAATCAGGACGATGTGCTCATGAGATCTTCGCGCGGACAGCCATTCGGTGCCCAAGCCGCCCTCTCCCAGCAATGGTGTGAAGCTCAACAAGTACTCCTGCTTTTTGACGCAAGATAAGGTTAGTCTCCATTTCCGACCGGAGCAAAGCAGACATCTGATACCATTTGCAGAGGCGCGGAGGCGCTCAGGCGATGTGTGCGTACCAATGCGGGAGTTTGCATGATCGGAGTGAACGAACTGAGATTGTGATCTGATAGTGCATGCCGTGGGTGTTACTCCAGAGGATCTTGACAAGCCCCAGGTGTGTTCAAATATGACCAGGGTATGAGGGACGCCGTCGCTTAGATGAACGCTTGCGCAGATCGGTATCTCGCCTGTATGGTGGGAAGGTACGTCTCTCACTTAGGCTATTACCACGCGGCCTGTTCAATCTCTCGGAAAGGCAACCCGTGCAACAACCACCTTGTGAGTTCGCTCAGTACATCAGCGTACGCACAGTGCAGTGCTGATGAGCCCGTCTATTAGCTTGACCTTGCCAGGAAGGTGAAGGAGGGATGCACGCAGGAAGGCCTCGTCGGCTTGACGTTCAGCACGATCGGCGTCAGGTACGTCGAGCACATATCCCAATCGGACTCCACGTTTTACTGAATTTGCACGTCAGTGATGGTATCACTATGGGTACCGACGGTGAGTGAACATTGAGCTTCGCGAGATGACGGCTACTAAAGTGGTATCTGCCAGGCATGCGATACTCGTATGTTACGATACCTACAGGTCTCATCTGCCGCCACTGAACTTCTGTCCAGATTGCCGAGTCGTGACCTTATTGCGGATTCAATTGAGACGGTGAGCCGGATTCTCTATTGGCGCCAGATGAGTAACTGACTTCTCCTCAGGTCGTCATGGTTGGTCAATCTCTCAATGGAATTTTTGGCCAGTAATGACTATTAGTACTAGGCGCAACATTACGACGGCAACATTTCCATCCCTGGGTGCGCACTCCAGCTACCTCACAATTATTCACCATGCTCATTATACCATAGATGCGACAAGAACATGCCCGGCTGCGTAATCGCTGCATGCCGCCACAACCGCCCCACCGTCATCGTGTACGGGGGTACGATTCAGCCCGGTGTCCGGCAAGTCGACTGCCCGTCACTCGGACATAAAAAGGGTGACAACATGAACATCGCGGATGCGTTCGAGTCGTACGGAGCGTTCGCTGTTGGCAAGATCACCGAAGAGCAGCGTCTCGATGTCGTCCGCCACTCGTGCCCGGGTCCCGGTGCCTGCGGTGGCATGTTCACGTACGTTTCGAGTCTGTTTCTGACGGTGATACAGCCTGTACTGACTGTTGTTGTGATAGTGCGAACACAATGTCCAGTGTACTAGAAGTCCTCGGTCTTTCCCTGCCTTACTCTGCCAGTATTCCCGCTACGTACGCGGAGAAGGCCCAGGAGTGCGTGAAGGCTGCGAAGTACCTCAAGCGTCTCCTTGAGCTTGACCTCAAGCCCAAGTCAGTATCAATGCTGCTCTACGATACTGTTTCAATCTTGCTGACTCCGTGCACTCTGTCAGGGATATCCTCACCCGCAACTCATTCTTAAACGCCATCACGATTGTCAACGTCATCGGCGGTTCAACCAACGCTGTATGCACTGCTGACTGCTGCGATCCTTCTATGTCTTGCTCACCCGCTAAAATAGGTGCTCCACTTGCTCGCGATGGCCCGCGCCGCCGATGTTGATCTCACTATTGATGACTTCCAGAAAGTCGCCGACAGGACTCCCTACCTCGCGGATCTCAAGTTCGTCGTCCACTCTACATCCGATCTAACTTCCCTGCTAACGATTCACTCGCTCACCCATCTAGGCCCTCCGGCAAGTACGTCATGGAGGACCTCCACAAGGTCGGCGGCATCCCCGCGCTGCTCAAGTACCTCCTCAACCACACCGACCTCATCGACGGCACGCAGATGACCGTCACCGGCAAGACGCTAGCGGAGAACCTCGAGGACGTGCCCGAGCTGCAGTTTGCGGACCAGGACGTCGTCCGCCCCCTCAGCAACCCGATTAAGGCGACCGGCCATCTGATGATCCTCCGCGGAAACCTCGCGCCCGACACCGCTGTCGCCAAGATTACGGGCAAAGAGGGTCTGCGCTTTGAGGGTATCGCGAAGTGCTTCGACAGGTGAGCATTCTGGAGGCGCGCTCTATGACACGGTCGCTGACGGTCTCTCGCAGCATTCCTCCCTTCTTCACCGCGCTCGAGAAGGGCGAGATCACCGCTGGTATGGCAATCATCTTCCGTTACCAGGGCCCCAAGGGCGGTCCTGGCATGCCCGAGGTATGTAGCTCGTAGCACCTTGTGAATGGGGATATGACGCTGACCTCCTGTACAGATGCTTGGTATGTCACACCGACATTGATAAACCGTTGCATATTCTCATATACTCTCTCCTGTAGGCCAGACCGCGGCCCTTATGGGCGCCGGCCTGGGTGGCAAGACCGCCCTCATCACCGACGGTCGCTTCTCCGGCGCGTCTCGTGGCTTCATCATCGGTCAGCCTCCATCCCAGCCTACGAAGAGTATAATTTCGCTGATCCTGTGCGTACATACAGGTCATGTCGTCCCAGAGGCCTTCGTGGGCGGCCCTATTGCGCTCGTCGAGGACGGCGACAAGATCATCATCGACGCCGAGAAGCGCTCCATCGACTGGCTCGTCGACGAGGAGGAGCAAAAGCGCCGCCGCGAACGATGGGTACAGCGCGAGTACCGCGAGAAGCGCGGTGTGCTCTACCGGTACGCGCGCGATGTTGCCGTAAGTGCTGGGTACCGAGCCTCCAGGCAAGTCGAGAGGCTGACGACATTGACTGCAGCCTGCCAATGTGGGTGCTTACTGCGACTGAAGAAGGCGAGAGGGGCGTGGCCAGGGGATCTAAGTGCCAGGATGAAGCTATTAGAAGCACTGTATATCGTGTACAATCCTATGGGTACAAATGCTGTCATAAAGTGAGCACCGTGAAAATGGGTCGTCGTACTGCGGCGCAATGAGTGAGGATGAGTGTGAGGGGGTGAGGGAGAAGAAGCTCGGACCCACCATGATGATGAGATAGATAATGCGGGAACTACGAAAGAGGTGTGTGTGTGGTGATAGGTGGATACTCATGATCTCCCTTCCTTGCCGCTGTTAGACGGTCGGTTGAAGAATGCGGGACCTCGTCACTGTCCAATACCCTGCACGGCGCAGAATTGCGATGTGCCATGCCGGGCGGAACATCCTCCTTCTCCCCATGCTTTCTCTCCTCTCCATCGGCCGCCGCCGTCGGGACGGTCTTCGCATGTTTTACGTGAGCCGCCTGCACATCCTCTATGACGACCTTCTGGCCAGGCTTGACCTGGCCCTTGATCACAGCGGGATCCGGGGGAATGATAAAGGCTTCTTGCTTCTTGGGTGGGTCGAGGAATTCGCGATAACTGCGATACCCAGCGGCCTTGGCGCGCCGTGCACGGCGGTGGCGCTTGTAGAGCCAGACGATTATGCCGATAATCCAGGCTACACCGACGATACCGCCAGAGATCGCACCGGAGAGGATAGGAGTGAGAGCGCGGTGGCTGGAGATGCGTTTATGAGTGCAGTGATATTCCGAGAGGACAAGTTGTATACGCACCCATGTAGTGCTGCTTCTCTAGACTCCTGAGGGGTCATAGCGTCTATGGCGACAGTCGCCGATGGGATGATTGCAGTCATAGGGGACGAGAGGATGCACGCATGCTGCCGTCCGGTTGCTAAGCTCAGATATAGTCGACCAATATGACATCATGAACGTACCACTGTTGGTAGATGGCTTTGCACTCAACCTGCACTCAAAAGGCACCAAGAGGTGTGATTGTGAAGCGTCCAAAGGCAAGAAGGATAATTTGAAAGGACAAGGGAGGAGGATGGAGAGAGGACAGGGCGAGAGGAGCGAGCGTCTTTGCTTAACCATCCTCACCCGGTCGGTCCCAGAGCGGGGTGCTCACAAGCGCCCTCGGATCTTATCTTATCTCCCCCCTGCGCTAGCAAGCATCGCGTCGGTCCTTCCGAGTCCTGCACTCAACCGCGATGTCGCGCCTCTGAATCCAACGTGTCTCTTTCTGACGCATTGCGATTCCTTGCGGTGAATCTTCTTGCATGCAGATGAACAGGCTAATGGTGGGTCGGATCTTTGGACGCCCTGAACATAACGCACGAAGGGATCCTCAGGGCTAGGTGTGAAAAAGCTCCTCCATGCGGTAGTGCCAGTGGTGCTCACTGATCGCGAACGTGCGGAGGCGAGATAGACGTTTATAAGGTCGCCTGGCGTAGAGTCGCTGCCGTAGCCGCTGGCGTCTTGCTTGGATGATCATAACATCTGTACCTGACACAGCTCTCTCCTCAATGCGCTCCACAACTGCTGTGCAATCATGGCAGCTTCCTGTGCTTAAGCGGTAGCGAGGGGATCTGATCACTACGGGCCATCGTCTCATCAAGTCCTATCAAGTCCCACCGCTCTGAGTCTCGGCAGACAGTCAAAGGCGCTGTACCGCCTCCCCGAAGCTCAGTACCACCGCCCATACGCATGTGATCTAAACGAGCAGTGTTCGTTTCGATCTTGACTAACTCATTTGAAGGAACGGCTAGATATAAAGCTCGCCCCAAATCTTCACCCCGCCCACGCATCCAACTGCCACGCTCAATCTTTCAAACCGCGCTTCTTCAAACCATTAGACCCTTATACACAACGTAGAAAGCATGTCCTACCAACAACCAGGATACCCCCAACCGCCCTCAGCCTACCCTGGTCAAGCTGCGCACTCGGGATACGGCCATCACTCAGCCTACCCAGGTTCAGGCATACCTATGCCTCCCGGACCCCCTGGACCCGCACCCATTCCTCGTGGCACCCCTCCTCCTCAGACGCACCAACCCTCGACAGGTGCGTCCAATCTCCCCACGACAGGACAGTTTGAGGGCGCCCAATTCCGCATCGACCATCGGGACAGCAACACGATGCTCTACCTACGGCTGCAGCCCGGGTACGAGGTGAAGGCGAAGCCGGGGAGCATGGTCGCGATGGACGCGAGCGTCAGCATCAGGGGGAAGTTCAAGTTCAGCATGAAGAAAATGTTCACGGGCGGCGATGTGAGTCTCCTGCGCGCAGCGTTGATGTTGTGTCGTCTGTAGCGACGGTTTGGATCAGTGTCGCTGATGCGTTTGAGGACAGATGTCGGAGTCGACCTTCACTGGCCCCGGTGAAGTGCTGATCGCTCCGGAGATATGGGGAGACGTTGTCCCCATCCACCTCGACGGCCAGACACAATGGCGGGTCGGTCGGGACGCCTTCCTCGCGTGCACCATGGGCGTTTCGCGCCAGACGAAGTCGCAAGGCCTAGGAAAAGCACTTTGTACGTGTGTTATCATGTGCACCTCCGATGATCAGAGTAGCTCACCGCCGTTGATAGTTTCCGGAGAGGGCTTGTTCGTCTACAACGTAATGGGCGCAGGCATCTTGTGGGTGACAAGTTTGGGCGCGATATTCTCGCGTACGCTACAACCCGGAGAGCAGTGGATAGGTGCGTTGTCAACACGATCACAGTGCGCTGAATACGGATGCTCAACAAAATTTAGTCGATAACGGCCACCTCGTCGCATGGACGGCTGAGTATAAGGTCGAGCGCATCAACGCCGGAGGCTTCCTCTCCGGGGCCCACACCGATGAAGGTCTGGTCTGTCGGTGAGTGTTACAACCTGTGCTCATAGAGCTCGGATTGCTCAAACAATGCTCACCTTTCCCAAAGGTTCACTGGTCCCGGGATTGTCTACATCCAGACTAGGAACCCGGAGACACTTGGAGCCTGGATTAGGCGCCAAGTCCCTCAGACGTCGACTACCATTGTTGAAACCCAATGAACTGTCCATAGCCTGGAGACCGTCGCGTAAAAGTCCTCGTTGTTTACACTGTCGGATTACACAGATATCGTGCCCTTCATTGCCTCGACGTGAATATATGTCGAGTCAGACCACAGCATCCCGTATGTTGGGAAGTCCAAAAAGGCAATCTACCTTCCTAATGCGGATATGCCAACGAGAGGTTCATGTTCCCACTGGACTCCAGGACCGCAATAGGAGCTTGCTCTCAGGACCTCATCTTATATAAGAGCACTGCGCAAAGAGCCATCATGGCGAACACATAATTCTCCGTGATGCCCCCCACTTCAAAGGGTTGATAGTCAACGCCTGGTCAACTCGGAGTCGGCAGCCTGGAAAACACTGCAGTCCTCATCCATTCATCCACTATATACGCTAGAATATACAAGAAGGTAGACAGCAAGAGATCAAGCAACTTGAAGAAGACAAGTGACGCGACAATCTATGACGAGAACAAGAGGCTATCCAGCGGGAGCATCGTAGGGGACGGCCGCAGCCATATGTTCCCGTGCGACCTGCAAAAAGCATATAGTGAGCTCCACCATCGCCACTGGAGACCGAAGGGACACTCACGGGCCAGAGGGAATGAGAGTTTCCCGTTGGATCGGGGAACGTGGGTCGAATGTAGTATCGTGCAAGACGGCATTCTCCGAGCCTCCCGTGCGCGCCGGCGAAGAGGGGACCAGCGTATTCAACCCCTCCTGCAACCTGGCCATGGTTATAATCGACTCGGTACGCCTCTCGCTAGGTCCAAGCAGGGGGGTATGGCCATGGCTGCTCTGTTGCGCTGAGCGCGTGCTTGCTGGAGATCTCCTCGGGCTGGACGAGAGTGCAACCGGAGAGGGAGCGGATACCCGCGACGTCCTCGCAGACGTTGGAGACATTGCGGAGAGTGGACGCGAAGAAGGGCTTGCCACGAATTCCGCAGCGGGGAGACGGTGGACATCCCTTCCCGTGGAAGCGTCAACATCAGTTCCTTGCGACGAACGCCGCATCGCCGGAGATTTTTTCGGTGTTGAAGGCCTTGGCGAAGGAAACCCTGGACGTGGGGAGCTTCGCGATGACGGTGCACGACTCGGTCTGGATGTGAACATGGCTTGTGAAGTAGGGAAGATGTCTGGTTCAGGAACGCTGGATTCCTGCTGACGCTCCTGTGCAGGTTGGCTGTTGTCCGCGGGCACGGGAAGCCCGCAGTTCTGACAGACTAGCTTTGGGCACGGACATGTGCACGTCTCTCCGATACGCGGCCTATCCAAGACGTCACCCGCGCTAGCCGTCGCACGTAGCGGTGTACCTCTGACAGTACTTGGACGAGGCGACATCTGCGCCTCCGTAGTAGCGTACACTTTCTCCCCGGATATCTGAATGGCCGCTTGGGCGCACCCCTGGCGACGCGTCTGAATGTCCACCTGGATGGCAGCGTCGCTGTAAGACTTCTCGATCTTGCTGTGCTGTGGCCTTGAGGGCGCACTGGACGCCGACGGGCTGGATGGGGTCGCGGTCGGCGCAACAGAAACAGGTGAGTCATTGGGAAGCTCGGCGCACTGGGTGTACGGAGACCCAGGCGGGGTAACATAGCATGCCGATGCAGGACTCCCGATATCTATCCGAGGCGGGCTCTGTTGCAGATCGTCCGTTTCGTCCCGTGCCTGGGTCAAGTAGTCCCTTGGGAAGTATCTGGTCACCCCCGTCGAAGGAGAGGATATGTCGCTCCTCCGATCGACCGGGAAGCGTGCCAGAGCCCGCGTCGAGTAGTCCGCAGGGAATATCTGGTCACCCCCATCGGCGGTGAGATGTCGCTTCTGCGATGGGCCGGCGACAGTGTGCTGCTCCCTGTCGCCGGTGACGCAAAGCTCAGGCGATTGCTGGAAGGTGTGCGGGAGGGACTGTGCACGTTGGTGGGTGCTCAGGCTCGGCGCGGAATCGGACCCATGTTCGAGGACCGTTACTTGCGTTGGAGGCGAGGAAGACGTCGACGCATCGGAGCTCGGTTGTGTCACATTGTCACCGATGGTATGGGCGGGCGGTCGCGAGGCGAAGTCAGTATGCCTAGGGGCTAGCCAACCTGCAGCAAACGACGCCCGGATAGAGTCCTGTCGTAACCGTGTCGTGCAAAACGGTGCAGAGGCAGCCTGGCATACAACGGCATCCGCCCTGGTCGAAGTCTGGCCGGTCCCTGCAGCTCGCGCACTAGGCACCTCCCCGCGCTGGCGTTCCCTTTCGATCTCGTCAAGGGTTGCGGCAATGAGCGCATCACGCCGCGCACGAGAAGCCGCTGACGTTCCACTCGAACCACTTGGCGCACTCGGGCTAGGGTGCTGGTGCTGGTGCTGCTCTCGGTGATCTTCTTGAGCACGTCTTGGCGGCCGGCTGCTCGAGGACGATGGGCGTGGATTGATCTGACGAGGAGGCCGCGGGACTGCCCTAACCTCTCCATTGCGGATCGCATCGTTCAGCGCATCCTGTGCCTCGTAGAAATCCCTGAAGCTTTGGTGCGCGTTCCCCGGAACGTGAAGAATTCTGGCCGCGACGTCGGTCCTGTGGTTGGGCGTGCACATCAGTTGGACTATCCGGCGAGGCGACGACACGCAAGTTGGAGGCTATACTGGCGTCCTGAACGACATCCTTCATATACGCACCACAGCGGTGCTGCGGTAGCCTTGCCTTTCTGCGGCAGGCGTTTGGACGGTCCGGGGGAGACAAAGCACTCACCATCGCGTGTAGATCCCCCACTCTGTGCCGACGGTCACGACGTAGTACTTGTTCCTCGGCATCTTCTCCCTTATCCTCCTCGTTCGACTGAGCTCGCTCGCAGCCACCAACACGCACAAAATATCTATATGTACAGGTGCAGTCCAAGAAGAGGGAGAGGGGTGTACATGGCAAGAAGAGAGGACACGGACGCGAACATGAACCTGTCAGAATCCGGGTACGCCGGTGCTCTTGCTGCATCATTATGCGTCGCGCATCTCAGGGACTCCCGAGGCTTTGTCGGTGTCACGTCGACCTTGGTTCGCCGTCGGTGCTCGGACGGCGCGCCCATTGGCTTGTCCAGGTCACCGTCGCGCGCCGTTCCATCAGATCCAGACGCGTCGACACATGCGGCAAGGGCGGCATCCCGGGCACCCACCGATCTGTCCTTGTCGTTTGTCCCGCGAAGCTGGATGGTCCATCCTGGCTTCATAAGGGCACGCATGGGCACGTCCATACCAGCAGCGTCCACGTTTGAAGCTTGAAGTACGGTGACTTAGTGTCCCATCGTCGGGGTGAACTGACCTCATATGGGGACAATGCTGCAGCTATACTAGTACTCAATAGCAGTCCGCATATTGCCCAGCAGGATGATGGAGCTGGTCGCGACATAGGAATCAAAATCACTATCAAAGCGGTGCATCCGAGGTATCCGTAGTAACTAGGTAGTATAGTAGTATGCGAGAGACAGAAGTTCGATCCTCCGAGTGGCCTGAGGGGTGGCCCACCGTGACGGCATGTATCATGAAACGTCACGCTAGTGCGACCTTTGCCGCAGCAGTATACCGTCTCCGCATGGCCCGACCATATGTGCTACGGTCATACGGCGATGTAGCCGCCCCGACTTGCTTGTCGTGGGCGAATGGCTGAACAGAGATGCGAGACCACGTCCCGGAGCATGTACGGGACCTCTCGCCAGAAGTCGCGATGTCTGCAGGAGTAAGCACGTGAGGGTCAGATAACCAGGCATACCGGGTGCGGTGCGATGCAGTACGTACGGGATGAGATCAGCGCCGGTGGCACCGTAGGTGGTGTAGTTGTAGTATGCACCGAGAGCGAAGTATGCGACAAACGCGAGGAAAAATCTACGCAAAAGGTTCATCAGTGGCGAGTTCAGAGGGAGATCCCTCCTTGCGTAACCCACAATAGGAAGAAGTATCCCAATCCCGAGCCCACAGACTCATGCTTGTCGCCTCCAGAGCCGCTATCCCCGTCGTCACCCTTGTCCGGCTTCTCGCTGTCGTCGTCAGAAGGCCCACTGAATCCGCACCCTGCAGGTGCGCTCCATTCGAGATTCAGGTCCTTGCCGTCATAAGAGGTGAAGTTGATATTCGAGATTTCGGTGGAGCATAGCAGCTCGAGGTGGAAGTATTGGGGTATTGGGTCTGCGTTCACGACACTCGGGTAGGGAGAGCCAGCGAACGTCAACTCGATGCCCTTGGGTGCTAGGATACGTCAACAAGGGTATCGGAGTACTCACAGGTATAGATGCAAGGGACGTGAACTCACATGATAGTCGGGTAGGAGTGACGGCGCTCGCTGAGGAGTTGGCGAGGGGAATGACAGAGAAGACACGGTCGGAGTGTCCCTCTTTACGGTTCGTCCTGACTAGGCATGCCCTCGTTCCTTCCGGACACTAGCAATTCTAGGGTGAGCTCTTCTGGGCGTATGTAGAGTCCAGAACGGCACGTGTATGCACCTGGTCCTCCGTAGGTACATCGCTCTTGCGCTCGAGGTCTGCGCATAGGTTGAACGTGACCTTGTCCTCAATTTTGGACGGAGGTACCGAGAGCTCGCGCGAGACCGAGTGCTCCCCTGCTAGCGATTCGAGGTCATATTGGAGATCGTCTACGGTAATGCGGCAGTCGAATGGCTTTGTGTCTTCTTGTGCGGATGCGAGAGCGGTAACGAGCGTGAGGATGGCGAGACGAGAGATGGGGTGTCTGAAGACGGCCATCATAGGCCAGCTATGTCTGTGATAATGTCTCAAGACTTCAAGCAGATATGGCAGCTGGTGGTTCGAACAAAGCAGTGAGCGAGCGTTCTCTTCGATCTCTCAGTGACCGGTGCGGTATGTAAGTACTATCCTCCTGCGCGTCGGCCTCTTGCAGCTCGCGTACTGCGCAGACCCCGTGCACTCCACCTACGTAGTGCGACGCGTCTGGCGCAGACCCCGGAGAGTCTAATACAGGTGCAGGACGCGTCAGACGGAGACGGAGACGCGTCAGTCCACGCCTCTGCTTTAAGCCACCAGCCAGAAACCACATCCGCTGCGATCCTCTTGATCCTCTCCGCCACCAGCATACGAACCACCACGATTCACAAACACCCACCGCCGCTAGCACCACGATGTCGGCCATCGACGCACTCGTTCCGCTCATCTACCACGAGAAGCAGCAGGAGGGCTCCATGCTCTGCGCCCAGCATGCTCTCAACTCTCTCCTTCGTCAGTATTCATTTTGAGCTTGCATCAACGTCGCACTGATGCCCTCCAATGATATCCAGAAGGAGCATATGTCAGTCGAACATCCTCCATACGCTGGGTGAAGGAAGCTCACACATGTCGATATGTAGTTTAGCCCAGCAGAGCTAGCCGAGATCGCGCATAGACTGGATGAAGCAGAACACGGATACCTAGAAGGCAGCGCAGATTCTGCGAGCACTAACATGGACGATACAGGTCGGGGCCATCGCCTATCAAGCAGCTCGACGAAGTGCTGATACCTGAGCATAGGATTCTTCTCCGTCCAGGTGCTTGAAGAGGCGTTGGCAGTGTGGAATCTTGCGTGCGTCTGGTCGTGTATATCTCATGCCGTCTTATCCTTGACCGTGTTACCTCACAGACTTGTACGCTGGCGAAGCGAGGCCATGCGACCATATCAGGATCATCCCCAGTGCGTCCTTCCCTTCCATCCCTCCCCGACATCGCCGCATGATCTCCATCTACACTACCATTACTGACTGCCCCCGCGGCCTGCAGCACCCAAATGGCGTTCATCCTCAACCAATCTCAGCACTGGTACACGCTCCGCCGCTTCGGACGCGTCTCGCCCGACCCCGCGCTCGAAGCGGACCCGGCGACGGCCACTGGTTCAACCTCAACTCCTTCCTCAACCGCCCGGAGCGCATCGGCAAGCTCTACCTCGGCATGTTCCTCCAGCAGGCTGAGGCGGAAGGTATGGCGCCCATGCGTGTCGTAATGCGAATCCTGTCCTGCGGTACTGATGGAATCATCACATAGGTTACTCCGTGTTCGCCGTCGTCCAACGAGACCCAGAAGCACCCCTCGCGATCCCGCGCACAGACGCCGACCAGCTCGCAGCCTCGATCCCTGAATCCGCCGCAGGCGACTTCTCCTCTCGCGCCTCCGGCTCAGCCTCCGCCAGCAGATCCGCACACCCCTTCCAAGGCGTCGAAGGTCTCGAAGACGAAGACTTCGAGCTGCAAGCCGCGCTCCAGGCCTCGCTCTCCGGTGGCAACTTCGACCCATCCGCCTTCGCTGCCGCTTCCAGTCACGGCACACCGCCACCCCTCTACACAGCCCGCTCGTCTACTACCACGTACCAGCAGGGCGGCGGCGCCTCCTCGACGTCCGCTGTCCGACGCGAGTATGAGGTGATCGAAGATGACGATGACGACGACGAGATCGTCGAGCTCCCGGGGCCTCCCCCCAGAGCAACCGAACCCGCAGATCCCGTCGCGGCGAGCATGGCCCGCCAACGCGCCGTCATGGAGCGCATGGCCCGCATGCAGGAGGTCGCGCTGCAGCAGCAATACCAGGAGGAAGTTGCCGGATTCGACGCGATGGCCCGCCGCAGACAGCGTGCCCCGCCAGAGGGCCAGGACGACGAAGACGAGCTGTTCAGACGGGCGCTCGCGGAGAGCGAGGCGCTAGCTCAGCAGCACGCGGCTCGCCAGGTCGAAGAGGCGGAGAGTGCATCTGCTGCACCCCCGCCGCCTGCCTGGCATCAGCACAGAGTGTACGACGATGAAGACCAGGAGCTGCAAGCTGCACTGCGGGCGTCGCTCGAGACCGTCCCAGAAGGCTTCCGCGTCACGACACCTCCGCCTATCCTTGAGGCGTCCAGTTCTGCCGCAGTAGAACGACCGTCAGCAGCAGCAACTCTGCAGCCACCACAGCCGCCGATGCAGCGGCAAGCTTCATCTGACGTGGAGACAGAATCGGAAGCAGAGGTGCCAGAACCCGAAGAACAACTGAGCATGGAGGAAATCCGCAGGAGACGGCTTGCGAAGTTCGGCGGTTGATAGATGAGTGAGACCAGTGTCCATGCAGAAATGTACAATACTACACTTTATGCGCACATAACCGATGTAAAGCCTGCGAGAGCGATTCGACCAAGTGTAGTGGCCTCTCGCGTATGTTTACTTGCGCCTCAAAGAAGCGATGCAGGCCATGTACAACCGACCAAACTTGCAAGCATTTCCCTGGATATGTAAGCATACACTCGATTAGGATCCGGTGGAAAATGCGATGGTAGAGTGCTTCTGGTGCATGTGCTGCAGTACATGGCGAGCAATAGGGTCATAGCGGAGAGAGCGACGGCATAAAAACTGATGATACAAAACGTCTACTTCGCCTGCACGAGGTTGCCACACAATCAGCGATACATCTCAAAGCGCACAAACGGGCAGCAACGCACCAAGATGATACCGTCGAAACGCTGCTTGAACCACGCCATCGTGTCCTCCTTCTTGATGCGGTGAGAGAAGCCGATGCGGGCCTTCTTCTGCTTCCGCCTCGCCACCCGCGCGCCCGGGCGGCCCATCACGACGTAGAAGTCCATACCAAAGATACCGATCGTGGGGTCGTACCGCGCGCCGAGGTCGATGTGCTCGTCGATGCCGAACCCGAAGTTGCCGGTCTCGGAGAAGTTCTTGCGGACGAGCTCGTACTCCTTGACCTTGAGGCCGCGCTCGAGGATCTCCTCCGCCTTCGGCCCCCGGATCGTGACGTGCACCGCGATCTTCTCGTTACGACGGATGCCGAACTGGCGCACCGTGTACCGCGCCTTGGACGTCACGGGGGTCTGGCCGGTGAGCTGCTCCAACACCTTCGACGCCCGCGTCAGACGATCGCCGGATTCGCCGACCGAGATGTCTGCAAAGCACAAGGGGAGAGACGGGGGTGCGTTCAGGACCTCTGCTACGAAGACGGCGGGACTCGGGGGAGAGATGAAGGGACGGGACACGCACTGATGACGAGCTTGTCGATGCGAAGCTCCTTCATGGGGTTGGTGGGGGCGGTCTTC